>CANTUT010000095.1:600000-1027500 GCA_947687605.1 Reutealis trisperma | reverse complement strand
CTGTCATCATGCAAAAATTCCACTTCCATATCCAGAAAAGCCACCTGACAATTCCTTAAATACCCTTCATTTTAATTGTCAAAAGAATAAAATAGCTTGTCTAATTTTTGAGAGTAATATGTTGGAGATAATTTATAAACGTATGTATATATTCAACATAAAAATCCAATATTATTGATGATTTGTTGGTAAAAATATGTTCATTTACCTTTTTGATTTATATTTGATTTTATTAAATTAATTCATTTTGAATAATCTTTTGCATAGACTTTTGTATTTTATAAATATATCTTCTAATAATATATATCTTCTGATAATTTTTCATTACTTTGATAATTAATTATTTATATGAGATATTTTAAATCAGAATATAAACACTTAAAATTATTAATATGGTTAATGAGATATTTTAGTTTATGCTTGGTATTGTGTTTAAATCTGATTCAAAATTGTATTTTCACATTCTGTTTACTCTTTTAATTTTTTTATTGATTTTAGTAAATTATAGTAAAAAGTTATGCTTTCATAATTGGTTAAACTTTAAATATTTCAAACAAAATTTTCTAAAAACATTTAGTTATAATGCCAAATAATTATTTAAATAATAATATTAAAGGTGATGTATTTTGTGAATTATCTTATATTAAATTGGGATATTAGTACTAAACAAGATGAATTATTGATTAATATATATTGTGATTTTTTTTTTTACTTCTCAAAAGAAAAAACATTGAAATATACATTTGGTAAATTTAATTATTTTTTGTTTTTTAGGATAATTAAAAAAAATCTCAGTAGTTTTGAGTGGAAAAAGGTTTAATAATTAGTAATAACTTAAAAAAAAAAACAATGAAAGGGCAAAATAGTAGTTTCATAGTTGGAATATGTGTGCGGGGGACCCATAAATATAAAATAGTAACAAAAGAAGAGAGGAAACGTGAGTGATCCTCCGCTCGCACACACACACACTCTAAAAAAAGGGTGGGCTGAAAAGAGAGAGAGAGAGAGAGAAAAGTTCGTTTGGAGACGTTATCGGACTCCAAATCCATATTTCGCCGGATTTTGGGAACCCGGTTCACGTCCGGTCTAGGGTTTTCAAATTCTTATACGAGTCTTAATTTACGGATTTTAATTTTCACAGATTCTTTTGGAATTTGTGAAATTTCAATTTCTCGTCTGGGTTTTAGCTGTAATTTTTTTTCTTTGACTGTTGAATTTCAAGTTTTGAGGGGTTGCGGGATTGAATTTGAAGTTTTTAGGGTTTTTTACGGTGCTTATGAGGTTGAAGTTGGGATCCGTAGATTTTGTGATTGTTGATAGGCAATTGTGGAGCGTCTTATGATGTTTACGCCGCAAAGGAAGGTTTGGTCTGGCTGGTCGCTCACCCCACGGAGCGAGGCCCAGAAGAGTGGAGCAGTTTCGGATCCTAACACGAATGCTAACGGTCCAAGTAACTTGAATTCTGAAGATGGAAGCCTTTTGAAAGGAAAGAGTGTGGCTTTTGCTGAACCGGTCACGCCTAATGGCGTGGGGTCTGGCTTGAATGATGATGGATTGGCGGAGAAGATTTCGAAGCTCGAAAACGAGGTGGGCATCTTTTCCCTTCTTGTTGAGAATTTTGTTGAAAGCTTGTTTTCAAATTCTATGTCAATTCACCTCTTTTTTTTTTTTTTTTTTTCCTTCAATGGGTGGTTGATGCGGTTTAACGTTTTTAAAAATTTTTACTGGTTATAGATATTTGTTTACTTAGGTTTAAATGGGGGCATAAATGGTGCTTTAAAGTAGCTGTGCGCGTAATTCAGGATTTGAAAATGAATAGTAAAGAGTGTTTGTTTTACTAGTTTAATCCATAATAGATGACTGACTAGGCTTGATTTTTACTGGAATAGAGAACAGTAGGGACAGTAGCATGGATGATATTAGCAACTTATTATGAGTCTCATTCTTGTGTTACCATACTGGTTAAGCTCACTGTTTAGTGGTGCTTTGACTAAATTATGACCACAGTCAACGTATTTTGGACTCTGTTAATTAGTATCAAATTTGGGTAAATTTCCATGCACTGAACTTGGCTTTGGCTGTTTTCCATTTTTCTCTGGAATTTCCAGCTGATTTGAAGTGTCTGAGCTTCATGGCATGTCCATGCCCAATTGTGCTACTCTGACATGGGTGCTTTAGGGCAAAGTAAAGGGTGAAAGCATTTGTGTTTTCTCTATGACATCTGGATATAACACCATACTTTGGAGTTATATAAATGAACAGTAATATCACAAATGTTTTTATGTTGTAGGGTTTACTGTTTGATGTGGTTCTGGTTCCTGCACTTGATGATCAGGTCCAGGAATCATCTGTTGGAAAAAAAAATTGTTTATAGCTTTGGTCAATAATTTTGTTGTACAAATGAGTTTATTGGAGATCAATTCATGACAAATGTGTGTAAGAGTGTCATAATCTTTATCAGTAGAAGACTACTTTTATTTGGATTTTGGCATGTGATTAAATTTTTCTTCTGAAGATCTTAAAGATGATCAAATTGCTTTAATTATGATGGATTTGGTTCCCATTTAACTTGTTGATTATAGCAAGCCTTGTTTTCAATGTCTATAACTATTTGTTTTCTGAGGTCTGCAGTGTGCAGTATACTGCACGAAAAGCCTCATTGATTTAATGGAGTGTTGATATAGGAAAATTTTAACAATTTTTCGATGAGTACTTGCTGTGGCTTAGACTTGTTTAATTATGGTTTTTAAACCAATAGGGAATGTGCTGTTTAGGCTTTCAATATTTTAGGAGAATAATGAAATTTGATGGCAAAAGAAAACGTTGATCTTCTTGTGAAGAACAAATGGCTAGATTTTCTGCAGCTGGAAATAAGTGGTTACTGCAGAAAGTGAAAAAGAAAGAGGAAGAATGAAAGATAAGCTCACATAAGGTAGAAAAAGGAGAAGGAGAACATACCACATCATCCAAACTTATGAGATTCTTTGATGGACATAGCTAACCTTAATCCTCATTAGGTTGTTTGAGGACAGAAATGCGGTCCGGGTCTCAGAGTGCCTTCGGTTGATTAGAGATATCTTTAATATAACAAAGGGATTAAAAGGTCAGTCAAACTTTCTGGTTATGCAACCAGAAAAAATACACAGCAGAAAGGGCTTATTATTAACTTATGAAGTCTCTGCAGTCAGATCTGATTAGCCCTATTTATATCATCAAACTATCATAAACTCTGATCTAGGCCTTCCAGACAAAGTATAATCATATGTGTCCAAAATAATGTAATCAAAGATTAATATAAGACGTAAGCATCCCTTGCTTAAAACTGTTGCATTAGCATGAACATTGGAATCTAAAATTTTTCTATACGTTTTCTACTGCATTGCTCTTGGACATTCTCCTTTTCCTGCAAGGATTGAAGCTTCTGATTCAGGAAACTATAAGATAAATGCTAGCTGAAAACTGACTTAAAACAACCTGAAGAAACAATTGTAAGACTCTATACTTAATTGCTAAATCATGCCAACAATGTAGGAATTTGGAAGTTACAGATCTGTTTATACAAGTATTCCTGGATTAAAATTGATTTAAGCCTTTTAAATGATGTAAATTTGAACTGCAAATAAGTTAAGTCTAAATTTCAAAAAGTGATTCTCAGGTGTAAACAACAGCTGCATAAAGATATAGTTTTATCTGAGATTCCTGAACTTGGCATTGTTATTATGGTCAATATGCAGCCTTACCCTCTTCACTTTTTATCTACTTCATGTCTTCTAGATTTATGATTGGATTTTAAGGTTTTCAGTCTCCATTCTCTCTTGGGAGAGATTTACTGTGCTTATATTGTGGTGCTAATTTGATGTGCCAACCTATATCTCAGCTGTTTGACTATCAATATAATATGGGGCTTCTGTTGATTGAAAAGAAAGATTGGGGTTCTAAGCATGAAGAACTCAAGCAAGCAATTTCAGAAGCTACGAATACATTGAAACGAGAACAAGCAGCGCATTTGATTGCGATCTCCGAGGCTGAGAGGCAAGAGGAGAATTTGAGGAAGGCCTGGGGCGTTGAGAGACAGTGTGTGCTTGATGTAAGATTCGTGTTTCGTTTTAATTTTATACTTGAGCACATTAATATTTGATTAATGAGAATATGCATGAGCATCAGCAGAAATTTTCTAACAAGCTAAAAAATTGCATGCTGTGCAAGTATATGTATTTTGTAATGATATAATGATGAAAAATATTACTTTTAGTTTTAATGCAAATGGCTTATATAATTTCAAATATGAAGTACAACAACTATATTTATGTCTAACATTTCATAGATGGCATTTTTTTAACATAAAAATTGTTGTTTATACACTAACTTGTGCATGCAGGATTTGCTAAATATATTGCATTATACATTTTTATATACCTTGTAATTTCCAAAGAAAGTGTCTTAACTTTTTAATCCAACAAGCTGATTTTAATTTTACATTTTTAATCATTTAATTCTTTATTTTTTATAATTTATTTTAAAATTTCATAGAGGAATCTGAACAATATCTAGACTAGATTAGCTAATGTATACTTCTTTTTGTTCCTTTTATCAAACAACACATCCATAATTTTTATTTTTATTTGATTGGAACTACTTAACCCTTTTTGCTTTTATTTCTGCTTCTTCCAACATAAATTTAGCTTATACCAATTCCCTCAGCCTGTTCCCTTCTCCCTCTTTAATTTTTTGGTTCAACCTAATGGTTCAGTGCTTATTACTTTATTGCTCTAGAATTCATTTTCAAGTTCAATAGTAAAAAAATACAATGGAAATCTAATTGGAAGATCTGTTGCTAAACTTATAATTGGCATTGGTTTGAGGCAATCTTCTCTGTCTTTCACTTGATATGAGGCGATCAAACATGTAAAACTTGATTGTTACGTGGGGCTCTATGACCCATCATATAGCAATGTGGCAGCCCTTACTGTTGCCTCATTGTTCCAAGAAAATTTGTTTTTGTGTCATTACTTTCCTACTATTAAACATTGTAATGCTCGTTATTTCCTTCCTTTAGGGACCTTACTGCAATTGACCATCCTCCTTTAGGGCCAAAGGAATGAATTATAAACGAATTTTAATATATAATAAGAGTAAATGAATAAAAATATTTTATTGTAAATGAAAATGTTATCTGTTTCCAATTGATTTGAGATTTGGCATGTGTGATCTATATGGACGTATTATCACTGGAGCAGCCAAGTAATGAAAAACTGAACCAGACAAAAAATTATGAGACCAGGAACAAAATTGTGTAATTAACCCTTGTAAGTTAGTACCCTATCTGTCCTTGCACTACTACTGCTAGTGTAATTTCATATTGGTAGTGTAATTCTGTTGACAGCAAAGGTTATCATAGCTTAATATTCCGATTATCTGAATGAATGATTCTTTGAATAATTTATGGAGAATGTGGGTTACTGCAGTTGGAAAAAGCAGTGCGTGAGATGCGTGCAGAAAATGCAGAACTTAAATTTACATCTGATTCAAAGTTGGCTGAAGCAAATGCATTGATCACTAGTGTTGAAGAGAAATCCTTAGAAATAGAGGCAAAATTGCGTGCTGCTGATGCCAAGTTTGCTGAAGTGAGTAGAAAGAGTTCAGAGCTTGATAGGAAATCACAGGAGGTGGAATCTCGAGAAAATGCTCTTCGAAGGGAGCGGTTGTCCTTCATTGCAGAGTATTCTCAATGACCATTTACTTTTGATTGTGCTTTCTCCAGAGCTTTCTTTGCTATTACTGTAGTTCACATTGTTTGACAATTTCAAGTCGTTACATTATTCAGGAGAGAGGCACATGAGTCTGCTTTGTCTAGGCAAAGGGAGGACCTGCGAGAATGGGAAAGAAAATTACAAGAGGGAGAGGAGAGACTATCCAAAGGTCAAAGAATTATTAACCAAAGAGAGGAGAGGGCAAACGAGAATGATAGGATCTTTAAGCAAAAAGAGAAGGACCTTGAAGAGGCACAAAAGAAGATTGATGAAGCAAACAGAATCTTGAAAAGGAAAGAAGATGAAGTGAGCAGCCGGCTGGCTAGTTTGACTCTAAAAGAAAAGGCATGTCCTTTTTCTAATGCTTAGGAGTAGTTGATTCTTTAACTAATATTTGTGTTAATGTATCTTTTTGATTTGTGCAGGAATTTGATGCTACAAGAAAGAAATTAGAGATCAAAGAGGAAGAGCTGCACGTGTTAGAAGAAAAGCTGAATGATAGAGAAAAAGTGAGTCTTTGCAATTTCTTCCTGTAATAGAGATATTTTGGTAAATGTGAAAATCCTTAGGAATGTTCTTTTGTGATAAAGCTCACATGTCCTCACTGCTTTTTATTCAAATGCACTCTAAAGTCCTTATCCATAAACATTTGCATAGTTTATAATCATGCTGTGTAATCATTAATGAAAATATTGGAGCCGTAAATAGTTTGTTATTTTTTGGCTTATGTAATTATCATTTATTAGCTGTCTGTTCTTTTTACATATGAAATACACAGGCTGAGATTCAGAAGCTCATTGATGAACACAATGCAATTTTGGATGAAAAAAAGCGCGAATTTGAGTCGGAAGTTGACCAAAAGAGGAAAGCTCTGGATGAGGAGTTGAAAAGCAAGGTGGTTCAAGTGGAGAAGAAGGAAGCTGAAATCAAGCATATGGAGGAGAAAATTCTGAAAAGGGAGCAAGCATTGGACAAAAGATTGGAAAAGCTTAAGGAGAGAGAGAAAGAATTTGAGTCAAAGTCAAAAGCTCTGAAGGAAAAGGAGAAGACCATCAGATCTGAGGAAAAGAACTTGGAGATAGAGAGGAGAAAATTGAGTTCTGATAAAGAGGATTTTCTGAATCTCAAAGCTGAACTTGAGAAGATAAGAGCTGCAAATGAAGAACAGCTACTGAAGATTCGTGAAGAGAAGGAACAGCTCAAATTAAATAATGAAGAGAGAGCTGAGCATGTTCGCTTGCAATCTGAGCTAAAAGAGGAGATAGAGAAGTGCAGGCTTCAGGAAGAGCTGCTTTTGAAGGGAGCTGAAGATTTAAAGCAGCAAAAGGAGAATTTTGAGAAAGAGTGGGAGGATCTGGATGAGAAAAGGGCTGAGATTGAGAAACAGCTGAAGAGCATCAGCGAAGAGAAGGATAAATTTGAAAAGCAGAAAGCCTCAGAAGAAGACAGGATAAAAAATGAAAAACAGGCAGTGGAAGAATATATAAAAAGGGAGCAGGAAGCTCTTGATATGGCCAAGGAATCTTTTGAGGCCAACATGAAGCATGAAAGGTCTGTGATAACTGAGAAATCTCAAAGTGAGAGAAAGCAAATGCTGCATGAGTTTGAACTGCAGAAGAGTGAACTTGAAAATGATTTGCAGAAAAGGCAGGAGGAGATGGAAAGAGTTTTGCGTGATAAGAACAAATTGTTTGAAGAACAGAAAGAGAGAGAATTAAACAACATTAATTTCTTAAGAGATCTAGCTAGAAGAGAAATGGAAGAAATGAAATTGGAAAGACATAGGATAGAAAAAGAAAAGCAAGAAATTGAAGAAAATAAAAGGCATCTTCAAGAGCAACAGCTTGAAATGCAAGAAGATATTGATAAGCTTGGCCATCTTAGCAGGAAACTGAAGGATCACAGAGAACAATTTATTAAAGAGAAAGAGCGCTTCATTTCATTTGTTGAGCAGCATAAGAGTTGCAAAAACTGTGGTGAAATAACTTCTGAGTTTGTGCTTTCTGATTTAATGTCTTCGCAAGAAATTGAGAGTGTAGAGATCCTTCCAAAGCAACATTTGGTTAATAATAATATGACTGGAGGTGATAATCAAAATCCAGAGGCTGATTTAACGCAAGAGATTGATGTATCTCCCACTGCAGCTCGTTCGGTATCTCCAGTTTCTTGGCTCCGGAAATGTACCTCAAAGATATTTAGCTTTTCCCCAGGTAAAAGGATTGAGTCTGCTGCTGTACAAAATCTGACTGGGGGGGAACCTTTGTCTACTGAGGACATGGAAGAGCCATCAAAAAGATTAGATTTCACTGTAAATGAACGAGAATTATCTTCTGTGGTTGGAGATGATTTGTTAGATGTCCAGAGGATCCAGTCTGATTCTAACATCAGAGAGGTTCAAGCTGCCCAGGATTTGTCAGTTGATGACCAGAGCAATATTAACAGTGAGGCACCAGATGTTCTGGAAGTCTCTCAGGCTTCTGATTTGAAGCGTGGTCGCCAGACCCACAAGAGAGTCAGGCCTAGAGTTAGTAGAACACGCTCGGTTAAGGAAGTTGTGCAAGATGCCAAGCATATACTTGGCGAATCTTTGGAGCTAAATGAAACTGAAGATTCTAGCCATCTGAAAGCTGGAAGTCATGATGATTCTAGTCTCATGGATAAAGGAACTCCACGAAAAGCCCGGAAACGCAACCGAAATCCCACCTCCCAAAACACAGTGAGTGGACGTGATGGTGATGACAGTGAGGGACGCTCTGATAGCGTCACAGCTGGAAAGCGAAGGAAGAGGCAAGGAAAAGTTGTTGCTGTGCAAGCTTCAGTTGAGAATCGGTACAATCTTCGACATCCCAAACGGTAAGTTCTCAATTTGTGATGAATCCTTTATGCTATGAATTCTTTGGGCCCGATTTCAGAGCATTAGCCTCATGAAAGTCAGATTGTAGGAGATGCACGTGTTTGGTTGCCCAAAATGTTTTGCTTACAGACCTTTTCCCCCAAAATGTTCTGCACGCAGACCCTTTTCAAAGGGGGTTATCTTTTTACAATTTTTTTTTTGGATCCTTGAAAGTGAACCATGTGCACTTACTTAGCTGGCATGTACATTCCTTGCAAATTATTTAACTTTTTTCTATTATTACTGACTAACACACCAACATACTTCAAATGCAACCAGCGGAGTCGCAGTTGTAACTGGTAAAGCCTCGTCAGATATCAACCATGGAAATAAGGAAGATGATGGTGTTAAGGGTCCAACTACAACAGCGATTGCTAGTGAGAATGGTGGGAGTGCACACTTGGTACAGGTGTGTTGTAAAACCATTGCAACGTGAATTCACTTGACATTGAGTAAATGTCATACAACCCTGGTCGCACAAGATAGCAGTGTTAATGGTTTTTGATTGGTTTCGACTGTTTTGTGTCTTGTAGTACCCGTGAGTTTGATGTATTATTATCTTTTTGCAGGTGGTGGAGGTCTCCAATAATCAGGATGGTGACGCTGATACACCCAGAAACTTGGTTGACAACGCCACTCTAAGTGAGGAGGTGAATGGCACTCCAGAAGGGGCTGGAGAATTTGGTGTAGCAGAAGAGTACAGGAGTGAATCCCATAGAGAAGATGAGGGTGATGAGGATGATGATGAAGACGAGTCTGAACATCCTGGCGAAGTCTCAATTGGGAAGAAGCTTTGGACTTTCTTCACAACGTAATGATGCTGAATCTTGTGTTGAGTTGGGTGGCTTTAATGGATTCTTGATTGTTTCAGATTTTTTTTTAGGTTGCTTTTAGGAGCTCTTTGATGTGTAGTAGTGTGTATTAACAAATCAAATGTAGTAATGGCGACTTGAAAAAGGTCGCAATCCAGGTGGAGGGATCTTGTTCTCTTAGTCTATTTTTACTTGGTTAGGATTCAGGATTTTGGGGGGCTTTATTTTTTCTTTTTTTAAAAAAATATTTTAGTACAATGGTAGATGATTTGATGTAGCAATGACCAGTGCATGTTAAACGCTGGAAAAATCTTCCACATTATCCAATTTGTTTGTATCAAAATGTTTGTTTCCTAAAACTTGTCCAGCCCTTTAGCCTTCTTTCAAATCATGCTCTTGCCCTCGGATTGCGTGCATTTTCAATTGCTTAGCATTCATGTGACTTTGCCTTAAGTGGACTGAACAGATCAAATGCCCTACTTTTTGCTCAAATAATAAACCTTTTTAATATTGTAAAGCGTAAATCTATTATTATTATTATTAAATTAAATAAAAGTTGATTTGCTTCATTGTTGACAGAATTTTTAATTTATTAATTAACAATAAATTAAAACAACCGATCATACCAATGAACACTCTACTTTTTAAGTACTGTGCGTGACAAACTTTTAATATCGTTACCGTTTCCATATCTGCTTATCTTCTTTTCTATTTATTTTTATGCTTTAACTTGCATAGAATGACAAAAAAAATCATGTATCCACGAAATAAATTTAAAGGAATAACAGAGTAATTTAGCTGGAAAAAGGAAACTAAACTTGAGTTTCTGTAAAATGCAATCAAAGATTAGTAACAATATATATATATTAGCTAATAGCTGAGATAAGAGTCCAAGCTATACATGAAAAACAAGACCAGGCAAAGAATGATGATTCCATCTCAGAACTTAAATCTACCTATAAGACTAACTGAAACTACATCAGTAAATTTCACTTTCAACCTATCTTATCAGCTCCAGGATGCCCATCCTAGAAAAAGAGGAGCTATATTACTTTTATGAGATTGGTATCAAAACTTGGGTTTACCTTTCCGTAACTTCATAACTCAAGCTAACTGTACAATTGGTTCTCTTCCTTGACAAACTGTACAATTTGTTAGTGTTGTTGGCTATCCTGCTCACTTTATATATTTGGGGTGTTCGGATGGCCTGAGAAACCTCAGGTCCTTCAAATCCCTACAAAATTTAGCACAAATAGTTTAATACACAGACTTGATCCAACAATAACTTGGAATTCATTTTAGAATTGTATTTATCAGAAGAAGGGTGACTTTTAAGATCAGAAAGAGAGTCTCAACTAACCTGCAGCGAGGTATGCTGCAATCTGTTTGCTCACAAATTGTTGCATGCAACTTCAATACGTGCCACATCTTCTCACAGATCTTACAACCTCCAATGAGACGAATGGTGCACTTGGATCCATGGAGGAACAACCTTTTCATTTGACGGCAGTTTGGGTAACAGCAGGGATCACTACTGGTTGCTTTGCACTTATAGGCATGTTGTAGAACACTTAGCATCTCCTTCTGCACCACCATATTACACAGCAAGTAAATCTAAAATGTTCCAGTCATCTGATTCCTGATGAATATTTCAATTTATAGAAGAAAATTATTTAAGTGTTTGATGTTAAATTTATCATTCATAAATATTAATGATAATGATATAATTACATTATGGAAAGAAACAAAGTGGATTCTAAAATTTATCATTAATACAATGCTTTAAAGGTGGAAATGTCGAGGGAGAGACTTCATACCTCAAGCATTTTCTTCTGTGCATATTTACCCTCATTATCACAATTAGCTGCAGAAGAGTGATAAGCTGATCTATGAATAGGCAAAGAACCAAAATTCTTATTGCAGCATGCGGCACAAACATTACTGTCATTGGTATTAGTATCCTGCTGGCAAATGTTGCAGGTGGTCCCAGCAGTGGGCATTTTTGGATTGTGAAGATGATGCAGGATCATCATAGAGGAATGCTTGGCTCGACGAAGTGAGTCAAATTGATAATGATTCTTCTGACAGAGGCCCAGGAAGATATGCCTATTTTCAAATAACCAATCATCCAAAAGAACATCTTCATCCTTGGTATTAGATGGAACATCATCCACCATTACCTGAAAAGAGAACAAAATATAAATGAAATGTGCCAACTTCACACTTACAAAGACAGACCATTTACGTTTTGGTTTTGGGACCCACCTTAGAGAGAAAGTGTTTTTCTTTGCCACTTATAGTGTGAGTATGTCCCCTATTGAGGCCTTGCTCCACATTATGGCATCTGCAAATGAATATTTTAGAATCAATACCATCAAAACCACAATTACTCAGCACACTGTGTGAAGCAGGGTTTCAACCATGTCAAATTGAAAGGAGAGGTTCCCTTGCCACCAAAGAGCAAACAGAAGGGAATTTTTTTTTTTTCTTAATTTCCAAAAGTGGAGAAGGGGGAGGAGGGGTGGGGGTGAGAAAATATATTAAAATGCATGTTTACCTTTCACATAACTGAAAATTTTTGCACTGGCTGCAATACCACCGCCATCCATTAAATATCACTTCATGGCAGTATGTGCAGACAAATTGCAAATGGACAACAATGAAGTCTTCCTTAACAGGAGAGATTGTTTGCCCTAGCTGATAAAGGAAAAGAGCGAAATTAGAACAAGTCTTTCAGATTAGTCCAATTGGCAATGAAAAATAATCTATTCCTTAGCTTCAATGCGCTAAATTCATCTATATTTCTTTCAGTATTATTGAAGATCTAAACGTAGACACACACACACACACACACACGCCTATGTGTGTGTGTGTGTGTACGGCAAGCAGAGAAATTTCCACAGTTTAAAATGGGTTGCCAATCCTGAGAGGAAAAGAAAACTTGCAGAATTATCAAAACACGAAATGGAAAATGCTAATTAATCACCTTCCAATCTTATACGTTCTAGACTAATAGAAGAAGCCAACATTGACCTGATAAGTTTATGTTTACATTTTATATTCGAGGAATCCAAAGCATTGAGCTTCTTATCAAATAATTCACTTTAATAATTGTGATTCCACACCATATGGTTTCTAATGATGATTTTGAAACAGAATTGAATTTTTATGTTGTCCTTTTCCTTTTCGTTCTTTTATGCAAACCCTGAATTAGTGGGCTTGCTGTAATTGACTTCAAAGAGCAGCCTTTCTGCTGATTTGAGGTAAAGAACCTTGACTATGTAAATAAAAATATCAAAACTGCACATTTGACCCAAAAGAAATTGCACAAAGAAATGAAAACAAACATGTGGGGACATAGATGCTCAGAGAGAGAGAGAGACAGTAAGTGAGATTACTTTTTGCATCAGTAGAATATCTTTAGTGACACCACCAGAAGGATCGGTATGCCCCATGGCTTTCAGAGTTCTCTTTGTCATTACTTTCTTCACCTTCCTCCCTGAATGTTCTCCATTTTGCTGCTCAATATTCTTGATGACATTCTCAGCAGCACCAGACCAATAGTCACCATCAAAATATGGCAAACGAGCTGCTGTTACCTTGGAGTAAAATTGCCCAGTCGGAACAAAGAAGTGATCATATAAATTAGTGAAATCAACCACAATATTTTCTTTGGATGCTTTCCTTAGCATTGAATGATACCTGCACAAGTAAACCAGTTACTAGTCAAGACACATGCTTACAAGCAGAGAAGTGAAAGGGGAAGAAAAGAAGAGACCAGAGAGAATAGTGCAGAAAAATAAATAAATAAATATACAGAAAGTGGTTCAAGAGGAGGGCAAGAAATCAAAATTCAACTACAGTTCTTTCTCTCTCTCTCTCACAGACATATACACACACAAAACCCACAAAGCTTATCAGAGAAAGCAACAGACCATTGCCGCAACTTGTCAGACTTTGGCGTCTTCTGTATCTCTGGATGGCAATATAAGATATAATCTTCTCCCTTCAAAGGGGGGCAGGCCCATAAATAGCATGCCACAAAACCTCGTTTCTTACAATATTCGAGATAACCTATCTGAATATGAAAAAAGACAATAAGAAAAAGGGACAAGGAGTTAAGCTTGTTATTATAAATCAAATAGGCATTGGAGACGACAGTATTACCAATATTTCATGGTAAACAAATGTGCGGAGAGCTTCTCCACCTACAGTTACCGTCTCAGGCCAAAAGTATTTGACAGAATCAAGATATGAGATATAAACACAACGGTGATTTGGCTGACTGCACTCTGAACCAAACTCCTGTACATAAAGGCCAAAAAGGCATACATCTACACCTTCAATCTTCTGGAACAAAAGAATGACCTGAGATAGAAAACCAAGAAGCCAGTTTTTAAGATTACCAAAAGACAGCCCCAACACTAAAAGAGGGCAATTTTCAGAAACTGCACAAAAATAACTTTATTATCCTCAAAAAATTAAATAGGTATTACTTTCTTTGAGGTTTTGACCAATTAAATCATAAGCAACAAAAACCATTGAGAAATCAGTCTATTTCAGGAAAGCTGAAGGAAGGTCAGAGTTACCATCTGCTATTTTAAAGCTTTTCTAATGTCCAGAAGGAATAGTGAGGAAAGTAAAGTGCTTCACTCATGAATCATAATGTTAAATGCAAAATCTCTCACCTTTGATCTGTATGGAAATTCATCAGGGTAACTGCCATCATGAAAGATTTCTAAAAACTGCTGCTTCACTTTCAGTAGTTTATCAACAGACAACACCACTCTAACAACAAGATCTTCTGCTCCAGGAACCTATTAACCAAGAGAACATTATACATCAATCAAAATTTCTAAAGCTAAGATTGTAGATCATAAGTAAAAAGCTAAGATTGTAGATCATGATACAGGGCAAAAGGTTAAAAGGGGGGGGGGGGGGGGGGGGGGGGGGAGGAAAGGAACAAAAAAGAAGAACCTACAACGAAAGACCACATAAGATCGGTTCCAGGCAGGTCCATAGCACATACATTCTTGACAGAGAATTTTCATTATTAAAGGATCGACTCTAAGAAGTTCATAAAACATCCCGTGAAGGCCTAATGAATAAGTACCCAAAAAGTCCTAATCTTTGTGTGCATTATCAAATTTTAGGTCAGGTATTCTAATTTAATCCTCAACTATCACCATTATTATCAATTTCAGCAATTCAACTCAAATATAAAAAATAACTAGACATAATGATAAAAAAAAAATTCTCAACCTACTCATATTGGCACCAATTTTGGTCATTCAACTCAAATTAATAAAAGAACAATTTATTCTAAATCAAATAAATATTATCTTTTCAGTCCATAACATTTTTTTGAAATCAAATAGAATCATACCTAAAGGAAATGGCTAGTGTTGACAGTAAGGCATGTTTAAAGAATCAATAGCGATGGGGGTTTGTATAGAAAGCTTTTGGATTTGTCATAATGCAAGTTTTGGCAACTGCTACTATTTCTTCGTTCATGTTTGGTTTGAGGAAAGAATGTGGGAGAGAGAGAGAAGAGGGAAGAGGGATGGGAGGGAGGGGAAGAGAGATAGCAAGTAAACAAGAGTTAAAATGTATTTTGAGACTTGAGAATCAAATTCATAAAACTAAATGAATTAGCCAAAATATGTGCAAAGTTCAGGATTTTGTTTATCATTAAACCTTCCATGAAAATCAAATACATACCACGTAAAGATATATTATTTGTGAAGCCAAAATACGTTCTTTCTTTCTGCAACTACAAATCACGATTTTCAAACACAAATATTCAGATTTCACTCTTCTATCTAGGCTTACACAAATGAACTGAATGAAGATGAGTTAGATGACATTCATTTATTATGACTACATCGTATTTATTCTGCTTTATGGACATACAACTCATTGGCTGAATTTCAAAATGGCTAAAACTACAATGCCCTAGTGCGGAGTTTGCAACTAACCTCATCAAAGTTCTTTCCAGCAACCTTTGCTCTCTCCTCTCTCTCTTGCTGAAGACGCCTAAAGAGTCTTTCCTCTATGTAGTCACTCAGCAAAGAGCTAGGCAAATCTTTCGCACCAAGAACAGAAGCTTTTGGTAATGGCATATGTTTCCCATGCTCGATCTCTTCTAAGCAGCACTTGGGACATATGTACTCAGATTTCCCTTCCATATCTCGTTTATCATTAAAGAGAGCACATATCTGGTGTTGCCAACATTTACATTTGTCACACTCGACCCACTGCATGAACACAAAAATCACGGAAAATAAGTGTTGTAATTTCCCAAGGCTCAAGAAGTATACATGTTGCTTAGCTTACCGGTTCTTCAATTTCCTCATCATTTTTCTTCTTATCCAGCTTTGCCTTGGGAATAGAAATCCCATAGAATGAAATATTCCCACCTCGAGAATCCCTATGACATGAGGTACAAAAACAATGCCGCATACCATTTTCCTCTGAAGTGCTATAATAAATCACACTGCGCTTGATACGAGATCCACAAGATGAGCAATATATTGGAACTGGAGCTAGTAAAAGCTTATCTGCTCCACACAGCTGGCATGTATTCTCATTGACACAGTGCATTACTGGTTTTTCCTTTCCTTCCTTTGATGATTTTTCCTTTCCTTCCTTTGATATTCTCTAAAAGAAGATTCAAAAAAATATTAGCACTCATTCAAATGAAGCAACAAATCATTAGCTAGGCTTATGCAGCTTTGTTCAGGCAATAGGAGAAGGCAATTTTGCATTATCACACAAAAGAAATAAACAATTGTAACCACATCATAAAAGAAAGAAGACCAAAGGAAAAATTCCAGTTAAATCATGAGACTACTAAACATGTACTGATGATACAAGTTTATGCACTGGATATAGACCTTAACTTTTAAATTTGGTATGCAGACATTTATTATGCAGGTGCATAAAATTCAAATCCATCAAACTCGGTAATCACATTCTAACAGGTAAAAACAATGGCAACTACTATTTGCATGGTTTTTTTTTACCTGTCTGATTAATCCAAGTTAGGGAGTCACAGCCTATATTTCAAGGTGAACAGCGAATAGCAACAGAAATGGTTAAAAGAAAATAACTGGCAATCACAATGTTTCATTTGTAGTTGCAGACTTTAATAACAGTTTTATTCAGGAATCAAAGCAGTAATGATAATGTACTTTACCTGACCAATCCACTGCCGCAGGCTTGATATATGGTCCTTTATTTCATCCGCTGAGAAAAATTCAATCAAAGACACACCTCTGATTTTTGCATTCTCTGGCTTCGTTTCTGCTTCCTTTCCAGTCTGTATATCTGGCTTGGCATAGTCACAATTAGATGTAACCTGGATCACTTCCTCTTTGAAAGTGGTGCCAAGTTCTTCAGATATTGCAGATGAGGAATTAAACTGTAACTCGTTAGGCTTATCTTTTACAGCATCAGCAATCAAACTAAAACTTCTAGAGGGTATCTCATCAGGCTTAGGACCAACAACTAGTTCTTCAGAAGGAATGTGCAAACTCTCAGCAGTCAATTTGGAAAAATCATTCCCAGCATTGTTCCTAATCTGATCAGCACTTGAAGGATTTTGCATCAGCTTCAAAACTTCGATATTCCCCTCCAGAACCTCAGAATTGATAGATACAGGAGATTCCGGCCATTGCAGCAAGGGTGGAAGTCCTTCAGGATCAAAGGGTGGAGCCAACAATGGTGCCAATAAAGAAGCGATTCTGTTTTCAGATGACATCAAACGACAGGATTTCTCAATCTTCATATGCTTTGGAAAACTCAACACGTTCTCTGAACAGTGCATACTGGACTTCAAACGTTTTGCAGGTGGCAGCGTATTTTCTGAAGAGCGTGAGGCAGAACAGCCAGTGAAAGTATTGCTGGAATTACACAGGAGCTCACTGTTCATAGTTTCAAAATTTTGGTGACGTTTATCACATTGATCTCGGACAGGACCACAAATATGGCAGTCAGCAAAGTAACATTTATCAAAATGTGAAAGAAGTGAGCAGAAACGTTCACAGATGCACATGTGATCATTGCACACGGTTGAATGTAAGTGTTCAACAAAAGAAACTAGACAGTCCCCTCTGGCACCTGCTGACCTCTCATGGCTGACATAAGCAAGTAGAATCTTTTGTTCAATAGAAGACCGCAAATGGTTGCTTGAATTTGCTGGTCCAGTACGCTTCGAACTGGAAAAAAGTGAAGAGCTTTCTGATGCAACATGAACTCCATGTAGTTGTTCTGATGGCAAATGAGAATGCTTATTAACTATTTCTTCAGCAAAGTAACAAGGTGCTTTGTCCTTCAATGGTTCATTAAATTGCTCAAAAGATGGATAAGGCTGCTGTTGTTTAGGCTCCACACTCTGTGATTTAGGTTGCAGTACGTTATCAAGAGTTGAATTCATCATCCCAATGTTTATCCTAGGAAAAATAGAGTCTTCAGACATAATTTGGGGAACATGTTCCAACTCTGAGCTTTCTTTCAATCTAGATGAGAACTCTATTGCAGGAAGGTTCTGGTTCTTTGCAACACCTGTGAACGCCACCAGATCATTTGCTGGATAAAATAGAAACAACAAAATGGACGAACAGACTCCTATAAATAAAAAAAGATGAGCAAAAAAACAGGAAAAAGATAGCAGGTGATTAAAGATAAGACAGGCAAGTTATATTAAAAAAAAAAAAAAGTACAAACATGGAAATATCTATACATGCATAAGCTAGTCTGCATCACAAAATCAGACAGCGTCATGAGATAGATATAAAATGATACCCAAGAACATAGGTCTATAATACATCACAAATTCGATAAAGTATTCATGGATGACAATTTTCAATGATAAAAACTTTTGAAGCATGCACAGCTACACTTAGCTGTAACTACATTATACTAATACCTTGTAGATGATACTAGAGTTTTTCAATTAGATCCAGCCAGACAGTCAAGACAGCTGAGAGAATGTGCTACCACCGAGAGCTATGCCAAACTTTTTGAAGTGCAAAATCAACCATAAGATAAACCCACGAAGAAACTAGTAGAAAAGCATACAATAATCATTCAGTTACAATTTAGTATCTAGAATTAATTTGGAGCATGGTAAATATTGAGAATCATCCACAGATTTGGAGATTTGGACAAAACCAAGCCGGGAAGCTATACTCAAAAGTAAACAACTTAAAAGAACAATTCATAAAGAAAGCAGACTGAAAAAAATTTAAAATAAAAATATTCAGAGAATGCAAGTACTACTTTCAATTACAAAATCCTTTGTAATTTACTTATAACCAACAACTATAGAGCTGCCAAACAAAAAATGGCTGAAAAAAAATGAAATAAAATCTCATGAAAACTTCAAGAATTGGGAGAATCTAGTCAATATTGCAAATGCACATACCGTGAGCAAGAAGTTGCTGTTGACAACTGCCTTTGGATGATGTCTCAAAACTATACTGAAAGTCTCCCTTGGAAAGAAGTGGTCCAGCATCATAAGTTCCACTCTCAGAAAACCGATCCCTATAGGAACTTGTAGTAATAGCAGAATTCCTTTCAGAAAATGTAGCAGAGCTCCTTTCAGGAGAAAGAAGCGTCTCATTAGAAATCTGCCTCATGTGCGAATCAGTGTACATATTTGCAACTCCTGGCTTGTTCCCATTCTCAAGTAATCCTACAGAGGGGGAAAACTGTTATTTGAAAATAAAAGTAGAAAGTATCATATTATTAAATTATGGGGTAAGCCCAGTGGAGGGGTTGAATGGATCACCTTTTAGGAAATTAAATTGATCACTATTATCAGCCACCATTGGGTTGTGGTGCTGAATAATATCACTGTTGAAGTGATCAAAAGGAGCGGATGCTGCATCTGAACTGAACCCATGAGTCAAACTTAATGTTGGCATCACTTCATAGGTGGGTCCAATGTAGCTGGGCATTTGTTGAGTGCAGTTTACGTCAATCATCTTCCTCTGGAATATATATTGTAACCGCTGTCTCAGCACATCCTGGTTCATATACTCCTCCTGGAAAGATTTAAAGAAGGTAACAAGTTTGACTTGTGCTTTAATGAAAATTGAAACCTCAACAAGAAGCAAACAGGACCCAACTGATTCTTCAAGGTTCAAGGTACCAATCTCATATTTGTTTTTTTTTTCCCCCTCTATCTAATGGAGACATCAACACAGAAAGGTAAAAGTTATCAGATGTTACATTGGCCATTAGACACAGCCAATTAGTGATCTAAGAGATGATGCTAAGCTGCATGAATTTTCACAATAGCATATCCATCTAAAACATGGCTTCATTGCAATAGATAGCTATTGCTTGATGAATGTAAACTGTTAACTGAGCTGAAAAATTAAACGAAAAAAAAAGGAATTAGTCCAAGTATTAGTTTAATTATCAGAATAACATACTTCTGAAGCAGCTTCTATAAACACTTGGTTTTCTAAGACATTTACAAGATTAGATGCTTGCTCCTGCCATTGATAATTTGCTTCCAATTCACAAGTTTCAGCACTGCATAAGCATGAGAACAGTCACAAGAAAAGAAAATTTTAAAAATATGAAGGATGAAAATTGTAATCTACATTCTTTAAAATACCGTCTCATGCTCCTCGGAGTTCATGTTAAAGAGAAAACATTTAACAGATTTAGAGGAAAACTCCTAAAACTTACATTCTCTTCCTAACCAAATCACGAAAGCAATTGATTCTGGGATCTTTACGCCAGTCACTCTGGCCATTTACGGGGTATTGATGAGAAGCATTCCCTCCCAACTGAGACAGACTTGCAACATTTGAGAAAGGATGGCTTGGTATCTGGCCGAAGATCTGCCCTGACATGTATCCCTTTGCAAGCATACTGCTAAGTTATGGTGTTCAATTCATACTGGAAGAACTAAAAAACTATTAGAAATTGAATAGCAAACAAAACATAAGAAATAAAGAATACTATTTTGTGTAAACTCAACTCTAATGTATCTTGTATATAAATAAATCCAGCGCTAATGCCAAACACAATGTTGCTAACTAATACAAATTCAAAATAATTATAGCTCTGCCAAAGAGAACATGATGAAAGATATATCTAAAAAAGAAAAAAAAAAAGCATTAATTACCAGAATTTTCACTCAGAAGATAATTTACAACAATTTAAGACCAAACAAACATTTGAAAAAAAAATGAAGTGAAAATTTAATTGGAGCCAATTCCTACCACAAAATTTGCTTCATTATTATCACTAGCACCAGGAACTAACCAAATTAAGCTTGGAAAAAGAAAAATTAAGTTACCACAAACACTAAAAAGCAATTGAATTCACCAGAAATTCCCAGCACACAACAACAACAACCCCGCCAAAACTTCTCTATACCTAACCCCCAAATCACACGTCCCTAGAAAGTCTCCGACAACCCGAAACGTTTCCAATTAATTATTTTATATTATTTTTCTCTTAAAAGCAGCTTGAAACGAAACGAAACGCACGTGTGTAGCAGAGGATAGCGAATTCTTAACATAACACAAACAACGACACCGTTTAACTTAACAAAATCCAAACTCGAAAATGGGAAAGCCCTAGCAACGCTACTCAACTCAACTCAACAAGAACGATAACAGAAACAAAAAGAAAAATAAGGAAAAAGAAAAGCAGAATTGAATTCACAGAACAAAATCCAAATTCAAATTGGTGAAAGATCATATAATTACAATGCGGTTCGTTCATAAACGAGACCTGACCTTCGTTTCGAGGTAGAGAGAGAGAGATGGATAAGGAACAGTAATTGCCGACAAAATCGACAACCAATTAAATTTAAAAAATAAAAATAAAAATAAAAACTTAAATCGAAGAGAGAGAGAGAGAGAGAGAGAGAAAGAAGGGGTTTAAGGAACGAGACCTGTGGGCTGGGGCCTGAGAGTGAGAACTTTTCTCGTCGTTTTGACGCTTTTTTTTTTTTTTTTTTTTTGGGATATGTTGCTGTATAGTCATATATATTTATATATAAAGATATTATTACCCCTCCGTGCATTTTATTTATTTAGGATATTTTTTCATAAAATTTAATAAATATTTTATTTGTCAAAAATTTTATAGAGAAAATTTATATTAACATCTAAAGATAAAATAAATATAAAAAAATAAAACAATTAAAGATATAAATAACATATTTTTTTATATTCCAAAAGAAAAATATCGTAAATAAAGCGGAGGAGTAATTGTTAATATATAGGGAGTATAATATAAAATTGTCTGACCCCGTATTTCGCATTCTGTCTGTAGACTATAGTGGGCCACACACGAAATTTTTAACAGAAACGAACTGAGTATGCGTCCTAACTATCCTTATTCATTGATAACAAATCATATATGTGGGACCCATCATTGCCTCCTGTAGAACAGTGCAGTAATATATATATATATATATATACTAAATCAAGCTATCAATATCTTATATTTAGCAAAATAAATAAATAAATAATTAAGCTATCAATTTCCAAATAAATGGTATCAATTATGAAACCGCTTTTGATGCTAAAAGGTCTCCCGTTCACATTTACCAAAAAAAAAAATAAAAAATAGATTTCTAAATAGGGTTCCAATGCTGAGAGAAGACAGTTAAAAGAAGTTATTTTTTAAAGAAAAAGTTCAGAAAAATTTTTAACTAAAAACTAATTATTTCATATAAAAATAATTAAATTAATTTATAAATGAATTAAAGGAGGAAAAAAATTAAGATTTTAATAAAATATATTTAATTACAATTATTATCATTTTAAGGTTATAATCTTCATTTTTCATTCATTTAATTTATTTTAACTTTTTTATTTAACTCTATATGCATTATAATATGTTAGGTGTTATTTAATAAAATTAAAAATTAATTGTGAAAAATTTTAAATACTAACCTTTTTTTTTTTAAATACTGAATTTTAATATTGAATAATTTAAATTACATAATTTTTAAATTATTACTAAAATTTTAAATTATATTAACTTTAACATTTTTAAGTGATTTTTATGAGACCTTTAAAATATACTTTACTAAATAATTTAAAAGGACAGAGAACTGAAAATTTAATTCCAAGGTATTTTTAACTCTTATTATAAAACACCACTTTAATCAGAACACACGAACTGTACTTGCGTATATAAAAACATTCTGCTTATAGTCTCAACTGAAAGCCATTTTACGGCTAAATCAAAGTCCTTCAGTCTGAATAAATTCGATAAAATTACAATATGCAATTATAGAAGTAGCAAAGGTAGATGTCAATATAATTCTTTCCAAGTAGATCCTACAAGAAAAGGAGAAGCCCCCCACGTGCATCATTATAAAAGCACCTAACTTAGCAAAATCCCTTCTAATTCTTTGTACAATAGCCTTTTTGGCCCTTTCCCCTAGTTGATTGTTGGAGAGAGAAATGAGTATTTTCTGTCAAAAAAAAAAAAAAAAAAGAGAAAAGAAAAGATTTCCCTATCTTGCTGCTCTTCAACATTTTTTACCAGTTGAAAGTAACATCTATTCCATATTGTTACAACAACGAATAATGTCATTCACCTCCAATTTCGATAGCGGTGACGGTCGTACTCATCATTACTTCGATGCGAATAGTCCGTCCCATGGTCATTCCACCTCTCTTCGGTCTCATCCTCTAATCTATAATGAGGTGAGGCACGTTTTTTTGAGGAGGAGTATGTTGATGAACTATAACTCGCAATATCTTCATATACCAAGGGGCTCTTCCTCCCTCTTTCGGAATGGGACCTTGGTGTTGGATCTCTAGGGCTATCCAAATCATGATTACCATATCTTGGAGGATAACTTGATGGACTGAACATTGGGTCAACACCCGGAGGCCCTTCATCCATGGAATCCCTAGACCCTCTTTGTTCTTGGTAATGCCATCTGCTGATAGGTTCAGAAGAATGGTTTGATCTACGGTGTGACCTGTTCCTAAATGGATCATGACTCAAAGGCCCAGCTGCCCAAAGTCTTTCATCAGCATTTTCAGGGATTGGTGCGTTTATTCCTGGAAATTCAACAGCCTTTTTCCTTGGTGGTGGGTCTGGGTTGTCTGTTTCAACTATTTCCCCATCTTCCTGTTCTTCCTGAACATCTTCATCAGCAAATATTGTGATCCCCGATGGTTGATCCTCATCATCTGGATCTGAAACATGAAGGTAAAAAGTGTTATCACGAAATAAACAGAACATAATTGCTACCTAATGCTGGCAAAATTGGGAGATCTAGAAGTACAAATCAAACCACAACCTAACATGACAGACAGCCACTATTTCCTGGGGTAATTTTTTTTCTTTCTTTTTCCTATCCATGTGATCCTGTATGTACAAGGGAGGATAGAATAGAAAAGTTGTCATGGAAACCATTATACTATCTGCAAATGGCTAGTCTTCCTAGCACCTTTTCAGAGTTAAAGTTCACCAGGCTCTTCCAACTCTCTTTCTAGGCTAGAAATAGACTCAAGAAAGGATGACAGGGAAATTGTAACTCAGTCACATTGAACATTCAGCACAAAGCATCAAGCTGTCATTTAGAATTAGCACTCTCTCGAATCTCCATGAATAGACTCAAAAAGGAATGAAAGGGAAACAGCATTGAACCCAGCTGCTCAGAATTTAGTGTACGGAATCAAGCATCATTTATAATTAGCAGAATAATCTTTCCAGGAATCCTAGCCAGTATCATACATGGTTTAGAATTCCTTTATTTCAAACATCATCAACCTTGTGATCATTGTGTCTAAAATGCTGAGAAGACTAGGAAGTTAGATAATCAAGTTAAATAGATTCAGTTACCTAGATATCCCGGTGGGTATCCCAGTTCTCGCATTCTGTTAAGCCAAGGAGGTGGATCAAATTCCTGTAAACAATAACAAGAAAGTAGTGCAATTTCAACATGAAGATCTACATCGAGAACAAATTAAAGCATCTGAAGTTGCTTAACATTTTAAGATCAATGCAGCATGCTCATAAATTTCATCACAAGCAAGTGCTGTTTGATTTAACAACTCAAAAGAGCAAATCAAACATCTGATTTCTCTAGCAAAATTTAGGCAGTGTCCACCTCTTGTGCAACTAACTGGAGGAAGAATCTTGTGCACGAGTATAATTTCTTTTGGTGGGACCTGCTATAGTAACTCTGGAAAAATGGAATTTTGCTGTTTGCCATCCTACAACCCCAAACTAAGATTAATAGCAACCACAGACAAAACAATGTTCACACATTTGTTTTGACAGTATGCAGTGTTACATGTTTAGAATAACTAAAGTTACTGAACATACAAGCAAATGAAAGAATTTCAGACTTCTAGGTATGTTCAAAGCACATTGTTCAGTCACCAAATGATACTATCAAAATCCAAACGGCACATTGTTCAGACATTTGTTTTGATTTGGTGATGCAAACTCTTACCCCAAGACCCAAAAGTTGTCTTGTTTCAGCATCTAAAACACCTGGCTTTAATCCCTCATATTTTCCACCAGAAGAATTCTGATAATATCGAGTTGCACTGCGAAAGCCAGTATTCTGATTCCGTTTTGATTTATGCTGTTTTCGAGCATTATTAACAGCAGCATTGTTGCGAGGCTTAGGGCACTCCTTCAGAGAATGGTTGTAAGAACCACAGTTGAAACATCGAGCAGCCTCATTCACTATTTCCAGGCCTCTACAAAAACAGAAGAAAGATATAATAAGACACTCCAACATAACAAATACTGAAAGCAGAACATTGAATATAAATGTGAACCTGAAGATATCAGAAAACTGAAAAAGAACAGAACCATAATTAATGAAACACTATGTCCATGATTGGGTTTTCACCAGAAAAATAGATTCATTGAAGGAGTAAAATAATTCATCAATGATTATCCCATGAAGTGATATGAACTACTTGCGGTCTAGCAGAGGGATAGAAATGAAGCAAATGCTTAATGCATTGGAATATTTAACAGACTACAGTTTCTAATGATTTTTCTCCAATCCCTCTGTTTAATAGGCTACACACCCTCAAGTTCATCCATTCAACAATTTAAAGCTGCCAAGTTGTGGATTATCACATTAATCATTTTAACATATATATCATATATTTAAACAAGTCACAACCATGATCAGGATCACAGTCACATGTAGCAAAAACAGGGCTCTCAAAGCCATAAAGTAACAGTAACAGCCGATTGCTATGTAATGTAACAGTAACAGCCTATAACTATGTAAATTTTCTGATAAAACTAGCAATATATGAACTAAACTAATAGATGTCAACCAAGTTAAATAACATTAAGAAATGCAATAAATGAGCATAAATAGATCAAATAAAGATAGTCTCAATGATTTATACTAACAATCAACTTAAGTAACCAGCACAAAACAAAGTAGACAATGTAGATCTAACCTTATTACCCAAAAAAAAAAAAAAAGATTTAAGCAGTAAGCTTGAGCGATTCAAGTGGAAGAAAAACCAAAATGGATGCTGGAAGGATTGAATTAGTCATGAGCATCTTTGGCAGAAAAAAAAAATATAGCCATTCTCCATTCTATTGATAATGATCCAATAATGACCTTCAGAGCCATTACCCCTTTCAAAGAAAAAACTGGCCATTATATATAAGGGTAAGGGCTTAAATGCATAATATTGTGTTTTTTTTTTTTTTTTGTCAAACACATTTTTATTTTATTTTTGTCAAACACACACACACACACAAAAAAAAAAAAAAAAAAAAAAAAAAAAAAAAAAAAGCCAGTGGAAATCAAAGAGAGTTCCACCAAAGTACATTTAAGTCAGACTAGTCTAGCAAGCCAAAATGATCTACAAAAAAAAAAGTTCCCTGTTATCTCCAAATACAAAAGAAAGTTATCCAGTTTCCTGCTGATAAACTTGCATGCATATTTATATATAGAATTTGCCTTGGGAGGAAATAGTTACTCTGGATTAGCGGATTCAATAATATTTCGTTATCCATCTCTTTCAATGCCATGTGGTGATTATATAATCAGTATGTTAATCTCCTTACCACGCTCAGTTACATGACATTAATCTCCTTACCACGCTCAGTTTACATGACAAACTTACATATTTTGAACTAACTGAGCTCTGAGTCGATGAAGAAAATAATAGAAGAGCTCATACATACTGTTAGATTTCCAAGTAACTTAGGCATATATGACAATCAAACATGACAAGCTAGATCTTAAAACATTATATCCATCAATGATAGCAACAAAGATAAAAGCAATTTACCCTTCAGCATTACTTGGACCATCTGTTGAAGACAAACCTAATGCAAATCCACGATCATAAAGAGGCACAGAGTCACCATCAGGAGGAATATACCCATTACTCTGATGTTTCTTTGATTGGTTTTCTATCCAGAACGACTGCACGTAAAATAACACTTGAGAAAGAAATAGACAATAAAAAATTGAAGACACACAAAAAAACCTCACTTTTAACTTTGGTGATGGAAAATGAAATGAAAAAATTTTGCATGGATACACTAACTAGCTGAATAACATGGTTATCACCATAAAAAGAACATGGAATAGGCCAAAAAGCATCTGCTTTAAAGGAGTGGGATAGGGTCCACCTCAATATTTCAAGTAGAGATCTTTTCTTTTTCAACTGAAGGGTAAAGGAAGACCTCACTCCCATTGACAAAAGAAGGAAACAGCCATATAATAATAAATTAGATAAAATTGGAAAACATGAAAAGAAACAACTTCTAAGTCCTAACTAATAATGAACAACTCAAAGGTAATGCAAAATCTGAACTCTGGAGTGCCAATGAAGTTACAAGCACTGAATGGTTGGACAAGACTACAATAGAAATATATATAAAAGAAACATAAAATTAAATTAATAAAAATAATACATAAAATAATTAAATGATATGACCTCGAGGCATTACAACTATAAAAAGACATAGGCCAAAATCATTTAGAGTGGAAACAAAGAATCCATATAGCCACCCTAATTAATTTTGGGATTAAGTCTGAGTTGAATTGAGTTTGAGTATAATACACATTGTGTTCAAACAACCGTAAGGTAAACACAAGGACTCAATGCTATCTATGAAGAGTTTGGGATTCTAAAGAGGTGCTATATGACCAATTAATCATCCTTGACTTCAAACTGTGAGAATCATCTAATTCATGGTCTTATATTGATGCAGGAGCATCCAGAAAACAGAGAACGGAATTCCTAGTTCACTTTGGTTTTGAATTAAGTTTTCCTTATTTGTTTAGTTTTGTTATTTCAGTTTTGTTTTAGTATTTCAGTTTGTTTAGTTTTCTTTTCCATCTTTATTTAGGATTCTTAATAAGTCTTTTATTTTGGTTAGGATTACTTCTTTTCAGTTTAGGATTAGGATTCTATCCTAAGTAGTATAAGTAGGGCTGTTATCATACAACATTGTATGATTCATTATTATTATTTCAGAATTTTAATAGAGGTTTTCTTTAAACCCTAAATATCTTGTTCCAACCACAATCACTATCTAATCTAGCCCTAATTGTTGAGATCTAATTGCCCTAAACCTTTCTCCTGCGTCAAGTGGTATCAGAGCTTGAAACCTGGAATTTTTTCAAACCTGAAATCTTTTTTTTTTTCAAACCTGAAAAATTTTCAATGGTTGGCCGGGGTAGAGGATGAGGTAGAGGCAATCAGCCCCAACAAACAGAATTGGCAGAGATGCGAAGAATGATTGAGGATTTGACCCGGGCTGTACAAGCCTTGCAGCGTCAGGAACCTGTGGAAGCCCAAATGGAGATTCCGGAAGGTGACCACGAACAACTCGAGATTCCAGAAGATCTTGAGGATGAAGAAGAAGTTGAGGATGTGAACCCTTTCCATGAAGCTGGACCTGCAAACCGAGCGGCACGAGGTGGACTGGAAGACCGGTTACTACATGCTCTTGATTTGAATGGTGGAGGAATCAAAATTGAAGTAGCTGATTTTCATGGAAAATTACATGCAGATGATTACTTAGATTGGGAAATCAGTTTGGAGAATTACTTTGAATGGAAACCTATGGCAGAAAATAGAAAAGTATTATTTGTAAAGCTTAAATTGAAGGGCACTGTGCTTCAATGGTGGAAGAGAATTGAAGTGCAACGTGAACGACAAGGCAAGCCTAAGATCAACACCTGGGCGCATATGAAAGCCAAGCTGCGGAAGGAATTTCTACCTGCTGATTATACAATGGAATTATATGAGAAATTCCATTGTTTAAAGCAAAACAACCAATCTGTTGAGGAGTATACTGTAGAATTCAATAATCTATCAATTCGGGTTGGTTTATCTGAGACTAATGAACAAATTGCTTCTCGCTACCTTGCTGGTTTGAATCATTCTATTAGAGACGAGATGGGAGTAGTTCGTCTATACAGCATTGAGGATGCTCGTCAATATGCTTTAGCAGCAGAAAAACGAGTATCACGCTATGGTGCTAGAAAACCCTTAGCTGGCACCAATTGGCAGAGCAATTCTAGTGCTGTGCGTGGTTATCAAACCACCCAACAAAATTATCCAAGGGCTGCCGCAACTAACAAACCCAACACAAATGCACCAAATGTCGAAGTGAGTGAAAAAGGGAAGAATGTAGTGTCTTATGGTGGTCAAAACCATTATGGTTCAAACGCAAATAAAGGGGGCAGCAGCTCACAGGGTCGATGCTTTACTTGTGGAGAGAAGGGACATATTTCATTTGCTTGTCCGCAACGAAGAGTGAACTTAGCAGAGTTTGAGGAAGAATTGGAACCAATTTTTGCTCATTATAATGAAATGGAGGAAGTTGAAGTTCATCCAGTACATGGTGATTCCTTGGTGGTTCGAAGAGTTATGACAACAACAATTAAGGAAGAGGAAGATTGGCAGCGACGTAGCATTTTCCGTACACGTGTTGTTTGTGGTGGTAAAGTATGTGATTTTGTTATCGATGGGGGAAGCATGGAGAATATCATAGCAAAGGATGCTGTGGATAAATTGAAGCTTCCTACAACAAAACATCCTCATCCCTACAAAGTAGGGTGGTTAAAGAAAGGGCATGAAATACCAGTAACTTCTCAATGTTTGGTGAAATTCACTATGGGAGGTAACTTGGAAGATGAAGCTTTATGTGATATTGTGCCAATGGATGTAGGACATATTCTTGTTGGAAGACCTTGGTTGTATGACCATGATGTGGATCATAAGGCTAAACCCAATACTTATTCTTTTTATAAGGACAACAAGTACACTTTGTATCCTCTTAAGGAAGAGACAAGGCAATTGACAAGTAGGGATTCTACAAGCAACAAACCCAGCAAAATTAGTGGTTTTTTATCTGCTGAAATGTTTGAAGGGTCGTATATGCATTAATAAACAAACCAGTAGAGAGTGATCAAATTGTGAAATTAACTCAATATCCAACTGAAATTCAGCAATTACTGGAGGAATTCAAAGAGTTAGTTAATGAGGATGTTCCAAAAGGTTTACCACCTTTACAGAGCATTCAACATGCTATCGATTTGGTGCCTGGAGCATCTTTACCAAATCTGCCGGCATACAGAATGCCCCCTGTACAGCGGACTGAGATACAAAGACAAGTAAAGGAATTGTTAGAAAAAGGTTTGGTGCGTGAAAGTAGAAGTCCTTGTGCTTGTCCAGCTTTGTTAACTCCAAAGAAAGATGGTTCGTGGAGAATGTGTGTGGACAGCCGTGCCATAAACAAGATTACAGTCAAGTACCGTTTTCCTATCCCTCGATTAGAAGATATGCTTGATCAATTAGCTGGTTCCAAGGTATTCTCCAAGATTGATCTGAAGAGTGGCTATCACCAAATCAGAATGCGGAGTGGAGATGAATGGAAAACAGCCTTCAAAACACCAGATGGGTTATTTGAATGGTTAGTAATGCCATTCGGACTTTCTAATGCACCAAGCACATTCATGAGAGTAATGACAGATGTACTTAAGCCTTTCTTAAATTCATCTGTTGTGGTTTATTTTGATGATATTTTAATCTATAGCCGCACTAAGGAAGAGCACTTAAGACATTTGCGGCAAGTTTTAGAGGTACTCCAAATGGAGCAGCTCCATATAAATCTTAAAAAATGCAGTTTTTTACAATCAGCAGTGGTGTTTCTTGGATTCATTGTGTCAGCAGAAGGTTTGAAACCAGATCCGGAAAAAGTTCGTGCCATTACTGAATGGCCAGCACCTGAATCCATCAAAGAAATTCGAAGTTTTCATGGTTTGACATCTTTCTATAGAAGATTCATTCGAAATTTCAGTTCTATCATGACTCCCATAACTGAATCTTTAAAAAGGAGTGAATTTGAATGGACACAATCAGCACAAAGAGCCTTTGAACGAGTGAAAACGTTGATGACTGAAGGCCCAGTTCTGATACTACCAGATTTTGAGAAGTTGTTTGTTGTTGAGTGTGATGCTTCCCACATGGGAATTGGAGCAGTTCTTAGCCAAGATGGAAGGCTTGTAGAGTTTTTTAGCGAAAAATTATCCGCTTCTAAGCAACGCTATTCAACTTATGATCTAAAGTTCTATGCCTTGGTAAGAGCAATCCGTCATTGGGAACACTATTTGGCTTACAGGGAGTTTGTGGTTTATTCTGATCACCAAGCTTTAAGGTATCTGCACTCTCAAAAGAAGCTTAATGATCGACATGCAAAATGGAGTTCCTACCTTGAAGAATTTAATTTCTTGCTGAAATATAAGTCTGGACAGTCCAACACAGTGGCTGATGCTTTAAGTAGGCGATCTTTACTTTTGTCAGTTATGAGCACTCAGGTCACAGGTTTTGAAGAATTAAAGAATCAGTATGGGTATGATCCTTATTTCGGCAAGATAATAGCTGATTTACAAGGTTCTACACATGCTAAAAATCTGCCATACAGGTTGCATGAAGATTATTTGTTCAAAGGTAATCAGTTATGCATTCCTGAAGGGTCTTTAAGGGAGCAAATTATTAGAGAACTTCATGGGAATGGCTTGGGAGGACATTTTGGCAGGGACAAGACTTTAGCAATGGTGGTTGATCGTTACTATTGGCCAAAAATGCACCGAGATGTGGATAAGTTGGTGAAAAGGTGTCCAGCTTGTTTATTTGGCAAAGGAAGTGTTCAAAATACAGGTCTGTATACTCCTTTACCAGAACCAGTTGCACCATGGATTCACTTTAGCATGGATTTTGTGTTAGGACTTCCCAAAACAACAAAAGGATTTGATTCTATTTTTGTTGTGGTAGATCATTTTTCAAAAATGGCACATTTCATTCCATGTTTTAAAACTTCCAATGCAACTCATATTGCTGACTTATTCTTTCGTGAGATTGTGAGATTGCATGGAGTTCCTACTTCAATAGTTTCTGATAGAGATGTGAAATTTATGGGGCATTTTTGGAGAATTTTATGGAGAAAATTTGGGACAGAATTGAAATATTCAAGTACCTGCCATCCACGAACGGATGGTCAGACAAAAGTTGTGAATCGCAGTTTGGGTAACTTACTAAGGTGTCTTGTTGGAAACAACACAAAGACTTGGGATTTAGTCATACCCCAAGCTGAATTTGCTTATAACAATTCTGTCAATCGAAGTACAAAGAAGACACCTTTTGAGGCTGCTTATGGGTTAAAACCTCAACATGTGCTTGACTTGGTACCTTTACCACAAGAAGCTAGAGTGAGTGATGAAGGGGAAGCATTTGCTGATCACATAAGGAAGATTCATGAAGAGGTAAAGGCTGCGCTAAAAGACAGCAATTCAGCATATTCTTTTGCTGCTAATCAACACCGCCGTAGGCAGGAATTTGAGGAGGGTGATCAAGTGCTTGTACATTTAAGACGTGAGCGATTTCCAAAGGGTACTTATCATAAGCTCAAATCTAAGAAATTTGGACCTTGTAAGGTGTTGAGAAAAGTTAGTTCAAATGCTTACTTGATTGATCTACCACCTGAGTTACAAATTAGTCCAATATTTAATGTTTCAGACCTGTATCCTTTTGACGGCTTTGATGGTGCTCCATCCACCATCCAAGCTCAAATTCAGCAGCTGCCAGTTGCAAACGCTGATGTTATTGAAGATGTGTTAGACATTAAAGAAGTTAAGTCTAGGCGAGGCAACCCGTATAGACGATTCTTAGTAAAGTGGCTTGGCAAACCTGCAAGTGAAAGCACTTGGATTGCTGAAGAAGAATTAAAACAAGTGGATCCTACCATCTATGAGGAATATGTCAAGGTCTACTCGTCGGAGCCAAGTTTTTTTCTGACCCGGGAAGAATGATGCAGGAGCATCCAGAAAACAGAGAACGGAATTCCTAGTTCACTTTGGTTTTGAATTAAGTTTTCCTTATTTGTTTAGTTTTGTTATTTCAGTTTTGTTTTAGTATTTCAGTTTGTTTAGTTTTCTTTTCCATCTTTATTTAGGATTCTTAATAAGTCTTTTATTTTGGTTAGGATTACTTCTTTTCAGTTTAGGATTAGGATTCTATCCTAAGTAGTATAAGTAAGGCTGTTATCATACAACATTGTATGATTCATTATTATTATTTCAGAATTTTAATAGAGGTTTTCTTTAAACCCTAAATATCTTGTTCCAACCACAATCACTATCTAATCTAGCCCTAATTGTTGAGATCTAATTGCCCTAAACCTTTCTCCTGCGTCATATATGATCATAATCATCTGTGTATACTTGTTTCATACCAGAATAGAACAAATAGTTGGAACAATTAAAATTCTCATGTTAAGACATATTGGCATCATCCCTAACAGAAAAATTCTTCATACAAATCTTCAACAAAAGACAACAGAAGTTAACTGAAAACTACGAGCTTAAACATCTTGCATTAACCAAAATACAGACACACCTAGTGGTCTACACTTATTATTCTGTTTTTGATAGCTAGTTTGGATTCCATAAAATTGTGAGAATCCTTGTTCTACAGTTACTATTATTTTGTTTTCAACTAATGACACTAGAAAAATCCAAAACTTTGGTGTAAGAATCAATTATGATCAATTCTTTTTTTTTTTTTTTTCATCCAATTCTTTTTCTTCTCCATATCAATTTTATACACCCATATCAATTGTATACACTCTTACTTTGGTGTCAATTACGAAGTGTCTAGAGGAGGCATGTGCTGAAACACACTACAAGCTGATAAGAAATATATTTATATAAATTACAAAAAGAAAAGAAAAAAAAAAAAGCAACTTACAACAGTATAAGAAAGAAAAATTGAAAAATAATCTATTGTTTCCTTTTTAAACTTTTTTTTTTTTTAAAGAAAATCTGATAGCCATCTTGACATGTTTAATGATCATCATCTTTACAACAATTCAAATTATCACAAGAAGCATTTTCCTATTTTATACATAAAATATAGTCCATTTTAGCATGTGGGGTGCTTTGGCACAGTGCACACACCTCTAAACTTGCTATACATGATAGGTATGAGAATTTTTTTTAAATGCCATACACAATATTTGGACCAAGGATTTGAATTTTTAAAATCATTAACCCTTTTGTTTTTTGATAGATAGTTTCAAACCAGCAGAATTGCGCAAGTGCCTCCAAAACCAGTGATTTTAATTGATGAAGGGTATTATCAGTCAATTATCAGGGTCTAGATGACGAGGAAAATGTTGACAAGGTAAACAGTAAAAACAAACTGAAAAGTCAATAACTCCAAAAACAAAAAGCCTACTCAAATTTCAATCTATTGACTGGCAGCAGGAAAGACAAGATGTAAGTGTAGAAAATTACAACTGCAGGGGATTTCTCCATGCCAACACAGAGAGCAGGAAAGTATGTGTCTTCACCAGATTCTGACACTTCATTCAAGTCCTGAAAAATAGAAATGCATAATTCAAATCAGTTGTTCAAAACTACCGACTTGGAACACAAGTAAATTGCAATAGATTGTCTGCACTGTATTCAACATCTGAACATATTCTCTTTGCAATAAAAGATTAAGGTGGTTTCAAGTAAGTGTAATCTACGAATGCACTCTATCAATAGGGGATCTAGAAAATTTAGTCAGTGGAGGCAATATGCATGCACATGTGCGGACATATATACATATATATATATATATATATATATATATATATATATACACAAACACACACACACACACACACACACACACACATTGTACAAATATATGCAAGTATAGAAACATTACTAATATTCAAAAATTTAGACAAGAATATAAAATATGCATGGTTAAAAAAATTTATCCTTTAAAATAAATAAATGTACTAAATCTAGTTGCTAATTCTATTTTCTTTTTCGGATTTTTTTAATGATCTAACTAAATCAGAATAATAATTTATCTTTTAACTCAAATTAAATATAATAAATAAAAAATTTAAAAATCAGATGGATCATAAGATAATTAACTCATTTAGTGAGAGTAAAATTAATAATTTTAGTGGGGGCAAAATCATAGTCGTCTCATATATACCAAAGGATTTCTATTAGTCAGTGGGGGCCACTGCCCCCATGGTAAATCCGCTACTGCACTCTATAAAATTCCCTCACAAATGCACACAACACAAACAACCCGAGTCTTTTGAAACAAAAGCTCAGTGGAAGGGGCACCCGGCACCTTCTTACACTAGGTATTAGTCAAGGTATTCTATCTTGCTGACAGCAGACAATAAATGATTATGTTGATCAGTTCAGCAAATTTGGCCACTGTTTCTTCTTGGGAAGAATTAGTTGCTGCGAAGTTTGGAGAGTGTGATGGATAACATTTACAACGCAGTGCAATATATTCTCAGTTTCATTTGGTTATTATTTAGGAGTCAAATTTTGGTTGATTTGGAAATTCAGTTTAGTTTAACCGAATGCTCATCTCCAGACTATAAAAATGCCATTTTGGAGTTCAATCAACAATTTACTACTATGTCCAACAGAAGCAAGCCCAATAGCCAGCTCAGTAGCAATAACAGAAGCAGTTCAAGGTTGAAGCATGACTACCTTGCATCAGAAATGCTCATCTCACACCAATAAGCAAGCAAATCTCCAAGAGTAGAGGGAAGTTGCTGGTAGAAATTAGGAATACAATGAGCTGCCTACAGCCTATAATGTGGTGAATCAGGACAGATCTGTGCTATTGCTATGCCTATTTGATCCTATAAGTTAAGGCAAAAACTCCAAAATCAAAGACGTAAAGACATAGGGGCTTCCATGACACTTCAGTTTGTTATGTGAGAGGAAGAAAAGTAACAAATAGTACTTCAATCTGCCTCATTTTAAGACAGGGCATTTCAAGCAACGGAGAATTTTTCTTGCAGAAAGAAAAGCTAGAAAACCAAACAGAATTACTTGAGATGATGAACCATGTTGTGCATGCCACTCCGACCACTGTTGTAACAGTTCCTCCAACTTCCGTTTGCTAGCTCTGTAGGAAGTCAACAATCTCCAAAGAATTAAATAGATGAAATCCAAGCTAACTCTAATCCAAAAAATTTTCTCCTGTTAAGCCGACAATAATGATAGTGCTAAACACTTTGAGTAGAAACCAAAACATACAGTTCTAAATTCTTGGATTTGTCTAGTTATAATGAGTACTTCCACCCTGACCTTGTTAATGAGTTATATGTAATATGCACTGAAGGCTGTTGTCCATCATATGTTATCCTTGCTCTCTTAACACCTGATACAGCTTTTATATTGAATTATGGAAAGAACAAAAAATACATCAAAAACGTAAATGCAGATAGACATTGATGTTTATGGATTTATTTATGGATTTAAGTGTTGGTGATTATTTACAAAACAAATTTGTAGCTTATTACCAAGGATGCGAAGCATATTTCTATAATTAACAAGTCTAGATTATGTTGAGCTGGAAAAACATGCAAGAAATAAGCTTATTATATTAATATATATATATATATATACACACACACACACGCACACACACACATATGTATTAGATGTTAAAGCAGGATACAACCACCATTCGTCAAGCTAAGACTCTCATTTTGGGTATCATGATAATCTTTTTGAGTATTCACTCTAAAGCCAAAGCTACCCAAGTTCTCAGAAACTATAACAGTGTCAGCCACTTCAATATTCATCTGCATGACAGGTGAATCAACCAAATCCATGTCAACCTCTGTTTGTTCTGGAAACTGGCCCTCTTCATTGCTATTATCATCTCGACTGAACACCAAATTATCCGGATCTACCGTGCCTTCATTTTTTATAGCATCATCTGCATTGACTCCCATATTCTCCAATCCTATTGTACCCTCTTCTGTTATTACAGCATCATTTATATTGACTCCCATATTCTCTGATCCTGTTGTATGTTCTTCAGTTCTAATATCATCCTTATTGAGACTCAAATTCTGAGGATCTGTTCCAATATCATCTTCATTGAGCCCCGAGCGCTCAGGACCTCTTATTCCATTTTCTGTTCCAATATCAACGTTATTGAGCCTCAAATTATCCCCATCTTGTGTTCCTTCTTCAACCTCAAAATTCTGAGGCCGAGAATCAGTTTCCCCAGGCCTAAATTCAGACCTAGGAAGTTCATTGTTCTCACTGCTACCTTCAGAATTGCTAGAAGCAGGGACACTAATCATATCCTCACTTTCCATACTTTGAAAAGGTACCTTTTTCGTCCAACAAGTGCACCACCACAATTAACCTGCACAAAATCGTTTCTAGGTATTACAGCAGAAAAAACTGATCATCATATCACCTCCAATGAAGAATTTACAGCCACAGAAAACTTAACTTTTTTATTAACTTTTTAATCAATTATACATCAAAAGCTGGAAGAGAAGACTCGATCTCTAAGATTTTAACCAGAAATGACAGTATCTCCAGCATTATAAAAAGACATCATCATAAATAATTAATCTATTGCCCAAAAATCATAATCGAAATTGAAAGATTAAGAAAGAAAAAAAAGAATTACTACAAGAAATAATAACAGTTCATCTCAATCATGATCTATTTTGCCAACCACCAATCTATTTCTTTAATTACCAAAGCAAAATAATAACGTAGAAACTAAACTACTAAATGACAAATAAGGAACAATTAATAAGCTAATAATTTTCTTTTCTGATTACCAAGATATGGAAAATAACAGAAATTCATTTCAACTGAAAAAACATACATACTTAAATTGAGTTAATCCTATCACTTTTGCTTGCGAAACAAAAACAAGAGAGAGAGAGAGAGAGTAAATGGTGCAGTTGTTTTCTTTCATTTTTCTGAGTTTCCTCGGCAACCAAACAAGGAAAAGAGAAAAGAAGGGAACCGAAGAATCAATAAATTAGGGTTTTCAAGTAAGGTTTTTACCTGAGAGATAACTGAAAATCAAAATCCCTTTCAATCTTGGCAAAATTTTTGAACCCCACACACCAGAAGCTGAATCGAGCGCTGGATCTGCGGATTTTCCCTACACTAAAGAGAGGCTTTTTTATTTTTATTTATTCGAGAAAGGCAATAATCAGATGTGGCGCGAAATAGGATAATTGGTTGCGTCTATATTTGAAAAAGGAAGAGGGAGTGGATATTGGATAATTTTAAAATATTTTTATTTTTATCAATGGTAAAATCATTATTCTTCCTTTTTCCTATAAAAGTTTGATTTTTTAGCAAAATTATTAAATGTGGAATAATATAAGTAATAATATTTTTAAATATAAATTTTAAAGTAAAAATTTTAATTCAATTAACATAAACAAATATTATTAAATAATTTAAAATTATAAATAAATAAATATATATATATATATATAGAGAGAGAGAGAGAGACATACACCCGAAAAAGAGGAAATATATTGATTGATTAAAATGTTCTTATTAATTTTTCATATTTTCTAAATTAGACATATGTTATTATTATTATTATTATTATTACATAATAAAGAAATCTTATTATAATATGATTTAGATTTGTTTGTTAAGTTTCTATAAAAAAAAAATTCCATCAAACTTTTCGATTATTTATCAAATTTTAAAAATTTGTTAGATTTTTCAATAAATTTAAGTCTAATATATAATTATTAAGGAAATATTATTATATAGTGAGATTTAGGCTCCGTTTGTTTCTGGAAAATATTTTATAAGAAAAATATTTTCTGAAAAAATATTTTTCTAAAAACCAATTTTCTGTTGTTTGGTTAAATTATTAAAAGTTATTTAAAAAATTAAAAATTTTAATTTATAATATTATAAATATATTTAAACTTATAATAATTTTATATTTTTAAAATTTTATTGTTTGGTATGAAAAAATACATGAAAATAATAAATTTAATAATTATCGGTAGTCGATAGTAGCTATGAATAGTTGCCGATAGTGAATATCAGCAATCGGCGGATTAATAAAATTATATTTACATATTTTTTTTTTATTATAATGAGCTTTTGAAAACAAAAAATGATTTTTCGTTTTCAAAAGAAGAAGTCATTATCCTTAAAAAATTGTTAGTTTTCCATTGACTAATTTTTCGAAATGTTCTAAATGTCAAATTATATGAAAAGTATATTTGCGAAACAAAAGGAGCCTTAAATTTGTTTTATAATATCCTACAAAAAAGACTTTTCCTTCAATTTTTTTCATTATCCATAAAATTTTAAAAATTTATTGGATTCTTCACATATTATATATCATATTAATTATATATCATATTAATAGAAGATATAGTTTCACAATTTAGATTAATTATATATCATATTAATAGAAGATATAGTTTCAATTTCTTTATCTTTTAATTATGTTAAATTAGATTTTTTAGATATTGATTATAGCTTAATACAATTATATTACGTTATGTTATTAAAAAATCTACAATTGTACATTCAATTTTTGTGTTTTAATTTTAGTCTTGTGCTTTATTTTATTTTATTTTATTTTTAATTAATCATCACTTAAAGATATCATTGTGATCTACAAATTTTTTTATTGTTTATTTAATTTTACATCTTTTTAGTTCTAGGACAATATATTAATTTATTATCTATTGATATATTTTATCTTATAAAATTAAATTTAAGTCCTATATAACTTTTTGTTGGAATATTCATCAAATTATCATGAAAGGTTTTAATACTTTATTTGGAAATCTTTATTATTTTGCTTTACGTATTTTTAATTTATTTTTCCCATATTCGGTTTTTTAATTGTGAATTAAAGGTTAATTAATTGCAATTGAGATTTTAAATTTTTATTATTGCTATTATTATATTAATATCAATTAATTAAATAAAATAAAATTTTCTTTTGGATCGATTTCTTGATTTTTTCAACATTTACATGAAGATATCAAGAAAAATATAAAATTTACAGTGGCAAATATAGTTTAATTATATCTTTTTTTTAATTTTCTAATTTGCTTTATATATATATATATATATATATATATATATATATATATATATATATATATATATATATATATATATATATATATATATATATATTTATTTATTTATTTATTTATATATATATATATTAGTAATTTGATATTAATAATTTATAGTGTCATAAAATATATTATGAAATATGTCTTTGAATTTTATTTTTTATTTTTCGTTTTGGCTACTTTAAAAAAAACAATGGCAAACATAATCTCATTGCTTCTTTTTTTTTTTTTAATTATTTACTTTTAACAATGAATTTTCCTTGAAAAAATTTATGCATATTTTTTGATAATTTATTATCAATTGGCTATAGAATTATTGAATAAATAAGTATATTTTATGTTATATTTTTTCTATATATTAATAAATAATATATATAATTTATTATAATATATAATATCTATAAATTAAAAAAATACCGCATAAAAAACATATGTTTCAAAAACTACCGTATTTTAAATTAAACAATATCTAAATGTATATCTAGATATGGTAAAATCAAGTCCATTTCAACTGGGAATTTGTCCCTGTCTCGAACTTGACGGGGAATATTTTTTATCATATATATATATATATATATATATATATATATATATATATATATATATATAAAAGAATTATTAGTTTTATTTGGAATTATATTATTTAATATTTAATTTTATTATTATTTTTAAATATTAATTAATAATATATAAAATTTAACATAAATATATATAATATTTTATCAAAATATATAAATTACGAAGTTTTAATATTAATAAAATTATAAAAATATAAATATAAATTTCTGTCTCTATCTAATGCCCTTCTTAAACTCGATTTACCTTTTCATATCGTTACCTTAATTAGAGCGAGAATGGAAATATTAAAATTCGTTGGCTTTGCCCCATTGCCATTTTTATATACATCTTATGAGTATTAGGTATTATCTATTATCTATTTTTTATATATATTAAAAAACAATTGTAGAAATAACTTTTTATAAATTACATCATAAACTTCTGCCAAAACCTATTATACTCCTGAAATTTGTTTTTGTAAGCAAAAATAAAAGAAGTGGTATAAATCCATTGGCAGAGAGGGGATTTCATTCAAAATGGAAAGAAGTTTATAAAATAAGATAATCCAAGTAAAATACTCATAAAACGACACAAAGTTAAGTCAATATATGACTTACCAAAATCATATTTGTTAATTCTCTGTCTGGATATAGAAGTAGAGAATGATTCCTTGCCCAATTATTAGGGCAAGGTATATCTTGTAGTTTTTCAGAAATTATATTTTTATTTAAGGATTTACTTTTCTTTCATAAAAAGAATTATTTTTTATTCTCATTTTTTTATAGAGGATATTGTTTTTATTGGAAAATTAATTTTCTCATTAATTTTTAATTAACACACAAATATATGGCCCCATCTTTAGATCATCTTGGACAAATTTCATCTTAGCTCTAGGGATAAAATAAAATATAAAAAATAACTTCCAAAATTTTAAATTAAGTTTACACCTATTTTATCGATTATATTTATATTTTATCGATTTTTTCTAACGTGTTTTGCATGTTGATATTTATTGTGACTCATTAAAATTTATTAAAAATATAAATACAAATGATTATTTTAGACTTTCACTTTCCCTTATTAAATATTTAATGACCAGTTTTCTATTATATCAGTATAAAATTATACACTTTTACGTTAAGTGAAGTTTTCAATTAAAATGATATAAAACTTTTCAAATAAACACTATGAAACCGAAATATCATTGGTCTACTTTTAATATTATCATGGAAAAAATATTTATATAATTTTATTAAATTCACTTTAATTATTGAATCAAAATTAAATTAAATTTTAATATGAAAACCTAAAAATTTAATGAAAATATAATTATACATAATAAATATTATCTAAGTTGTCTAGTTGTGTATACTTAATACAATTCGAATGATAACTTAAAATAATTATATATTCTATATAAATATATGAATATAATTTAAAAAGTAGTACATATATAGTATTAAAAGAAAATAAGTCAAGCATATCTAAATAAAAATCATTTATTACAATTTTAAATGATATTATTGTATTCAAAAAATATGTTAAAAAAAAGGTAAAAGAATTGATAGATATGTTTTATTATAATTTTTTAATTTATTTTGTTATTGTTATATTGCCTAATTATTAATCATTGGTTGATTTTTATGTTAATATTTAATACGTCTATTGTTTCTCATAATTTTAATATAGGTTGTATGTTTTTATTAATTTTGATAAACTTGATTTCTTTAATAAATTATAGCTTAATTTCTATTCCTCTAAAAAATCAATAACAATCTTTTCAGTATCTATATGTACCATTATTTTAAAAACTAGACTAATAATTGAACCAGACAAATTATCAGTTCACGGTTCAATCGGTCATACCAATTGGACAAAAATTCTTCATTCTTCATTTTTTTATTTTTGGTCATTTTATAAAATATTTCTATCAATACAGGTCCGACTAGTTAAAATTGGTGAACGAATAATTTTAACTAGAATTTCAGTTTTTCAATGAATTGAAATGAACTGACTGCTGATTTTCAATTGAACAGGTTAAACCGATTAGTCCAATTCTATTTCTATAATACTGATATGTACATATTATGTATCATCAACAATGTACTTATTATCCCCATTTAAATCCACATCGATACTCACATTAAGTTTAGATTTTCACTATGATATGTTTGATACCAATTCTTTAAAATCAAACTTTAATTTCATCAAAAGTCTACCTATATTTAAACTACTATCACTCATTTTTGTATTTATATCCTTATCATGATTACCAATAATTCTTTCTATCTATTTCTCTAATAAATCCAAATACTTTACATAAATTAATTTCACAATTGATGCAAGGTTTAGGCTAAATCCATACTCTTTAGCCACTATATCCCATAAACTATTTTTAGAAATAATATCATAACTACACTTCTTGCTCACAAGAAAAAAATAATTTTAAACAAATCCACATTTTAATACATCCACGATATTAAAAAAATATGAGTCAATATATCTAAATAAATAATTTCTTATAATTTGAAATGATATTCTTATGTTTAAAAATATATTAAAAAAAGAAAACAAAAGAATTGATAAATATGTTTTATTACAATTTTTGAATTTATTTTGTTGTTATTATGTTATATTAATTATAGATTGATTTCCATGTTAATACTTGGTATGTCTATTGTTTTCTTATAATTTTAATGTAAATTGTATGCTCTTATTAGTTTTAATAAACTTGATTTTTTTGACATATTATAACTTAATTTTCTTTCCTCCAGAAAATTAATAATATTTCTAGTATTTATATGTTCATTGTTTTAAAAACTGTACTGATAATTGATAACTCTATATTTTTAGAGTTATTTTAATTGTTTAAACTTAAATTTTAGCTCAATTCTCAAGAATGCAATAATATTATTACTTATTTTTAGAAATAAATAGTTCTACAATTTATAAATAAATTATAACATATTTTAAGTATTTTTATTTTATTTTTGCAGATCAAAATGATGCAATAAAAATAATGATGCAAGCAATGATTCAAGTTTTCAATCCATGAGAAATAAATTCAATGGTTGGTGGCCAAAATTCAATGGTTGGTAGCCAACCTAACCATTTTTTAATATTGATGAAGGAATTCAATGGTTGGTGGTCAAAATTTAATGGTTGGTAGCCAACCTAACCATTTTTGAATATTGATGAAGGAATTCAATGGTTGGTGGCCAACCTAACCATCAATGTTGAATTTTTGATGTAAGAATTTTAATGGAACTTGAATTCTTCCACCAAATATGTCTATAAATACCATGCTTGGCAAAGGGAAATAGCATCAAAGAAAATCTATAAAAAAAATATGTAGAGAGATTTTTATATGTTTTCTTATAGTAGATTAGTTTTATTTTTTATTTTGATCAAGAGGAGGAGTTTTTGGAAGCTTGAGTTCATCAAAGATTGTATCTCAAAACAAGTTCTCTCTAAACTCTATCTTGAATTTAATTATAAGTTATTATTATGTTTATTATTTTTATTGTTAATTTAATTGTTTCTTCTCTTTTAATTATGAATAGCTAATTTTATTTTATAGGATTTAGATGTAATCTTTTGATTTACATATGATTATTTATATTTAATTGATTGGATTTGATTGTTGGAATTAATCTTTTATCTTAGAACTTAATGCTTGTAATTAACTGGCCATTAATTGCATGATTTAAGATGTTGTGTGAAGTAGCGAGAGTGGAAGCACAATATTAGTTCATTAGGATAATTGACCTAGGGAATGTATTGCTTAGAGATAAGAATATTCCTTTGTGATTTTTAAAAGGATTTCCATAAAACTTAATGGGTTTGTGTTAATTGTTTATGATCACGAGAGTAGACGTAATGTTAATATGAACACACATGTTGTATCTTGAGAGAGAACATCATATAATTTAGGAAAATCTAATCATTAATTCCAGCAAAAATAATCCAATATAAAAAAATATATAAAGTAATCATAGGTAATCAATTGATGAATTCTAAATCATAGGCCTTTAATCTTATTTCATATTATCATCATTTATTTACTTGAACTTTACTTTAGCTTAAAATATGACTTTTCATAATTGATTTTCTAAATAATAGAATATTCAATAGTTTTGGTACTTTTCAACCCTTCCTCATGGGATCGACACTTATTTCACTACTATATTACTTGTTCACGACCTGTGTACTTGCAGAAATCGCGCAACAAGTTTTTAGCGCCGTTGCCGGGGAAGGCAATTTTTGACAATATCAATAGGTTGATATACTCTATTACTTTAGATTTTTTTTTTATATATATATATTTTTTTAAAATTTTGCAGTTTTTTTTTAACTTTTATAAAAAAAAAAAAAGAACAAAAAAAAAAAAAAAAAGAGAAAGATGGCTTTCCACAACTTGTAATGGTGGAATGGAGGAGTGATGCTAAATAGAGCAGCAAGCATGTATGGTGAGGATGTTTTTGGTAAGTTAAATACTAAAATCGATGCATTGGTTAACTTAATTGATAAACTTGATACAAATAGTTTATTTAATTCATGTTTGAATTGTGATCTGTGTGGAAGTAATCATTTGAATTCTGAGTGCCAATATGCAAAGCAGGTACAATTTTTCCCAAATTATAACAGGTATGAGAATTATCCATATTCCAACATAAACAACTCAGGATGGAGTGACTATTCGAGCTTTTCATGGGAAAATCAATGCGATCAAGGTAACAATTCATGGTATCCTTATCAATATGATTTTCAAGATCATGCACCATTTGAAGAGCACAGACCATCTTATGAAGCAGCATTGGAAAGATTCATAAATGCTACTCATGAACGATGTGAAAGATTGGAAGATAGGATGAGTCAATGGACTAGCCACAATACAAATTTTGATGTACAAATGGAACAATTTACTAGTCCATTAGATGCTCAAGGCCATGGTAACCTAACAAGTCAAATTGAACAATATTCTACAAATCAATGTTTGGCAATTTCTTTGAGTGATGATGAGATGATTGATAAAGCAGATACTTCAAGCAAGCAAGAAAAAAAGGAAGAAGTTGAGATCAATTTGCCCAATAAATATTCTTCTCTTATGGATGATATCAGCGGAGTAGTTAAAATTAATGGGAAAATTAAAGAGGTATTTGAAAAAGAGAACTCAAAGGAAACTCTTTCAGTTTGTTTAGTAAAAACAACACCAAATATGCCAGACCATAAAGAATATCAATTTGATGACTTGAAAGAAAAGAAGAAACATTCACCACCATCAACTGAGCACTCACCAACTCTTGATTCAACTCCACTACCTTCCTATCTCAATTTCTTAAGAAAATTTAGAGCAAGAAAAAGAGCTCGTTGGAAAGTTTTAAAAAATTATGAGCCTAATTATAAAATATTAAATAATTTTTGTTTTAATTTTTTTCCATGCAGGCTCAAATCAAGATGGCTTGACTCATTAAAATTGGCAAAAGTCTATCTTTCCACAATTATCGAGATGATATACTTTGTGTATTATCCTCCATGATGAAAATCTAGCTATAGTCAAGCTAAAGACTATAAATAAAGCGCTTTTGGGAGGCAACCCAAATTTCTAACTTTTTTACTTCTTTTTAATTTCTTTTGTTCTTTTGTTTGTTTCGTTCTATTTTAATTTTACTTTAGTGTTGTTATTAAATAGCTTATTAGGAGGAAATATGAGTTTTCTCTTTATTAGGTTTCTTTTATTTTTGTTTAGTTATTTTGTTGTAAGTTTTCTCTTTCATTTTCTTAACTAAGTTAATCAGATATGGAAGCATCTCTTGCAGCACTAAAAAACAGGTTTCCAACTCTTCCCTAAGATGTACTCAGGAAAATTGATGAACGCAGACTAGAAAGAATGAAGGCATTTAGGCGTCTGAATCTTCCTGAGGATATTCGCTGGATCATAGAAGCCAAAGTACGATTGGCAGGTGAGATTAATGACTCATTTATTAAATGTTTGCCAGGTATAGGGAGAAGTTCTTACTCAAAGAAGAGGAGAGCTAAAAGAATGGGGGTCTGCTACAAGTGTGCAAGAGAGAATTGCAATACACGCTGTAGAAATATTAGATTTGCATCCATAAATCGAGAAGACAAAATTAAATTCATAAAGGATGAACTGAGTAAGGAGTCTATGGATAACATCCTTCAGACTCTTGAGACGCATCCTTGTGGACAAGTTCAACGCACTCTTTTAGATTTATGGGAACTATTCAAGGAAGAGAAGCAACGTTACAGTCTAGAGAATCTGATGATAAAAGACCCTGTTTGCCAATTAATAAGAAAACTGGATGGGAAGCCTATCTTGGACTCATAGAAGGCGTGTAAGCCGTTACTGGACGTAAAACCAGAGGAAGATGTGAGCCAAAATCACAACTACTGTTTATAATCAGGTGTATCACTAACTCTTTTATTTTTTTCAATGCATTATTTTTTTCTACATCCTGCAGTACTTTTTGACTTTTTAGCATCTAGATTTTATTTTCCTACAGATTTTTCTACTGTTGACAACTTTTTAGTCTTTCAATGTCTCCTTTTAGCTTTTCAATATTTTCTTTTTGACTTTTGTACTCATGTTGTAGATTTTCTACTTTCGTTAATTTTTTAGTCTTTTAATGTTTGCTTTTAGTTTTTCAATGTTTTCTTTTTGACATTTGTATACACAGTATTAATTATTTTTGTTTTTATTATCATTTTTGTTTTTTATACTTTTTCTATCAACAATTATTTTATCCCATTGAACTGTTCTTTTACTCTTCTAGTTTCTTTATATGCATATTCATTATTGTCAATATGCACACAACTCTTTCGAGAAATCTGTGAGAGAAAATGGCAGAATCCTCAACACGCAAATTCAAAACTATTTGTGTCTTTTGAAGTCCAAACTCTGGCAAGAAAAGAGAGTACTTGATAGCAGCTAATGAACTTGGTAGGATTTTAGCTGAACGAAAAATTGATTTGGTGTTTGAGGGAGGTAGTTTAGGGTTAAGGGGTTGTGTCGCAAGTTCTACATATATTAGAGGTAGTAAAGTCTTAGGAGTAGTTCTAAAGGCTTTGGCTCGAAATAAACAAATCACTGGTGGAACTATAGGTAATGAGTTACAGGTCAATAGCATGTACGAACGAATGGCATACATGAATTTCAATGCTGATGCTTTTATCGCATTACCTGATGGTTTAGAAACATTTGAAGATATTTTCACCATTGCATCTTGGACTCAATTAACTGTTCTTCAAAAGCCATTGGGATTACTTAATGTTGATGGTTTTTATAATGGTTTGTTATTTTTTCTTGATCATGCTGTGGAACAGGGTTTTATGACACCGGCGAGTCGACGCATCTTAGTCTCTGCTTCAACTATTGATCAATTGATTGATCAACTGCAAAACTTTAAGTCCGAACCTGATCCATTGATGGCGCAGGTAGTTTGGCACCCCAGGGCTAGTAGCAGTAAAAAGCGAAGACTAGATCTGAATCTCCGATTATAATTTCCCTAACTTTTGTAGTTTTTTTTTTATCGCATTTTTTTTGTGTGTGTTTTTTTTGTTGCACTTGATCAAGCGAAGTTTTAGGTTCGAATCACTAAATGTAAGATGGCTGAGTAAAGAGTTACTTTTGTACTCTTGATACGCATCTTAAATTTATGTGATTTTCCTTTTAAAAAAAAAAAAAAAACTAACTAGCTAGCTAGCTAACTAACTAACTCAAGAGTTATTCATACAAGATGGCTGAGTAAAGAGTACTTTTTGTGCTCTTGATATGCATCTGTATTTTTTTTTTCTTCTTTCTTTTTTTTTAGTTTCCAAAATAAAAAATTAAAAATAAAATAAAAATAAAAATAAAATTGATATTTTCTTTTTGTGTGATTAATTTCTCATGTTTGCTTTTAGTGTTGTTTCAAGATATTTTACAGGAAGTAAGGAAGTGAAATGCACATCCTGCTTATAATTTGGAATCCACTTTTCTACAAGAGGGAGTATTTTCTTTCTTTTGGTTTGTTTCTTTGACATTGAGGACAATGTTCATTGCAAGTTTGGGGGTGGTTTAGTTTATTTTTTGTTTTCAGTCATTTCTTTTGTGTTTTGATGAATAAATTTAAAATTTTTTACTCTTTTATTGATAAAATATGTTTGTGTTAAATAATTTAATGAAAGGCCAATGATAGATTATAATTGATATTTATGGACAATTTATTAAAGTATTTCAGGTTGAGCAACTATTTTGGATAAGAAATTAACTTTTATTAAGATTATGTTTTACTTTGCTTTGCATTATATTGATTGCATTGAATTTGTGTATGCTTACTTAGAGAGGGCTTCTATACATTTTTATCTTCATTTGCCTCACCTATCTTAGAACATGTTTTTGCAAACTTTTGAGGCGAAATTTTGAATTTATTTTGAAAGAGAGATATGATTTAGGCATTGTTTGTTTAGCCTGTTACTTGTATCTACCCTTATTTTAATTTTTTTTCCTAGTTTACCCCTTTGTGCCTTGATAATTTTAGCTTTCTTTTCTTTGTTAATTAACCTTAATTGTTATCTTTCACCTTATTTGTGAGATAATTTTGTCAAGTTTACATTTTAATGAAGAAAAAGGAATTATTGAAGTTTTAAAAGAAAATAAGGATTTCTAATAACTGAAAGTATTATTCATTATAAAAGACCACCTTCTGCTTAAAATAAGTTTGGGGGAAAGCAAGAAAATTGAACCAATAAAAGTTAGTAATTCTTCCTTGTCTTTAGAATAATGTTGTTGAAAAAAAAAAAAAAGAACAAGAAGAAGAAGAGGTGGGCTTAAAAGAAGAAAACATTGAAAAAGAATAGTGCTTAAGATGAAAAGGATCCTTCATTAATATAATTCCTTTATTTGAGCTATTGATTTTGTAAACTTGGCATAATTATTTTACTTTTGTTCATTTAGCCTGTTCTTTGTTTAGCCAAAAATACCTTGTGTTAGCCCCATTACAACCCTAGTCAAGACCTATTGATCTCTCTTGATTTGTGAATTCTATTAGTGGAGATTTTTTGCTTTAATATGCTTATGAGATTTGTACATCTATTTTATATCATTTGATAGAGGCATTTAAAGATATTAGTGTGTATATGCCTATCTGAAGTGCAACAATTTATTTGCAGTTGATTTAATGCATAGTTATTCAGGGCATGATTAAGATGAGGATTATTTTGAACCTGAGATAGAAACTTGATTTGCAATACTATTGATATGTTGTTTGTAAATATTAATTTCTTGAGACCTTTAAAAAAAAAAAAATTCAACATAAGTATGAGGGGATTAAATTTCTTTTTTATGGTATTTGATTATTCTCTGAAATAAATAGTTGAAAATTTAGAGTTTTATAGGTGTTTGTGGGTATCACCACTGGAAGCCCTCACGAGACTATAACTCGTCCTCTATGGGACACCTAGGGGTTTAAAGGCATGTTGCATATGCTAAATGCAATCGTAATTTCCTACGAAAGTGGACTAGTTTAGGTTTTGAATTTTATTTTGCTTGAGGACAAGCAAAAACTTAAGTTTGGGGGTGTGATAACTCTATATTTTTAGAGTTATTTTAATTGTTTAAACTTAAATTTTAGCTCAATTCTCAATAATGCAATAATATTATTACTTATTTTTAGAAATAAATAGTTTTACAATTTATAAATAAATTATAACATATTTTAAGTATTTTTATTTTATTTTTGCAGATCAAAATGATGCAATAAAAATAATGATGCAAGCAATGATTCAAGTTTTCAATCCATGAGAAATAAATTCAATGGTTGGTGGCCAAAATTCAATGGTTGGTAGCCAACCTAACCATTTTTGAATATTGATGAAGGAATTCAATGGTTGGTGGTCAAAATTTAATGGTTGGTAGCCAACCTAACCATTTTTGAATATTGATGAAGGAATTCAATGGTTGGTGGCCAACCTAACCATCAATGTTGAATTTTTGATGTAAGAATTTTAATGGAACTTGAATTCTTCCACCAAATATGTCTATAAATACCATGCTTGGCAAAGGGAAATAGCATCAAAGAAAATCCATAAAAAAAATATGTAGAGAGATTTTTATATGTTTTCTTATAGTAGATTAGTTTTATTTTTTATTTTGATCAAGAGGAGGAGTTTTTGGAAGCTTGAGTTCATCAAAGATTGTATCTCAAAACAAGTTCTCTCTAAACTCTATCTTGAATTTAATTATAAGTTATTATTATGTTTATTATTTTTATTGTTAATTTAATTGTTTCTTCTCTTTTAATTATGAATAACTAATTTTATTTTATAGGATTTAGATGTAATCTTTTGATTTACATATGATTATGTATATTTGATTGATTGGATTTGATTGTTGGAATTAATCTTTTATCTTAGAACTTAATGCTTGTAATTAACTGGCCATTAATTGCATGATTTAAGATGTTGTGTGAAATAGCGAGAGTGAAAGCATAATATTAGTTCATTAGGATAATTGACCTAGGGAATGTATTGCTTAGAGATAAGAATACTCCTTTGTGATTTTTAAAAGGATTTCCATAAAACTTAATGGGTTTGTGTTAATTGTTTATGATCACGAGAGTAGACGTAAGGTTAATATGAACACACATGTTGTATCTTGAGAGAGAACATCATATAATTTAGGAAAATCTAATCATTAATTCCAGCAAAAATAATCCAATCTAAAAAAATATATAAAGTAATCATAGGTAATCAATTGATGAATTCTAAATCATAGGCCTTTAATCTTATTTCATATTATTATCATTTATTTACTTGAACTTTACTTTATCTTAAAATACGACTTTTCATAATTGATTTTCTAAATAATAGAATATTCAATAGTTTTGGTACTTGTCAACCCTTCCTCGTGGGATCGACACTTATTTCACTACTATATTACTTATTCACGACCTGTACACTTGCAGAAATCGCGCAACAATAATTGAACTAGACAGGTTTATATAATACATTAATTTTTCTTTATTTTAATAAAAGACCTATTATATATTCACATTATGATTAAATGTATTGTTTGTGAATTTAACATTAATGTTAATTCAATATTAATTGTATGTAATTGAATTATCATGTGATATCATATTATATAATTTATTAATTTATTTTCAAATTATCAATACAATTATCATTCAATTTTTTTTAATAAGTGTATGGGTTAATTTCACATTATTTTTATATAAAGAAAAAATATAATATTAAAAAATAATAAAAATAAGTATAATATAATATAAAAATAAAAATAATCTTAAAAATATAATATTAAATAATATAAAAAAATATAATAAGTATATGAGTTAATTTTGCATTATTATTCTAATTGAATTCTTTTTTATTTAAATTAAATATAATTAACTATATTTTAAATAATAATTATTTTTTATTTTAATTAAATTGACTCTTTTTTTATTAAAATTAAATTAAATTAGATAATTAAATTATTAAATTATAATAATTATATAAGTACAAATTTGTAATATAATTAATTATATAATAATTATTTTATTTTTTTATTCTAATTGAATTCACCATTTTCTTATTTAAATTAAATATAATTATATATTAAATATAATTAATTATATATTAAATAATAATTATTTTATTATTCTAATTGAATTCATCATTCGTTATTTAAAATAAATATGATTAGATATTAAATATAATTAATTATATATTAAATAATAATAATAATTTTATTATTTCTTTATTCTAATTGAATTCATCATTCATCATTTAAATTAAATAAAATTAGATAATTATATTATTTAATTAATGAATGATCATATTACCCTTCATAAATGTACAATTAAAAAGAACTTAGTGAGAATTTTTATGTAAATATGCTTATCCTCCTCCCTTCCATACATTTATATTAGTATAAATATATATATATAAATATAAAATTTATTCTTTAACATCTTTGACCAAATTGTTATTTAACAATTTATTATATCATAGATCCCAGTCTATGTTACAATATAAAATAGGAATACAAAACTTTTATTATTGTATATGTAGTAAAATAATAAAAAATACTGATTGGTGTAGTTGGTTAACATATTAGCCTCATATCTTTGAGGCTACGAGTTTAAATCTTAAGCAAAACTTTCTTTGTTTTTTTTTTTTAATTATTCTTCCTTTTTTAGTTATTTTTTTATTTTTTCGCTTTTTTTTTTAATATTTTCAACTAAAATTATATTAATGGTTGAATTTATTTATTTATTTATTTTAATTATATTTATATTAATTTCTATAAAAAATTACATTAATTGATGAATTTTTTTATAAATATTTTTTATGAAATTTTCAGCTTGATTTTTTTTATTTCTATTGAATTTGATAAAACTAATAGAGTTATTAGATATTATTTTATATTCATTTAGGTGAATTGTTTAATACATCAAATAAAATTCACTTTTTATAAATTTATATAAAATCAATAATATATATTATTATTTATTTAAATTAAATATAAAATAATATTTTTTATTTTTTATGATATTAAAATTTTGTTGTAATATTTATATTATTAAAATAATATCTAAAATTTTTTATGGTTAGAAACTAATCATCAAAGTTCATATAACATAGATGATAAATTTATTAGTTATAAAGCACATAAGTTCATAGGATATAGAGCATAAGTTAATCACTTATAAAGAATATATTTTATTTTCTTACTAGCATAAATGGATTTACAGTTTATAAATGATGAATTTATACCAAATATTTGATGAACCTATAAATAATTAATCGCTAATGAACATGTTGCTTATAAGTGATAAATATGATTATTAAACAAACTATATTTGACAATTAATTTTCAATAAATCTACACTTTACTACTGATGAATCTATAATTTTTGTTTAATGAACTTACAACTTATCATATATAAATCTGCATGATAGTGAATCATAATACTAATATAACTGATAAATTTACACCATATATTTAATGAATTTAGAAATAATATTTAATGAACTTATTGCTTATAAGTGGTGAATATGATTATTATATAAATTATATTTGAAGTAAATTTTCAATAAATTTACACCATACTACTAATAATTTAATTTAGCATTTATAGATATAAAAACATAAATTATAAACTAAAAAATAATATTGTGAAAATTAATTATATAAGCAAGTTAATAATTTTCCAAGAGCTTAATAATAATAATAATAATAATAATAATAATAATAATAATAATAATAATTATTATTATTATTATTATTATTATTATTATTATTATTATTTAAAAAAGATTTGATTTAAAAAAATTAGGAAACAATTGATTTAAAAAAAATAAAGCATAAAAAAAAGGAAACAATAAAGAAATTCACGTGTTTAGAGCAGTCGAGGGTGTGGTATTCACGTGATTAGTGGCTAATCTATAATGTTATGTGAACTCAGATCCACCATATAATTTGCCTTATTTGATTTCTCATTTTCCACACCATTAAAAGAGATAAGAAAACTGATTAATTAGATCATAACTTATTAGTTTAAGAAAAATATTGATATTTGTTGTTACACGTATTTGTTTTCTTAATAAAGAGGAAAATTACTTTTCCAAAAAATAAAGAGGAAAATTAGAATCATCTTACACATATTCTAGGGTGAGATATCTCCACATATATCATGAAGCAAAATGCTTGAATTATTATCCGGCGGATCATTCAGTCAATGCGCCAAAGTTTAGAATACTTTCCATGGTGTGCCATAGGATCATACCAAAAATTATTAATCATTTTAAAAATGATTAATTATGACTTAACATTTAAAATAAAAATGAACAATAAGAATACTAAATGATTTCACCACTTGATTGATTGATAATTAAGATTTAAAATCGATAAACATAAACCATCCAAGAAAAGAAATTAACAAAATATGTTCGTAAAGAGATTTAGATACTATATAGACTATAAATGGTTAATTAGTTGAAGACAAAGCCTTTCTCCTTTTCAACCATATGCTTCTTCTCCCATTTGTTTGTGTTGATTCCACCACCTCTTCCCCATCATCACAAAACTCCATTCCCTTAAAGCTTGATGTCATTGACGTTGATGAACTTTTTAAATCTCTTATAAAATTCCCACTATCACTTGAACTTTCATCTTCTTCTTGAATGTGTGTTTTTGCCTTGGAATAATCTCTCTCACTATCAGAAGATGTATCACTCAACGTTTGAAAAATAGTTACACTTTCTTTCTTTGTACTTTGATAAGAATAGCTCCTTGTTTTTCCATCATACACTGGAAGAATAGATTTTATCTGTAACCCACCATTTCCATCTCTCTCTAGACTGTATGTTGTTGAAAGTTTCCTTTCAATTCCTTGTCTTTCTCTTATTAAATCCCCCATTTCTTCAATAACTTCATTTGCTACTGCTTCTTCTGCTGCTTTTTCCTCTAGTTGTGTGATCGTCCTATCGAATGCTTTCTTCTTGAGTTGGAGAGATCGCTATATTTTTTCAAGGAGATCGAGTTGTCAGGATTTGAATTTTATTAATTTTTATTTTCATTCAAGTTTAATTAATTTCATAAAATTTCAAGTTTAATTAATTTCATAAAATTAAGGATGTAAGAGAATAGGAGTTAGAATATTCTTACTCTCTTTTCTAGAAAATCTCCCAACCCATGACCTTGAAGCTTCTTTTTACTCCAAAATATGCAGCAGAATCTCACAAGTCCAGCTAGAACTACCAAGACGATGGACTCAAATAACAGGAACAACATTATTGTCCTCTCATTTCCTGAAACAATATTAATAATGGTTTTCCATATAATTTAATTAAAATTGTTAGCATTATATTCCTCTCTTTTATAATTATATAGAGCTTGCCTGTGTAATTTCTATGATGCTTGGGCCTTGCCTGTGAACAGGTAGATACAAGCTTCTCATCTGATAACAAAATAAAAAGACTATGAAGATTCACAGTCTGATCAAGAAGAAAATTTTGAAATAAGAGATTAAAAAAAAAAAAAAAAAAAAAGGAAAAAAGTTAGGTACTTTTGGTCCTGCATGGTAGTGGGTTGCCTATCCCTGCATCATCCACAAGAGCCAAGATATGCATTCAATCACACATTCGAAAAATAGCTCAACGATTGGTACTGTATTTATCTTCAGGACTAAAATGTTACGAGTTCGAGCCTAATATTAATGGGGAAAAAAAGGAATATAGTCTATAATTTTCAAGAATTATTAGTTTTAGAGTCTTACTTGCAGCGGTGACAAAAGCAAGAAAGATTTCTTCATCCAATACAAAATGTTGAAGATCACTTTTAGACAACAAAGATGAAATTTTACCTGCCACTCAGCAAATGAGTCTTTTAGAGATTATGAGCCACAAAACACCTCAAGGGTAAATCAAATTTTGACCCAAGTAAAGATTGCAAATGAATTACCAGGATAACTTTCAGACCAGTAAACAGCTCCAGTTGCTGGAACCAACAAGGTGAAGACAACACCTTTAGGCCTCATTGCAGAGATATAATTGTATTCCTTAATTACTTGGCTAAATTTTCCCTCCATCTCTGCTTGAGATATATAAACTGCATAGCTAGAGCAATCAAGAAATGGACTAACTTGAATAACATAATTCAGTTCAGATTCTTTTGTGAATTTCTTCACATTCCCATTTGGTGAAATTGAGTACAGAAATCCATCCAATGAGCCAATAGATATCCAGCCTGCCATAAAAATCTATAAATTCTGAGACATACCACTCCCATATTAATGAGACTAGACGTCTACTATGCATTGTTGTTGGAACTGTTGTTTAAAAAATAACATCCTTGAATATATTGATTAGAATTCATTAAAAATTGTTTTAATATGAGATGGATATACTCTTGTTGTAAAAACTCCAAAATAAATCAAAAAATTCAATCTCAATATCGAACAGACTATTCATCTACAAACTTTGGTATTTAAAAGAAGAAAAAAACATTCAATCTTAATGCTAAAAAGACTATTCATCTATAAATCAAACTTACCATTAGAATCCACAACTGGTGTACATTGGGCTGCACTTAAAGGTCCAATGCTTGTCTGCCATAGAATATTGCCCGTAGAAACATTTAATGCCAAAACAAGAGCCTTGATGGCCACAATAACATACAATCTACCGTTATTTCCAGGAATTATACTATAATCTTTGTCAAATGAGCTTAGATCATGGACCCAATTAAAGTGAGGACTACGAAGAGACAAAGAATAAATTTCCCCCGCAGTATTTGAAATCTGCAAGTACCCAAAAAAAGAAAAACTCCATAAACTCATAATCTATCCAAGAATTCACCAAAAAATAATAAAGATTGGGCAAGAACAAGAACCTTACATATATACTAGCCTCGCATTGATCAATCACAGGAACTGAAGTAAAATAGCAATCTGTAATGCCTTTCTTGCAACCTAAATTATACCCAAATTGAGAAGCCACAGGTCCAACACTCCATTTTAACTTTCCATGCATTGAATATGCAAAAAGTCCTCTGTTCTTGATAATGATAAACACAAATGAACTTAATGTGTTCACTACAAGCCCAGTTATTTCACCTGCACCTTGTTGGCCTTTTTCTGGTCCGAAAAAAACTTCCGTTGTAGGTGAAGTTGTTCCATCATCTAAAAATTTTATGCTCAGCACTCTGTTATCTGCAACCAAATATATCTGCTAAAGCTATGAATTAGTTTTACTGATACAATATTAAAATGCAAATATTTTATAATATGAATTATTAAACATACAAGAGATTATGATTATATTTAATTGTATTATTCACTTAATATTTATTTGAATCATTTTACAAAATTTGAAAAATCAGCAACTTTACTAATGCAAAGAAAGATATGGTTATAAATTATTTACCTTTCCTGTACCTCCATGAACAGGGGCTAGAGTAACATTGCATGTATAAGCCAAATACAATGTCCAGGCAATGGACCCATTACTTTCAAACGAAAAAAAATTCCTTTCACAACAAGTATAAATCCTGTCATCATCCCCAATTAGAGGTTTTGAAAGCCTGCAAATTGTTCTTGTTGAAGGTCCTTGGCCTAAACCGAAAAGAAAAAATTAGATTCAGAATCATAAAAATTCCAAAAAATATCATGATTAAGAGAGAGAGAGAGAGAGAGAGAGTAACTGGGTGAATTATGGAAGTCTGTGAAATCAGATGCAACAATTAGAGGCAAGAAGAGAAGCAATACAATTGGCATTGCATCTAGTTTTGAAGATAATTAATTTAACTCCCCAATTGCAATTTAAGAGTGAGAGAATTGGTAATTCTAGGGTTTGCTTTATTAAATTTCCTGATTATTTTGATTAGTAACCGTTGCTTAACAAAATTTTTTTGAAAATAATTGAAAATGCAAGAATTTTATCTTTGTTAGTTGGAAAAAGTGCAAATTCTTATTCGCCCCTTTATAGTTTTCAAAGTTACAAAAATGACTTTGACGTTTTAAAAATAAATTGGTGTGCCCCTCTCTCTAAGACGGTATTCTTAAAATTAAAATTTTCATTATTTAATTATTTATAACACATATCTTGAAAGCCTCAATAAAGTAAAAAAATTTAAAATTGTAAGTTACAATTTTTACTAAACACAATAATAAGTAATTAAATTTTTAAATAATTTTATAATTTAAAAATTATATGACTTATATTGTTCAATATTTAAAATTCAATATTTAAATTTTAAGCACTTAAACTTCAATTTTACTAAATACCAGCTAATAAAAGAAAATTTTTATTTAAAAAAATGAAAGTTTATTTTGAATAAAAAAATAACAAATGATTTTGGATTATTTAAAAATTTAAAATATACATTTTATTATATATTTCTATTATTTGATTATTTAAAAAAACAAAATTGTAAATTATTTTAAGAAAGGCAAAATAAGACTGAAAGAAATAGAGAGGAGAGAGCATTGAGGGAGGAGAGAGAAAGAATGTGTCAATGGCAACCCATTACCACCTTTGGCCACCATTTAGCCTCACCGCCACTACCACCATGTTCACGGACTTCAGCAACCACCTGAGAACCAACAACGACAGGAAATGATGGCGAACGGCGGTGCACACTCAGGAAGAAGCATTTTTGGTGTTGCCACTTTTAAGATCGATTTCGGCCATTTTTGATGGCGAAATCCACCAAATTTTATACTAATTTACTCCTTATGATGAGAGCTTCAAATCTATACCATTTGCTCTCCGATCCCTGAAACTCACCAAAATCGGAGATTGATAAAGAGAAGAGGTGGAGCTAGTGGTAGAGGCGTATGGCTACCGGCCGTGGCTCCGGCATAGACCCAGTTCCAATGACTTTATTTCTATCCTGCCGATGTGTTTTGAATACTAGTTCAATTAAAATTTGCATTAGTAATTCAAAAAACCTTCGCTTTTCAATTTAATATTGATTTTTTTGACGGTTTAATTTTCGGGAATTGTCTATAAATTATTTTGATGCTATTGAAATTAACTGAGGAATTTATAAATTACTATGAATTTTTTTATATGAAATTAGTAAGAATAAATTTATATGATTTTATCATTGTTTTAATCAAGTATTAAAATGATTTTATATAGTTAATGAAATTATTTAAGATGAAGTTAAATCATCAATAATTTGAGATTGACTTGTGGACTATAATGGAAGAAGGAATTATTTTATTGGAGGTCATGTTAGACCAATGAATTGTGATAGATGTTGACTGGTTGAATTTTTTTGATTTTTGAGGGAGGTTAATTAATCTTATTTTAGAGGAGATGCTACTAAATTTTTAATAGAATTTTTACGATCAAATAATAAAAAAAATTATATAAATATTAATCGATGAATATTGTTATATTCTTAGAATGGATTTTACGACTATATTATAACAATAGCTAATAAAAATTTCAATCATAATTGATTTGTGATTTGGAAAATTTATGTATATGTAAATGTAAGTCAAAAATTTAGTGAATTACATGCAAACTGAGATGAATTGAGAATAAGTAGAAGAATAAAGTGAAAGAGATAAGTTATGGATTACATTTAAAAACTTTCATTGATCCATTTGAAATTCAAGATCGAGTGGAAAGGTTTCTTATTATTTCGCATTACCACTTAATTTGGATAATGTATATTCATCCGGTGATTCATAACTTCATGCTTTACAAGTATGTTATGGAATGGCTTTATGGTTGTGTACTGTGGATTAAGAGTTGGTTTGAAGTGTTGGAGTGAGTTTGTGGAATTGGAGTATGAATACTCGTTCATTCAGGTGTGAATGCTTGTTCATAATCATGAATGCTCATTCATGTGAGTGAATGTTGGTTAAAAACCATTCTGTGTGAATAGTAAAATTTTTATTAATTTGTATGTGTGTTAAAAATATTATGGGAAATATGAAAAAAAATTAAAGAATTGACTTAGTAAAGTTGACTCGTTGAGATATATACTGACTTGGTACAAATCAAGGAAATTTTTAATTTTATTACTTGTATTGTTTAACATTTATGTGATATTTAGTGTGAGAGAATGCTAAAAATTACCATTAGTCATAGATTTTTATTTCTTCAAAAAATAGGTCCAACAATAATTTGAACTCAAATTTTATTAAAAAAAAAATGTTCTAACCTAATTTACTAAATGAATATCAAAATAAAAATCAACTAATTATTTTTCTTAACTTTTTACATTATTAAATCTCGAAAGAAATTAAGATTCATATGAATAATTTTTAACTCTTTTAGTTTTTCTAAATACCGACATAAGGTTTTATATGTTGTATAGAAATTTAGATCATCTTATACACAGATGGATGAAAATTGATAAAATACATATATTACTGTGTTTTAATAAAAACTTAGACAATCCTTATTTAGAACACAAACACCATACATTTTTTGTAACTCCAATTAATAAAAATATCCTTGATCTTCAAGGGGAGGAGCGACGACAGTAACGGACGTAAGGAGCACATCTGCGAGGCGGAGGCGGAGTATGCTTCTTGATGCAATAAGGCTTCCCTCTTCCGCGAGAACAAACTGGTTTATTAGGATTTTTAGTTCGGGGGGCGACGGGAACAGCGACTCCTCCTACATCCATTAATACATCTACATTATAACATGATTAATAATAAGTTGCACAAAAAAATCATGGTGGAGTAGTTGAAAGATGAGAGGAAATTTCAATTTTTTTTTTGTTTTTATTTAAATAGAATTGTTATCTTAACATTTTAAAATATAGTTGTCTAAAATAATCAAATACTAAGTTAAACATTTCAATTTTAACAGTTTTACATTTTTTTTAATACTAAGGGGAGAAAATACCTACAAAAATATAATATGATACAGAATATAAGAAGACCCACGTAATAGGAGAATTGTATTTCCCTTTAACATCTCTTACCTGATTTTTCAGCTAATTCTCTAGCTGTGGTGAAAGAGGGAGAAAAGAAAATATTAGCTATGAGAATACATATAATTAGGAGAAAGGCCTTCATGTTGAAGATGATTGAATTTTGTTTGCAATTATATATGCCTTTCTCCCAGTAGTCTTATATTTATAGTAATAAATGGGCAAGCCATTTTTGAAAAGTAAAAACATAATTAATTTGAATAGCAAGAATATAATTAATTAATTAATTAATTAATTAATATGTTAATTAAACATATAAAAAGCCAAAGACTTAGTAGCTGTGGTTGAGTGGAGAATATTATTTCTACGTAATTGACTAATTGTTGTGGGTCACTAATTAGTGGTCCTTGCAAATGTATAAATACAAAAAAATTACAAACCCAACAAAATATATATACAATTATAGGTTGCTCAAAAATATTAAAACTTTTTTTTTTGAAAATATATTTTATTTAGTAAATATTTTTGATAATTATAAATTTTTATTTGTTAAAAAAAGTGCTTCAATGTTGAACTTGAATTTTTATATTTAGTTCAATTAGTTAAATAAATAATAAAATCAAAATAAAATTAATTCTTCAATTTTTTAAATTATTATTAAATTTTGAAATAAAGATTTCATAAATATTTTAGCACTCTACTGTACAAATATCAAGTTGATACAGTAAGACCTCTATAAATTAATACTTAATAAATTAATAATTTCTATTAAATAATAATTTTTTCGCTCCCGACTTGAGCTAACCAATTAAATTAATAATTTCAATAAAGTAATAAAATAATATTTTTTTTGAGAACCATATATAAGTTCTTGGTTCTATTCATATTATAAATTAATAATCCACTAAAATTACACATCATATTTTCTAAAATTGTATGGTATGTTGTTATTTATTTTTTCTTAAATTTAAATATAACTGAATCTCATTCTTAATTTTTTTTATTGCTGCTAAAAGTTTTAGAGTTGATTTCTCATATTGTAATAAGAAATTATAAATAATTATTGATACTTTAAGTGCTTCCTTATACATAACACGATACAAAGCTACTGTATCATTATTAGTTTCATCCTTAGCAAGATTGTCAATAATACTAACAACAATTTTTTCTAAACTTGAGGCTTTTGAACTTAGATCATTTTTACCAAATAGATATGAAATAATTTATATTTTTTGACTTTTAGTCTCCTTTTATTAATAGAATAATTTATATTTTTATAAAATAAAATAAATTTTTAATTGATTAAATGAATATTATTTTAAATTATAAGTACACTTGATAAATTAAAGAGGTATTAATTTATCAACTAATTAATATATTTTTAATTTAATAGAATTTGTATGGTGCTAAAATTATTAATTTATAGAGATTTTACTATATATTTAGAGTGCGTTTGGTAGGCCGTAATGGGACATAATATAATATAATCAAATAAATTTTTAATGTAAATTTATATTAGAAATTTATTTGATTACATTACATTATATCTCATTACAATCTATCAAAAGCAGTCTTAAAATTTTAACCAAATAAAAAGGTATATATATGTGTATGTGTGCGTGTGAGAGTGAGAAATTCTTGAGTTCTTAAAGGAATGCAAGACAAAAATTAGAGATAGCCAGAAATTAAGAATAATGCCCCATTTGGCATTATGTTTGAAAAAAACGTTTTTTAATAAAAATTTTTGTATTTTTTTAAAAACTGCTTTTAAATAGAAACAGATAAATTGATATTTTTTTTCCAGATGCAAGTTTGAAAAAGAAATTTATAAAAAATAATAAAAATTAATCAATAAAATGAAAAAAAAAATAAAAGTATTTTATTAGTTTCGAATAGCAATCTCAAATATATCTTAAAAATATCGTTCTAAATCTATATTAAATTTTGTGTTTTAGGAGAAGAGACACACAAGAAGAAGAAGAAAAGAAACCCAGTCTCTCTTTTATTTATTTATTTATTAATGTTTTATTTTTATCCTTGGTCTTTCTTCTTTTATTTTAAAAATTTTCTAATTTTTTTAATTTCATTTTATTTCTCTTTTTTTATTTCAAATAAAAAATATAAAAATTAATTTATTACTTTTTAATAAAAATATAGTTTAGTTGAATAAAAGTTTATATGTTAATTTTAGTAAAAAAAAAAAGTAACTAAGGAATGTAATTGAATCTTTTTCAAAACTATAAACTACAATTTATTCTTTAAACTCAATTTTTTTTTAAAGGCACAATTTATCAGTAAATTAAAAAAAATTTAAAAATATATAAAAAAAAAATCTAAGAACTCAATCAACTTGACTTGTCGAGCTAGCTACATGTTGACTCCAAGTCAATAGACAAATTAAGTAATTATCCATTGAAGTTTAGCCTTAAGAGTATCTGAATATTCTAAACCATTTAAAAAAAAAGAAAAAAACCAAATGTTATACCCCACAAACAGATTGTGTAGAGGAAATTTAGCTTCAAAATTTGATCTTTTTGTTTCAATGAAGAGTGACAATGTCTGACTGCGTCAACCATTACTAGAACACATTGGTATGTACTATTTTTCATTATATTCTCTTGAGATTTGATCGAACGGGATCAGAATGAAAGGAGATGGGTTGAATCTTCTCTGTTGGGATTGAAATGTGACACCTGCAAAGGATAGAAAGAGGATCAAAGAGGTGCCAGGCCTTTTGCCTGGCTAGGACTCTCCGACGATCAAGTTAGTGCCAAATTCAGAATGTTCTTTTAGTAAGAGAAAGGAGATGAGACAGTATAGAGTTTCATCTACCTGGACTTAAACTTCTTCTTCTCCTTTTGTATGATTTTGGATTAGGTAGGTCTGACACCTCTTCTTGATAAGGGATGTCCCTTGTCATTCAACCATGCTAGTTGGTGAGAGTTGGTGCAATTATGGCAAGCGCACATCCTTTGTCTTGTCCTTGGAGGTGTTCAGCGAGAGAAGTGTCAGGATAAGGTGTGAACTACCTAAGGACTTGTTCTACTATCAGGCGATTGGACATGTCCTTAGCAGGCTTCGACTATTGCTTGTTCAGCAAGTCATTTGACAATAAATGAGTATCAGCTTATCAGGAAACCTTTAGACTTGAGATACTTGAGGGCTCGCCAGTGGGCTTCGTTCTTCTTTTTATGGTCTCTGGGAACCACATAATGGGCCTCTAAGCAGAGGGGGGGGTCCAATTGTAACTTAAGAGCCATTTTTATCCCTCATCAAAATTAAATATAATTAATATTAATGTTTTTAATCTTTTAACATTTAACAGATCTCGTTGAAATTAATTTAAGAATTAAATATTTTAATTTTGAAATAATAGGGATTAAAGTTATTGATGTAAAGTCTTGGGCATTATAATCATTTACTCCATGATTAATGTCTAGCAACAAGTATTTATCCATCACCACCATGTTGTAGGTTTCCCCAAAGCCAAAGCCATGGCATCATTAATTAAGCACAAACTAATTGAAATATTGGAGGTTTGTCGAGTCACCCCATCCAATGACTCAGCTTGAGTCAATAACCGAGTTACCGTTACTTCTCACATTCATCGATCTATCTGTTAGAAAATATAAGAATGAAAAGGATGAATTATACTATGTAAATAATGAACATAAGATAAAAAATATGAAAAATTTAGTTAGATTTGAAACGCAAAAATTTGTTTTTCTAAAAAAATGATATTTACACCATCTTCTCAATAAAATTGCTACGCATATAATACAAATACTTCTAGTAAATATGACAAGATTTTAGAAAATTTGTATTGAGTAAACAATATAATAAAGAATTTCCAAAGAGAAATTAAAGAATATTTAATTCAATCACTCGAAGAATTACCTTTTCTTTTTTTTAATGTTAAGAAAGAAGAAAAATAAAAAATTTAATTTAATTTTAAATACCTATTTATATGTATACATTTTCACAAAAAATGCAACTTTTAAAAAAGACACAATTTTTTGAAAACATAATATTTGAAAAAGACACAATATTTGGAAAGGATACAATCTTTAATAAAAAAAAATATATATTTTTTTGAAAATTTTTCAACAATCCCCATCTTGTTCAAATAAAAAAAATTGAGATAAGTTCAAAAAAATATTTGGTAATTGCGTGTTTTTGCAAATGGGGCCTGTATATATATATTTTTTATTTTTTGCAAATCCAGGCCTGTGATTCACTCCATTAACATTCGTATTTCTAGGATTTAAATATTGATGTCGTTATCTCTTTGCATACATGGCGCACTTTGACCAATCAAAAATTTTTCTTCTTCCACGTGGCAATTAAATAATATAATAAAAAAGGGGCAAGTTAAAAAAAAGTGTCTTATGATTTCACGTTTTTGCAAATAGTGCTTGTGGTAATTTTTTTTTGCAAATCTAAACATGTGATTCATTCAATGTACAAGGAGGTAATAGTATCAGGATTTAAGTACTCAATAATGCTAATGGAGTAAATTATAGGTTTGGATTTGCAAAAAAAAAAATAAATAAATAAAAAATTACCACAGTTTCTTTTGTGTGTGTGTGTTTTTTTTTTTTTTTGATGGGTAGTGTTTGATTGCTAGGATCATGAAGGAAGATGAGAGATTTTCAAATAAGCATCTCTGTATTATCAAATTTAAGATTTGTAAATTTTACTTGTGAATTGAGAGAGGAGAGACCTATAATTAATTTGTAAATTTAATTATTTTGTTAAATTTGATTTGTTGATTGATTTTGAGTTTAATTTGTAACGAATGATTGAAAAAAAAATGGTTGGAATAAAAAATTAAATTGAAATGGGGCATTTTAGACTTTTTTATAAATTTTTACTTGAAATGTAACAGAAATACTATTTAACGTGACAAAATGAAATATCAGAAATTAAATAATAATTTTTTAATTTGTAAAGATAAAATAATTAGTTTAGACAAATCTCATAAACTAAATAATATTTTATCCAAATAAAAATTAAAAAAATATAAATATAAATTTTAGTTATATATATAACTAAAATTAAACAATGGCATAAATAAAAAAATTATGATAACATTATATTTGAACATAATAATGTTGGACATAAATTTTAACGTAATAATATCCAATATAAATCTAAAAAAAAACTTAATTATTTCGCATATATATTCTATTTAATTATCATAGTTAATAATTTTTTAAATTTAATTTTTTAACAATCTTTTCAATTTAATTTTAATATAGTTAATTAATTAAAAAAATATATGCATATAGTTCACTTAATGATATTAAAGTTTCATAACTAAAATATATGTAATGATAATTCAATTGAGCATTTAAATTAACTAATATACTTTACCAAATATAATTATGGATTTTTTTATTATTATTTTCAATTTTTTTAAAAAAAGAAATTCAAACTTAAAATTTACTTAAATTATGACATATACTTATTATTATATTAAATATGTGAACAAATATTCAAATTATTTTCATTATGCTCTCATGTCTATATATTGTAGTATTCATTTCATGTGTATGAAATAATAAATTAATATTAATTATTAATTTATTATTTACTTATAGTCTAAAATTAAAATAAATAAATATATTTTTTTATGTTTTCACACTGACAAAATGTTGAATAATAATATATCATTGTACTTAATTAATTAGTAAACTATAATACTATAAAAATTAATTGGTAAAAAAAAAAAAAAAAAAAAAGGCAATCCATAAAACCCGTGAAATCCATGATTAGGTCATCTAGGTCGGTACCTGACTAGGTGAACGTGTTTTTAACAGATTTTATGAAAAGTGGAATTAATTTGTTACCCGGTCTGGCCTATAGATCAATTTCTGAGTTTTCTGGTTAAATTGAGTATGACAGCTATGATTAAAATATGAATTTCAATGAATAAATATTTTAAAAATTAAATTATATTATAAATATAATAGAAGAGAATAAGAATAAAAAATATAGATAAGAGAATAATTTTTCTAAATCTTCCATTTAATAGAATTAAACTCTTTATATAGAGTACAAAAGAGAAAAAAAAAAGAAGTTTTTATAATAAGAAAAATACAATCAATACTAATATGGAAACTAGAATATTCATGTGTATGGAAAAACATTAATCAAATCCTATAATATATTATAACACTTCCTCTTAATATCTTTTACAAAAAATATATCTCGTCAAAATCTTACTAAGAAAAACCCTGTGGGAAAAATCTTAGTGAAAAAAAAAGAGTACATTATTCTTGTAGAGATTTGCACCATAACACTGTATCATTAAATGCCTTGCTAGGAAAATCCAATGGGACAAAACCTAAATTAAGAAAAAAAAGAGTACAATGTAGCAAAATCTCTCCCTTATAAAAATATGATTTCTATCAAATATCTCTTGATCGGCACATGTTAATTTTGTTGACTAACTTTTCAAATGTAGTTGTAGGGAGTGCCTTTGTAAACAAATCTGTCAAGTTGTCAAATCGTATGCTTAATAATGTTTAAGTAATATCCACATATAACATATAATAATTTATTTATAGTACTCTATTAGGATATTACTTGCGCTATGCTATGAATATACCTCGTTAAAAATCTTGTTAAAAAACCCAGTGGAAAAAAAAATATAGCTAAGGAAAAGAGTAAATTTCATGTGCTATTTTGTCATTGCACAGATTGTCTCATTAAAATCTTTGTCCAAGAAAATATTGTGCGATAAAAACTTGACTAAGAAAAAAAATATAATCATATATTAATTCGCTCCCCCTGATAAGGACAGATCTTAACATGGCGTATATTAATTGATGAAATAATGCCGTTTAAATACCACATTAGGTAAAAACTTAGTACATAAGTCTGTTAGGTTGTCACTCAAGCGAATTTAGTAGATATCTCTTCTGGAACTTATGTATATACAATAATTTGGGTGAAGTTTATGTCTACTTTATTACCCTTGATATAACCACCTTTAATTTGTGAAATACAAATTGTATTATTCTCAAAATACAATGGGAGTATCTTTTAGTGAGATACTTCAGGACCATAAAATTTTTTATAAAATTACAGTACTACCATAAGTGAATATATAGTCAGTCTAAGATCTACCATCATGGAGACTAAGCAAATAACGAATATTTGCATATAGACCAATTTCAAATATGAATCATAATATTAATAGTATATTTGAAGATAATATTTTACACCACTCTAATATCTCTTCGTAAGTGTAGAGCTATACCTAGCTGAAAATTTTTTTTGCAAATACAATATCAGGCCTGATGCAATTTGCAAGATACAAGAGTGCCTTATAACATTTATATATAGTACTTCAAGATCAAATAGCTATTTATTATCTTTTTTAGGTCTAAAAGAGTCTATCTTCACTTCTAATGAGCTTACCACCTATTGGTGTGCTTGAGAGAAGATTTATCCATGAAAAAATTGCTTAAATATCTTTTCCATATAAGTATACTAGTGTATTAGGACTCCTTAATAATCAGTCTGCAGGCCAATACAAAATTTCATTTTCTTTAAATTTTTCATCTCGAACTCATTTTTCAAATAGGTACATACTTATTTGAGTTCATTAGGAGTCACATTGATATTTAAATCAACTTATACTGTAATAATAACATATACCATTATATGGTCTTTTATGAATACAAATGGACATAGTGTATTATTCACATATCTTTCTTTCAATAAGAATTTACTTAAATAATCATACCACATGTCCATAGTGCTTTAATCCATACATGGATTTTTGCAATTTGATGAAATATATGTCACATGTTTAATATGCATTCATTTATGATATATTTAGTTCTTCTGAAACTCTTATTGCTTTCATAAGGCGTACAATAAGCCTTTCATTAATTGTCATACTAATTAAGTATCGGAACATGATCATTTCCATAATAAGAGAATTATTTTTCTCATAGTCAATGATAGAACGAGTATAGCTCTACTTTAATTGCCTCATTCCATGATGATCAATCATGTTTATGCTATAATAACTCTACATTCTTAAAGTTATTTTATGTGTTTAAACTTAAATTTTAGCTCAATTCTCAAGAATACAAAATATTATTACTTATTTTGAGAAATAAATAGTTCTACAATTTATAAATAAATTATAACATATTTTAAGTATTTTTATTTTATTTTTGCATATCAAAATGATATAATGATGATGCAATAAAATAAATGATGCAGGATATGATGTCATAAAAATAATGATGCAAGCAATGATTCAAGTTTTCAATCCATGAGAAATAAATTCAATGATTGGTGACCAAAATTCAATGGTTGGTCGCCAACCTAACCATTTTTGAATATTGATGAAGGAATTCAATGGTTGGTGGCCAACCTAACCATCAATGTTGAATTTTTGATATAAGAATTTTAATGGAACTTGAATTCTTCCACCAAATATGCCTATAAATACCATGCTTGGCAAAGAAAAATAACATTAAGAAAATCCATCAAAAAATGTTTAGAGAAAAAAAAAAAGATTAGTTTTCTTATTTGTTTATGCTATTTTTATCAAGAGAAGTTTTGGAGCTCATGTTCATCAAAGATTGTATCCCAAAAAGAGTTCTTTCCAAACTTTATTCTTAAATTTAATTTTAAGTTGTTATTATGTTTATTGTTAATTTAATTGTTTCTTCCTTTTTAATTATAAATCGGTAAGTTTATTTTTCTAGGATTTAGATATAATATTTTGATTTGCATATGATTATTTATATTTAATTGATTGGGTTTGATTGTTGGATTAATCTTTTATCTTAAAACTTAATGCTTATAATTAATTGGCCATTAATTGCATGATTTAAGATATTGTGCGAAGTAGTGATAGTTAAAACACAATATTAGTTCATTAAGATAATTGACCTATAAAATGTATTGCTTAGAGATAAGAATACTCCTTTGTGATTATTAAAAGGATTTCCATAAAACTTAATGGGTTTGTGTTAATTGCTTATGATCACGAAAGTAGGCGTAAAATTATATGAACACACATGTTGTATTTTGAGAGAAAATATCATATAATTTAAGGAAATCTAATCATTAAATCCAGCAAAAAATAATCCATCTAAAGATTATAAAGAAATATTATGTGATCAATTGATGAATTCTAAATCCTAAACCTTTAATCTTATTTTCATATTTATCATCATTTATTTATTTGAATTTCACTTTAGCTTAAAATATAAAATCTCATAATTGATTTTCTAAATAATACTGTAATTTTAAAATTGGTACTTGATAAACCCTTTCTCGTGGAAACGATACTTGCACATCACTTTATTACTTGTAAACGATCTGTGCACTTGCAGAATTGTGCAACAAGTTTTTAGCGCCGTTGTCGGGGAAGACAATTTTTGACAATATCAATAGATTGATATACTCTATTACTTTAGATTTTGTTTTTCTTTTCTATTTTTTTATTATTTTGCAGGAGTTTTATAAAAAAAAAATGATGGCTTTTCACAACTTGTAATGGTGTGATGGAGGAATGATGCTAAATAGAATAGCAAGCATGTATGGTGAGGATGGTTTTAGTAAATTAAATGCTAAAATTGATACATTGGTTAACTTAATTGATAAACTTGATGCAAATAGTTTATTTAATTCATTTTGAGTTGTGATATATGTAGAGGTAATCATTTGAATTCTAAGTGCCAATATGCAGAGCAGGTACAATTTTTTCCAAATTACAACAGGTATGAGAATTATCCATATTCCAACATAAACAACTTAGGATGGAGTGACTATTCGAGCTTTTCATGGGAAAACCAATGCGATCAAGGTAACAATTCATGGTATCCTTATCAATATGATTTTTCAAGACTATGCACCATTTAAAGAGCACAAATCATCTTATGAAATAGTATTAGAAAAATTCATGAATGCTACTTACGAAAGATGTGAAAAAATGAAAGATAAGATGAATCAATGGACTAGCCACAATACAAATTTTGATATACAAATGGAATAATTTGCTAGTCCATTGATACTCAAGGCCATGGTAACCTAACAAGCCAAATTGAAGAACATTTTAAAGATCAATGTTTGGCAATTTCTTTGAGTGATGATGAGGAAGAGATGATTAATCAAGTAGATACTCAAGCAATCAAGATCAAAAGGAAGAAGATGAGCCCAATTTGCCCAACAATTTTAAATATCCTCCTCTCATGGATAATATCTATGGAGTGGTTGAAATCGATAGTGAAATTGAAGAAGTATTTGAAAAAGAGAACTCAAAGGAAACTCTTTCAGTTTGTTTAGTGAAAACAACACCAAATATGTCAGACCATAGAGAATATCAATTTGATGACTTGGAAAAAAAGAAGAAACATTCACCACCATCAACTGAGCACTCACCAACTCTTGATTCAATACCACTTCCTTCTTATCTCAATTTCTTGAGAAAATTCAGAGCAAGAAAAAGAGCACGTTTGAAAGCTCTTGGAAATTATGAGCCTAATTGTGAAATATTAAATAATTCATGTCTTAACCTTTTTTCATGCAGGCTCAAATCAAGCTAGCTTGACTCATTAAAATTGGCAAAAGTCTATTTTTCTGTGATTATCGGGATGATATACTTTGTGTATTATTGTCACGCCCTAAATTCGAGGGCACGTCACCGACACTAGGGCATGAAAAATGCACGTGGCTAGCAGTACCCATAGTAAGCCTAACCAAAACACACAATAGAAAGCCCAAAATTGAAAAGGGCTATAGACCTAAATAAGTTAACAGATCCAAAAGAATCACAACATAAAATAAAATCTTGTTGGGCCAACAACTCATTTAATTCATAAATGTAGTAAATTACAAAAGGGATCTGCTTAACAACATATTACAACACTTTAAAATACATAACTGAATATTAAACAATGTACAAATACAAAGTGTAATATTGCGGAGTTCTAGAGCTATATTTACAATTATATATATATTACATACAATTCTTAATACTCAATATTACAAATTACTGCCGAAGGGAAATTGACAGTTTACTCAATTACAACTCCTTCACAGGCTCATTCCCTGACCTGAAAATAACAAAGTGAATAGGAATGAGCATCCGACTCAGTGAGTGATACCAGCTAATATATTAAAATGATATCCTATAGATAGATTCTAATGCACATGCTATGCACTATGTCCTAGAGACAGACAATTCATATCATCAAGTAAGGATGAGATACGGTCCACAGTACCATTCTAATCTCACAATGGGGAGCCGATCCCCTATTTTGACTCTCTGAATCTAATAATCTATCTCTTATGTCCAATGGGCTCGGCCGTCACTAGTTTGTACCACGCAGCCTTGACCCGACTAATAGCAACCTTGGCGATGAGCAGGCCCAGCCAGCATCCACCAGTCATAGCTCATCTTCTCAAACTCATCATAATCATATCATATCCAAAGTCCTAGGTGGTACTGCATCCTCCCGACCTCCATTCGTCAAACATAACCACAATACACATAGAATACAAAATATTGAGTCATCATTCACAATCAAATGTTACATGCTTATATGCAGTAGTAGTGCATAATATACATATATATATACACATAGAAATGCAGATGTATATGGAAACAAGATAATACATTAGTGAGTATCACTCATCTAATTGACGACGCTTCTGATTGGCTTCCCTTAGAAGTGCAACCTTTAGAACCAGGAAGACGCCATACACCGACACCTTGCAACAACGAATATCATTAGGATAAGAATAACTCACTTAATTAAACATAACTTCAAGACTATTGAGATTCTGATCGAGGTCTTGACATAACTATACTAAACCCAACGACAGACTCAACAACTTAACAATTACTCTAAAGACTGTTAAACATAAAACAACTTATTTAACAACTGAAATACAAGAGTTTTGGGTTAACTTTCATGAATTTCGATCATACGGATGTCGAGAATCACATCGGGACGATGAAACAGAGCTGCTAGACTGCCCTATACGCCGCCTCCGGCTGGCCACAAGCAGCGGCTGCTGGTGGTAGATCTGGGTGATCTCCACACCAGCAGGTTCACCTCGATGCTAGGATCATGAAAATGGTCGCCCTCACCATCACTCGCCCTCCAACCGCTGGAAAATGCTTCCAAAGGTTTGGATTGCATCTTTTAATCTCCTCCTTCGATGATCCTCAAGGGGCAAGGTAGATACCAAAATGAAGCCCTTGATACAACGAGTCGAACGGGATTAGCCATGGTCGATTTGGCTGCCAGAATCGAACAAAAACTACCATAGAAGTCTCAACGCCAGCGAAACTTATCTCCCCGCATACGCCACCGTCTGCCGCCCGATTGGAGCACCGCTGCCTTCCTTGAAGTCGCCGGACGGTGGGCTAGCCACTAGTGATGGCGGTGCAGCCCACTGCCGGACGAGTGGTGGCTCACCACCACAGCCCTCTCTCTTTCTCTCTCTCGCCCGTCTTTGCCTCTCACTTCCTCTTCTGTATCTTTCCTTCCTTTCTTGGCTGCCAGCTGGCAGCCAATTGCTTCTTTTTTTTCTTCTTCTTCTTTTCTTTCCTTTCTCCTCTTTTCTTCCCTTTTTCTTAACACCAATATATATATATATACTAATAATAATCATAATAATGATAATGATAATATTAACAATAACAATAATAATAACAACAACAACAACAACAACAACAACAACAACAACAACAACAACAACAACAACAACAACAATAATAATAATAATAATAATAATAATAATAATAATAATAATAATAATTTACAACATAAACTCATATATATATAACAATAATACTATTAACGATAATAATAGTTCAATTAATAAAATTTATTCATAATAATAGTAATTATAACGGAAATCCAAACTTCCGATAAAAATACTATAACTAAACTTATAATATTAATTAATACCTTTATTAATACTCAAATATCAAAGTACAATTTCTCCAAAAACCCACATTAACATTTTCATAATAATCTACATATTACTTTCTTCAATTGTATATACATATATAATACTTAAATAAAATTACCATTAATAATACATATTCAAATAGTGTGAATATTTATAATTTAGTAAAATATAACTCCAATTCTTACTTTAATAAGGAAAATAATAAAATAATATGTTTCCGTACAAAAATAAAATTTTATAAAATAAATAAAAATTCAGAATATTTCAATTATCCTCCATGATAAAGATCTAGCTATAGTCAAGCTAAAGACTATAAATTAAGAACTTTTGGAGGCAACCCAAATTTCTAACTTTTTTACTTCTTTTTAATTTCTTTTGTTCTTTTGTTTGTTTCATTCTATTTTAGTCTTGCTTTAGTGTTGTTATTAAATAGCTTATTAGGAGGAAACTCGAGTTTTCTTTTTATTATGTTTCTCTTATTTCTGTTTAGTCGTCTCGTTGTAAATTTTCTATTTTATTTTCTTAACTAAGTTAATTAGATATGGAAGCATCTCTTGCAGCACTAAAAAATAGGTTTTCAACTCTTTCCCAAGATGTGCTGAGGAAAATTGATGAACGTAGACTGGAAAGAATGAAAGCATTTAGGCGTCTGAATCTTCCTGAGGATATTTGTTGAATTATAGAAGCCAAAGTACAATTGGCAGGTGAACTTGATGACTCATTTATTAAATGTTTACCAGGTACGGGAAAAGTTCTTACTCAAAGAAGATGAGAGCTAAGAGAATGGGAGTCTGCTACAAGTGTGCAAGATGAAATTGCAACATACACTATAGAAACATTGGATTTTCATCTATAAATCAAGAAGATAAAATTAAATTCATAAAGGATGGACTGAGTAAGGAGTCTTTGGATAATATCTTATAGACTCTTGAGACGCATCCTTGTGGACAAGTTCAACGTACTTTTTTAGATTTATGAGACTTATTGAAAGAAGAGAAGTAGCGTTATAGTCTAGGGAATCTGACGTTAAAAGACCATGTTGGCAGTTAATAAGAAAACTAGATGGGAAGCCTATCCTTAACTCATAGAAGGCATTTAAGCCGTTACTAGATGTAAAACCAGAGAAAAATGTGAGCCAAAATCACAACTACTGTTTATATTCAGGTGTATCACTAACTTTTTTTGATGCATTAATTTTCTACATCCTGCAGTACTTTTTGAATTTTTAGCTCCTAGATTTTCTTTTTGATTTTTCTACTTTCGTCAGCTTTCAGTCTTTCAATATTTACTTTTAGCTTTTCAATATTTTCTTTTTGACTTTTATACACACGTTGCAGATTTTTCTACTGTCGATAACTTTTTAGTCTTTTAATGTTTGCTTTTAGTTTTTCAATATTTTCTTTTTGACATTTGTACATATAGCATTAATTATTTTTATTTTTATTATCATTTTTGTTTTTATACTTTTTCTGTCAACAATTATTTTATCCCATTGAACTGTTTTTTTACTCTTCTAGTTTTTTTATATGCACATTCATTATTGTTAATATGCAAATAACCCTTTCAAAAGATCTGTGAGAGAAAATGGCAGAACTCTCAATACACAAATTCAAAACTATTTGTGTCTTTTGTAGTCTAAATTTTGGCAAGAAAAAAGAGTACTTGATAGCAGCTAATGAACTTGGTAGGATTTTAGCTAAACAAAAAATTAATTTGGTGTTTAAGAGAGGTAGTTTAGGATTAAGGGGCTGTGTCACAAGTTCTGCATATATTGGAGGTAGTAAAATTTTAGGAATAATTCTAAAGGTTTTGGCTCGAAATAAACATATCATTAGTGAAACTATAGTTATTGAGTTACAAGTCATGAGTATGTACGAACGAATGACATACATGAATCTTAATGCTGATGCTTTTATCACATTACATGGTGGTTTAGAAACATTTGAAGATATCTTTACTATTGCATCTTGGACCCAATTAATTGTTCTTCAAAAGCCATTGGGATTATTTAATGTTGATGGTTTTTATAATGGTTTGTTATCTTTTCTCTATCATACTGTGGAACAGAGTTTTATGACACCAGCGAGTTAATGCATCCTAGTGTCTGCTTCAACTATTGATCAATTGATTGATCCACTGCAAAACTTTAAATCCGAACCTGATCTATTGATGGCGCGGGTAGTTTGGCATCCTAAGGCTAGTAGCAATAAGAAGCGAGGATTAGATCTGAATCTCTTGTTGTAACTTCCCTAATTCTTGTAGTTTTTTTTTATCGCATTTTTTTTGTGTATGTGTATTTTCTGTTGCACCTGATCAAGCGAAATTTTAGGTCCGATTAGCTAAATGTAAGATGGCTGAGTAAAGAGTTACTTTTGTACTCTTGATACGCATCTTAAATTTATGTGATTTTCCTTTTCAAAAAAAAAAAAAAAAAAAAAACTAACTAACTAACTCAAGAGTTATTTATACAAGATAGCCGAGTAAAGAATACTTTTTGTGCTTTTGATACGCATCTGTTTTTTTTTTCTTCTTTCTTTTTCTAGTTTCCAAAATAAAAAATTAAAAAAATAAAAAATAAAAAAACAAAAATAAAAAAAATATAATGTTTTCTTTTTTGTGTGATTAGTTTCTCATGCTTGCTTTTAGTGTTTTTTCAAGATATTTTACAGGAAGCAAGGAAGTGAAATGCATATCTTGCTTATAATTTAGAATCCACTTTTCTATAAGGAGTATTTTCTTTTTTTTGGTTTGTTTCTTTGATATTAAAGACAATATCCATTGCAAGTTTGGGGGAGGTTTAGTTTGTTTTTTGTTTTCAGTCATTTCTTTTGTGTTTTAATGAATAAATTTAAAATTTTTACTCTTTTATTGATAAAATATGCTTCTGTTAAATAATTTAATGAAAGGTTGATGATAGATTATAATTGGTATTTATGGACAATTTATTAAAGTAATTCAGGTTAAACAACTATTTTGGGGTAAGAAATTAACTTTTATTAAGATTATGTTTTGTTTTGCTTTGCATTATATTGGTTGCATTGAATTTGTGTATGTTTACTTAGAAAAGGCTTTTACACATTTTTTTTTTATTTTCATTTGCCTCACCTATCTTAGAACATGTTTTTGCAAACTTTTGAGGCAAAATTTTAAATTCATTTTGAAAGAGAGATATGATTTAGGCATTGTTTGTTTAGCCTGTTACTTATATCCACCCTTATTTTAATTTTTTTCTTAGTTTATCCCTTTGTGCCTTGTTAATTTTAGCTTTCTTCCTTTGTTAATTAACCTTAATTGTTATCTTTCACCTTGTTTGTAAGATAATTTTGTCAAATTTACATTCTAATGAAGAAAAGGAAATTATTGAAGTTTTAAAAGAAAATAAGGATCTCTAATAACTAAGAGTATTATTCATTGTAAAAGATCACCTTCTGCTTAAAATAAGTTTGCGGGAAAACAAGAAAATTGAATAAAATAAAAGTTAGTATTCTTGCTTATCTTTAAAATAATGTTGTTGGCAAAAAAATAAAAAAAAAGAAAAAAAAGAAAAAAAAATAAAAAAGAGAAGAAGAAGAAGAAGGGGAGCTTAGAATGATGCTTAAGATGAAAGGGATATTTCATTAACAAAATCCCTTTATTTGAGCTATTGATTTTCTTTTGTAAACTTGATATAATTTTATTACTTTTGTTCATTTAGCCTTTTCTTTGTTCAACCAAAAGATCTTGTGTTAGCTCCATTACAAGCCTAGTTAAAACCTATTGATCTCTCTTGATTTATGAATTTCATTAGTGGAGATTATTTGCTTTAGTATGCTTATGAGATTTGTACATCTATTTTATATCTTTTGATAGAGACATTTAAAGATATTAGTGTGTATATGCCTATCTAAAGTGCAACAATATCTTACAGTTGATTTAATGCACAGTTATTCAAGCATGATTAAGATGATGATTGTTTTGAACCTAAGATAGAAGCTTGACTTGCAATACTATTAATATATTTTTTGTAAATATTAATTTATTGAGACCTTTAAAAAAAAAATTCAACATAAGCATGAGAGGATTAAATTTTCTTTTTGAAATAAATATTTGAAAGTTTAGAGTTTTATAAGTATTTGTGGGTATCACTACTGGAGACCCTCACGAAACTATAACTCGTCCTCTATGGGATACCTATGGGTTTAAAAGCTTGTTGCATACGCTAAATGCAATCGTAATTTCCTACGAAAGTAGACTAGTTTAGATTTTGAATTTTCTTTTGCTTGAGGACAAGCAAAAACTTAAGTTTGGGGGTGTGATAACTCTACATTCTTAGAGTTATTTTATGTGTTTAAATTTAAATTTTAGCTCAATTCTCAAGAATGTAATAATATTATTATTTATTTTGAGAAATAAATAGTTTTACAATTTATAAATAAATTATAACATATTTTAAGTATTTTTATTTTATTTTTGCAAATCAAAATGATTTCATAATGATGCAATAAAATAAATGATGTAGGCAATGATGTCATAAAAATAATAATGTAAGCAATTATTCAAGTTTTCAATCCATGAGAAATAAATTCAATGATTGGTGGCCAAAATTTAATTGTTGGTGGCCAACCTAACCATTTTTGAATATTGATGAAGGAATTCAATGGTTGATGACCAACCTAACAATCAATGTTGAATTTTTGATGTAAGAATTATAATGAAACTTGAAATTCTTCCATCAAATATGCCTATAAATACCATGCTTGGTAAAGGAAAATAACATCAAGAAAATCCATCAAAAAATATTTAGAGAAAAAAAAAAGATTAGTTTTCTTATTTATTTATGTTATTTTTATCAAGAGAAGTTTTGGAACTCATGTTCATCAAAGATTGTATCCCAAAAAGAGTTCTTTCTAAACTTTACTCTTGAATTTAATTTTAAATTGTTATTATATTTATTGTTAATTTAATTGTTTCTTCATTTTTAATTATGAATCGGTAAGTTCATTTTTCTAGGATTTAAATGTAATCTTTTGATTTGCATATGATTATTTATATTTAATTGATTGGGTTTGATTGTTAGAATTAATTTTTTATCTTAGAACTTAATGCTTATAATTAACTGGCTATTAATTGTATGATTTAAGATATTGTGTGAAGTAACGAGAGTGAAAACATAATATTAGTTCATTAAGATAATTGACTTAGGAAATGTATTGCTTAGATATAAGAATACTCATTTGTGATTATTAAAAAGATTTCCATAAAACTTAATGGGTTTGTGTGCTTATGATCACGAGAGTAGACGTAAGATTAATATGAACATACATGTTGTATTTTGAGAGAGAATATCATATAATTTAGGGAATCTAATCATTAATTCCAGCAAAAAATAATCCATCTAAAGATTATAAAGAAATCATATGTGATCAATTGATGAATTCTAAATCCTAAACCTTTAATCTTATTTTCATATTTATTATCATTTATTTACTTGAATTTCACTTTAACTTAAAATATAAAATCTCATAATTGATTTTCTAAATAATAGAGTAATTTTAAAATTGATACTTGACAAACCCTTTCTCGTGGGAACGATACTCACTCATCACTTTATTACTTGTAAATAATCTGTGCACTTGCAGAAATTGTGCAACATGCTAATATTCAATTATACTTATAGATTATGGATCCATATTTTATCTTGTAACAGCAAGAGCTACTATTGTGGCAAATTCATCATCGACGATAATTAAATTTCTATCAACTCTTTCTTATATCATAAAAATAATTGAGATTTCATAGTTTTCATTTATATGATCATCAACTCCCGAAGCCATATATGGAGGATCTAATTGTTCTGTTGTCTCAGTATGTGTCTCATAATTAGCTATAACTTTTTGACTGAGATCTTTCTCTTTAGGAGATTTCTTTTCAGGAGATTTTATGAGTATCGCTACTTTTTTTTCCGCGGATTTTTGTCTTTAATTCCAATTTACTATCCACGCTTCTGACGTGTAGTGAGATTGATTGATTTTCTATTTGCATTGAAATCACAACTCTTGTTAGGGTATTAGCAGCTGTAATATAAGACTTTATCACTCTTTTAACATCTATAAATGCATTTGACAGTTAAGTTGCAATTTATTACAATTGTATTATTTTGTGAACTTCTGGTTTACTCTAACTTGTATATGGACTAAAATTATTTAAAGGGTTTTCCTTCTAATAAATTTCTTGATATTTTTTAGCACTACAGGTGCTTTTCCTCTCCCTAATATCAAGAAATGTGCCTCATCAAAATAAATTCTTAGTCTCTTTTGTGGACCTATTATTGCATATTGAGATAGTGATATTAATATATTTATGGCACAAAAAAATTTACAGCTCATGTCCTTGTATAAGTTTCAAGGGAGAGTATATATGATGTACATAATGGCATTCATGCCAAACTTTCAAAATTTAATTATTAAATTATAAGTTCCATACTTGAACTGTAGGTTCAAATGCAATATGTTGTGCATATATACTGAGAATAAAAGAGTAATGAAATAACTCATTATAATACACAAGCTGTAAAATTTTTCCAAATTACCTATTTAAGGAGTTTACATAAAATCATCATTATTGAATTGAGTTATGTTCTTTATATGGGTGGTTCCTCTTTCAAAATCTCATGATCTATCAAATGATTTATAGCATTCACTTCAGGGAATGCGGTTATACTAGTGGGTATTGTTTGATAATTTTTCGTTAGCAATTATTCTTTCAGAATTCTCATAATCTATCAAATGATTTATAGCATTACTTTAGGGAATGTAGTTGTACTAGTGGGCACTATTTGATGATTTCTCATTAGCAATTATTCTTTGCTACTACTAGAAGACAAACAATATTTGTAAATTTTCATCTTTTATACTGCTACTATAGGAGCATGTAACTTTATTATTATACAATTTCAGCTATGAAGTAATTTTAAACATGGTTGAATTATATTCAAAAATAGACTTCAAGTCTTGTAGGTATATATTTAGCCAATTATATTGAGTTTATGGTAGTATCACACCTTTCAAGTGATCATATCGATCTTCAAAACTCTTCTCGATAATACAAAAATCTTAAATAAGGAGATATTCAGCCTTTAAATCCCATTTACAGATAGTATAAATATGATCAAAATCTTTGTGTTGGAAATAAAGCAATAATATTAAATTGATTTTCTTAAAAATCCAGAACTCAACTGATTTTTGAGAAAAATGAAGAAATTTGAACTGATTTCATGTAAAAACTCTTATAATTTATAAATCAATCCAACCATTTACAATAAATTCATATTTATAATGGAGTAATAAATTTTCAAATTTCATATTGAAACTAAACATATAAACAATTTGAATTTTATACTCAAAAGTCAAAATAAGACAATTACTATTAAATATATTTGCATCAGGCCAAATTGAGGATAAATTAGCCATTAATTATAAGGCACAATAATCTTTATACTAGAATTCTAGTTAAAAAAAAAAAAATATGCAATGACACAAGCAAATTATACTTGCTAATCAGAAAAACCAATATGTATATACAACATATTTATCATGGCATAGTTATAATTCCACTAAGAAATTTAGGACAAAAATATCGTGAATGAAGACCTCTTTTGAGTAAATTTGAGTTAATTATCAATTTTACGGGATTTTTGAAACTTTAAATATATTAATTGGTCAAAAATTAGTAAATCACATAGGTTCAGATTTTCAAAATACAAAGTATACATTATAACCATTCTATACTCCTAGTATAAATAGAGTTTATTTTATAGTATATAAACTAAATTTTTCATAAATAATCATCTCAATCATATTCAAAAAAATGCAAAAGAAAAACACAAATTTTCTATCTATATGTCATATATATAATACTGTTCATTTATTAAAATAAAATCATCAGGAGTATATATATAATAGATTAACCAATTAAATATTTTAAATATCTGGTGTAATTTGTAACTCATTGAAATTGTTAAAGGAAAATAAAATATGGCAAACAAGAAGTTCACCCTATAATGATTAACTACAGTACCAAACTTGTTAAATGATTCTCGGACAAATGAAAAATCTCTAGCAGCATTAGATTTTCAATACCCAAAGGACTTACATCAGTTAATCCAAATCTTATTAGGCTTAATTTCATATTCAACAAAATCAAAATTAATGGGCTATACGCTACATTAGTTTGCTGCTCTAAATTTCAAATTACTAAATTTCAAATTAACAAATTGTACTACCACAACAATACAGCATGAGAATCCCATAAGATAAATAATTAATTAAGACTAATTCAAGAATTTCAGCATTTAGTATCCATGATAAATAATTCTTACTCGTGATGCCAAGGACCATCAATTAATATTGTCTAATATAAGATCATAATAAAATCAGTATTTTAAAGACTTGTAAATAATACATTTAGTTCTTCAGGAATATTAAATAATTCTTTAATGAATTTATATTTGCTTACTTTAATTAGTTTTTCAGCAACTATATAAAATATTAGTTCTTCAAGAATAATAGAGAATATCAGTTCTTCATAAACTATAGAGAATATCAGTTCTTCAGAAACTATAGAGAATACCAGTTCTTTAGGAACTGTAATTATTATTAGTTTTTCAGGAGCTCATAGCTTAGTTATTTATTTAATTAGTTTTTCAGGAATTATAAATAATACTAGTTCTTCGGGAACTATAATTTAAAATATAATACTAGTTCTTTAGGAACTCATAGCTTAGTTATTTATTTAATTAGTTTTTCAGGAACTATAAATAATACTAGTTCTTCAAGAACTAGTATTTAAAATATAATGCTAGTTTTTCATGAAGTAGAATTTAAAATATAATACTAGTTCTTCAGGAACTGTAATTTAAAATTTAGTGCTAGTTCTTCAGGAATTAAAGTTTAATTGATTAATCAGTAAATGGTATATCAAATCTTTATAAATCTAAAAAAAAATGATTTAAAGTAAATGATTATAAGAGAGAAAAAAAAAATGATTTCTTCAAATTAATTAGTCCAATATGTTCAAACGATTTCTTCAAATTAATTAGCCAAATATGTTCAAATGATTTCTTAAAAAAATGATTTATTTTTTTTCTCTTAAAAAAATGTATTTGATACATAAATATTAATAATAATAGTAATTAATTAGATAAAAATTGTTTACCATAAATCTTGAATTTTATTTTTTCAAATTTTTCACCTTAACTGGATTGTAGCAAATCACAAGCTATCTAAAATTATGAACAAAATTGTAGAACGATTCGTGCTGATAACGTGTTATAAATAAAATGGAGAATAACAATAACAAAGAATATAGAGAAGATAATAATTTTTCTAGATCTTCAATTCAATAGTATTTAGCCATTTATATAGAGTACAAAAGAGAAAGAAATAGGAAGCTTTTCTAATAAAGAAAATATAATCAATACTAATATGGAAACTAAAATATTCATATATATGGAAAGACATTAATCAAATTCTATAATATATTATAACAAATTATTAGTTATTAATAGCAAATTTTCTGCCTTTTAATTTGAGAATGCTAATGGTTGGGCCAAAATAAATTAATGTGCCAATTAGAAAGCAAAATCGCTAATGTCTAATGGGTCCATATTCAATATGTATTTTCATAAGCTACTCTGAAAAAATGTGATATGCAATAGATTTTATTTTTATTTTTATTTTTATTTTTGTATATTGAAATTTGTTACATTACATATATTTTTTATTTTTCTTTCTGGTAATATATTATAAATTTTTAAATAAAAAAAGATAAAGAGAACTTGAACTCTTCCGACATTTTACAACTATAATAGTTCGTTTGGTAGGCAGATTCATAAGTTATAAGATTAGTTATAATGATAGGATTAGTTAAGCCATAGGATAAATAGGTCTAAAACTTGTTTGGTAAATAAATATTAATTCATAGAATTAAATAGTCTTACTTTTACAATCCCTTGTTTAGTAACATAGATTAGTGAATAGGATTAATTAAAAAAATATTTCAATTACTTAAATACCTTTTAAAACTTATATATATATATAATCACGTTTTCCTTTTTTTGTTTTTTTTTTTTGTCTTCCATAAGAAATAAAAGGACGTCTCTCTTCTTTATGAAAAAATAAAATAAATAAAATAAAAATAAAGAGCAAAAAAAAAAATGATAAATGATTACATTTCAGTTGAAAAAAGAGAAGGATTACGTAGAAATAAAATATAAAATGGAAACTATTTTTGAGATAAAAAAAATAAAGAGCAAGGTTATTTTAGGTATTGAAATTTCATAGAGAATGAGATTAGTGATCCCACAAAAATGTGATTACTAAAGACAGGGGGTTTAGGTATTAGCTAATACTAATTTCATGAGTTTAATAAGCCCTTTGAATTAGTAAGCCCAACTTAAAATTTTGTACCAAATAAAGTATTATTTACTAATACCTTAACTTAACAATCTAATTTCATGTACCAAATGAACTGTAAGATACTCTTTCTGTCTACAAATTATAATTCACTTTTGTTTTGATACAAAGATTAATGATTTATGTTTATTTTACTATTTTATCCTTATTATGACCACAAATTGTATTAATTATTTTATAATGATGTAATTGATTATAACTACACTAAATGACATATTTGAAAACACAATAATAAATTTACTTTGAAAAAGAAAATGAACTATTTATTTTGGATATTTCAAAAAGGAAATGTGGACTGTAATTTATGAATAGAAAGAGTAAATGCTTAATCATTGGATTGCTAGCCTAACCCATAAATGAAAATTACACACACACATATATATATATATACATAGAAACAAAAGGCAAAATTCTTAGGCGATTTTATTTGAAATAAACACCTTCAAAACAAACATAAACATGTATAAATAATTTTCCAAGAGCTTAATAATAATAATAATAATTATTATTATTATTACTATTATTATTATTATTTAAAAAAAATAAAGCGTAAAAAAAAAAGGGAAACACTAAAAAAAAAAAAATCACGCGTTTATAGTGGTGGAGGTGTGGGATTCACGTAATTGGTGGCCTAGTCCATAATGCTATATGGAGTCAAATCCACCACATAATTTGCCTTATTTAACTTCTCACTTTCCATACCGTTAACCATTACTAGAACACAATAGTAATTGAAAAAATAATTTATAAAAAATAATAAAAATTAATCAATAAAACGAAAAAAAATTTAAAAATATTTTTTCAATTTCTATCAGTAATGTCAAACATATCTTAAAAATATCGTTCTAAATCTATATTAAATTTTGTGTTTAAGGAGAAGAGATACACAAGAAGAAGAAAAGAAACCCAGCCTCTTATTTATTTATTTATTTATTAATGTTTTATTTTTATCCTTGGTCTTTCTTCTTTTATTTTAAAAACTTTCTAATTTTTTTAATTTCATTTTATTTCTCTTTTTTTTATTTCAAATAAAAAATATAAAAATTAATTTATTACTTTTTAATAAAAATATAGTTTAGTTGAATAAAAGTTTATATGTTAATTTTAGTAAAAAAAAAAAAAAGTAACTAAGGAATGTAATTGAATCTTTTTCAAAACTATAAACTACAATTTATTCTTTAAACTCAATTTTTTTTTAAAGGCACAAATTATCAGTAAATTAAAAAAAATTAAAAATATATAAGAAAAAAAATAAAAGAACTCAATCAACTTGACTTGTCAGCTAGCTACATGTTGACTCCAAGTCAGTAGACAAATTAAGTAATTATCCATTGAAGTTTAACTTTAATAGTATCTGAATATTCTAAACCATTAAAAAAAAAAAAATCAAATACAGATTGTGTAGAGGAAATTTAGCTTCAAAATTTGATCTTTTTGTTTCAATGAAAAGTGACAATGTCTGACTGCGTCAACCATTACTAGAATACATTGGTATGTACTATTTTTCATTATATTCACTTGAGATTAAATATAATTAATATTAATGTTTTTAATCTTTTAAGATTTAACATTTCTCGTTGAAATTAATTTAAGAATTAAATATTTTAATTTTGAAATAATAGGGATCAAAGTTATTGATGTAAAGTCTTGGGCATTATAATCATTTACTCCATGATTAATCTGTTAATGTCTAGCAACAAGTATTTATCCATCACCACCATGTTGTAGGTTTCCCCAAAGCCAAAGCCATGGCATCATTAATTAAGCACAAACTAATTGAAATACTGGAAGTTTGTCGAGTCACCCCTCCCAATGATTCAGCTTGAGTTAACAACCGAGTTACCGTTACTTCTCACATTCATCAATCTATCTGCTAGAAAATATAATAATGAAAAAGATGAATTATACTATGAAAACCAATTATATAAATAATGAACATAAGATTAAAAATATAAAAAATTTATTTAGATTTGAAATGCGTAAATTTATTTTCCTAAAAAATAATATTTGCACCATTTTTTCGATAAAATTGTTACATATATAATGCAAATAGTTTTAGTAAATATGATAAAACTTTAGAAAATCTATGTTGAGCAAACAATAAAGAATTTCTAAATAGAAATTAAAGAATATTTAATTAAATCACTTGAAGAATTGCCTTTTTTTTATGTTAAGAAAGAAGAAAAATAAAAAATTAAATTCAATCATAATTTCATTTTAAATACCTATTTATATGTATTTTCACAAAAGACAAACTTTTGAAAAAGACACAATTTTTTAAAAAGATATAATATTTTAAAAAACATAACTTTTGAAAAGGACAAAATCTTTAACAAAAAACTACCATTTTTATTTGTAAAATTTTCAACAATCCTCCTCTTATTCAAATAAAAAAAAAATTGAGATAAGTTCAAAAAAAAAGTATGGTAATTTGGCGATTTTGCAAATGGGGCATGTGGTATTCTTTTATTATGATACTATTGAAATTAATTGAGGAATTTATAAATTACTATCAATTTTTTTTATATGAGATTAGAAAGAATAAATTTATATGATTTTATCATTGTTTTAATCAAGTATTAAAAAGAATTTATATAGTTAATGAAATTATTTAAGATGAAGTTAAATCATCAATAATTTGAGATTGACTTGTGGAATAGGCAGATGGAATTATTGTATTAAAGGTCCATATTAGACCATTGAATTGTGATAGTTGTTGACTAGTTGAATTTTTTGATTTTTGAGGGAGGTAATTAATCTTATTTTAGAGGACATACTACTGAATTTTCGATAGAATTTTTACGATTAAATAGTGAAAAAATTATATAGATATTTATTGATAAATATTGTTATATTCTCATAATGGATTCTATGATTAGATTATAACGATAACTCAAATTTTATTAAAAAAAAAATGTGCTAACCTAATTTACTAAATGAATATCAAAATAAAAATCAACTAATTATTTTTCTTAACTTTTTACATTATTAAATCTCGAAAGAAATTAAGATTCATATGAATAATTTTTAACTCTTTTAGTTTTTCTAAATACGGACATAAGGTTTTATATGTTGTATAGAAATTTAGATCATCTTATACACAGATGGATGGAAATTGATAAAATACATATATTACTGTGTTTTAATAAAAACTTAGACAATCCTTCTTTTGAACACAAACACCATACATTATTTGTAACTCCAATTAATAAAAATATCCTTGATCTTCAAGGGGGGGAGCTATGACATTTACGGCTGTAAGGGTCACATTTGCGAGGCGGAGGCGGAGGCCGAGTCTTCCCCCCAGGGATGCAGTAACGCGCTCTTCTACCGCAAGAAAAAACTGGTTTATTAGGATTTTTAGTTCGGGGACCGATGGGAACAGCGACTCCTCCTGCATCCATTAATACATCTACATTATAACATGATTAATAATAAGTTGCACAAAAAAATCATGGTGGAGTAGTTGAAAGATGAGAGGAAATTTCAATTTTTTTTTGTTTTTATTTAAATATAATTGTTATCTTAACATTTTAAAATATAGTTGTTTAAAATAATCAAATACTAAGTTAAACATTTCAATTTTAACAATTTTACATTTTTTTTTTTTATACTAAAGGGAGGAAATACCTACAGAAACATAGTATGCGACATAATATGAGAAGACCTACATAATAGGAGAATTGTATTTTCTTTTAACATTTCTTACCTGATTTTTCAGCTAATTCTCTAGCTGTGGTGAAAGAGGGAGAAAAGAAAATATTAGTTATGAGAATACATATAATTAGGAGAAAGGCCTTCATGTTGAAGATGATTGAATTTTGTTTGCAATTATATATGCCTTTCTTCCAGTAGTCTTATATTTATAGTAATAAGTGGGCAAACCATTTTTGAAAAGTAAAAACATAATTAATTTGAATAGCAAGAACATAATTAATATGTTAATTAAACATATAAAAAGCCAAAGACTTAGTAGCTGTAGTTGAGTGGAGAAAATTATTTCTACGTAATTGACTAATTGTTGTGGGTCACTAATTACAAACCCAACAAAATATATATACAAACCCAACAAAATATATATCCTTGCAAATGTATAAATACAAAAAAATTACAAACCCAACAAAATATATATACAATTATAGGTTGCTCAAAAATATTAAAACTTTTTTTTTTTGAAAATATATTTTATTTAGTAAATATTTTTGATAATTATAAATTTTTATTTGTTAAAAAAAGTGCTTCAATGTTGAACTCGAATTTTTATATTTAGTTTAATTAGTTAAATAAATAATAAAATTAATTCTTCAATTTTTTCAATTATAATTAAATTTTGAAATAAAGATTTCATAAATATTTTAGCACTCTAGAGTACAAACATCAAGTTAATACAATAAAACATCTATAAATTAATACTTAATAAATTAATAATTTCTATTAAATAATAATTTTTTCGGTCCCAATTTGAGCTAACCAGTTAAATTAATAATTTCGATAAAGTAATAAGATAATTATTTTTTTTGAAAACCTTAAATAAGTTGTTGCTTCCATTGATATCATAAATTAATAATCCACTAAAATTACACATCATATTTTCTAAAATTGTATGGTTTGTTGTTATTTATTTTTTCTTAAATTTAAATCTAAATGAATCTCATCCCTATTTTTTTTTTATTGCTACTAAAAGTTTTAGAGTCGATTTCTCATATTGTAATAAGGAATATAAAGAATTATTGATACTTTAAGTGATTCCTTATACTTAATAGAATACAAAGCTACTGTATCATTATCAATTTTATCATTAGCAAGATTATCAGTGATACTAGCAATAATTTTTTCGAAACTTTTAAATTTGTATCATTTTCACCAAGTATATATGAAATGATTCATATTTTTTGACTTTTAGTCTCCTTTTATTAATAGAATAATTTATATTTTTATAAAATAAAATAAATTTTTAATTGATTAAATGAATATTATTTTAAATTATAAGTACACTCAATAAATTAAAGAGGTCTTAATTTATCAATTAATTAATATATTTTTAATTTAATAGAATTTGTATGATGCTAAAATTATTAATTTATAAATATTTTACTATACATTTAAAGTTTTAACTAAATAAAAGGGTATACATTTTTGTGTGTGTGTGAGCGTGTTAGAATGAGAAATTCTTGAGTTTTTAAAGGAATGCAAGACAAAAATTAGAGATAGCCAGAAACTAAAAATAAGGCCCAATTTGGTATTATGTTTGAAAAAATGTTTTTTGGTAAAAAAAATTATATTTTTTAAAAATTGTTTTTAAAACCATTTTAAATAGAAGCAAATAAATTATTACTTTTTTCAAAAACGTATTTGAAAAAGTAATTTGTAAAAATAATAAAAATCAATCAAGAAAAAAAATTATAATTTTTTTTTAACTTCTAATAATAATCTCAAACACGCCTCTAAATCTAGATTAGATTTTGTGTTTCGGGAGAAGAGACACACACAATATGAAGAAAAAAAAAAATCAATCTCTCTCTCTCTCTTTTTTTTTTTTATTATTATTATTAATGTTTTACTTTTATCCTTTGTCTTTCTTCTTTTACTTTTAAAAACTTTCTGATTTTTTAATTTCATTTTATTTCTCTTTTTTATTTCAAATAAAAAAATAAAAAAATAAATTTATTTTTTTATATGTTGACTCCAAGTCAATAGACAAATTAAGTAATTATTGACTCAACTTGAGTTAATAATCGAGTTACCGTTACCTCTCACATTCATCGATCTATCTGTTATAAAATATAATAATGAAAAGGATGAATTATACTGTGTAAATAATGAACATAAGATAAAAAATATGAAAATTTTATTTAGATTTAAAACGCATTTGCTTTTCTAAAAAAATGATATTTGCACCATCTTCTTAATAAAATTGCTATGGATATAATATAAATAATTTTAGTGGATATGACAAGACTTTAAAAAATTTGTATTGAGCAAACAATATAATAAAGAATTTCGAAATAGAAATTAGAGGATATTTAATTCAATCACTTGAAGAATTGCCTTTTCTTTTTTTTAATGTTAAGAAAGAAGAAAAATAAAAAATTTAATTTAATCATAAGTTAATTTTAAATACCTATTTATATGTATACATTTTCACAAAAAATACAACTTTTAAAAAAGACACAATCTTTTGAAAACATAATATTTAAAAAAAAACACAATATTTAAAAAGGACATAATCTTTAATAAAAAAAAATATCATTTTTATTTGAAAAATTTTCAACAATCCCCATCTTATTCAAATAAAAAAAAATTGAGATAAGTTCAGAAAAATGTTTGGTAATTTCGCGTTTTTAAAAATGGAGCCTGTATATATATATTTTTTTATTTTTTGCAAATCTAGACCTGTGATTCACTCCAATAACATTAGCATTTCTAGGATTTAAATTGATGTCGTTATCTCTTTGCACATGTGGCGCACTTTGACTAATCAAAAACTTTTCTCCTTCCATATAGCAATTAAATAATATAATAAAAAGGAGACAACTTAAAAAAAAAAAAGTGACTTGTGATTTCACACTTTTGCAAATAGTGCTTGTGGTAATTTTTTTTTATTTTGCAAATCTAAACATGCGATTCATTCAATATACAAGGAGATAATAGTTTCAGGATTTAAGTACTCATAAATGCTAATGGAGTAAATTACAGGTTTGGATTTGCAAAAAAAAATTACCACAGTTTCTTTTGGGTTTTTTTTTTTTTTTTGATAGGTAGTGTTTGATCGCTAAGATCATGAAGGAAGATGAGAGATTTTCAAATAAGCATCTCTGTATTATTAAATTCAAGATTTGTAAATTTTACTTGTGAATTAGGAGAGGAGAGACCTATAATTAATTTGTAAATTTAATTATTTTGTTAAATTTGATTTGTTGATTGATTTTGAGTTTAATTTGTAACGAATGATTGAAAAAAAAATGGTTGGAATAAAAAATTAAATTGAAATGGGGCATTTTAGACTTTTTTATAAATTTTTACTTGAAAAGTAATAGAAATGCTAATGTAACGAAATGAAATATCAGAAATTAAATAGTAACTTTTCAATATGTAAAGACAAAGTAATTAATTTAGACAAATTTTATGAACTAAATAGTATTTTATCCAAATAAAAATTAAAAAAATATAAATATAAATTTTAGTTATATATATAACTAAAATTAAACAACGGCATAAATAAAAAAATTATGATAATATTATATTTGAACATAATAATGTTGGACATAAATTTTAACATATTAATATCCAATATAAATCTAAAAAAAAAACTTAATTATTTCGCATATATATTCTATTTAATTATCATAGTTAATAATTTTTTCAATTTAATTTTTTAACAATCTTTTCAATTTTATTTTAATATAGTTAATTAACTAAAAAATATATGCATATAGTTCACTTAATGATATTAAAGTTTCATAACTAAAATATATGTAATGATAATTCAAGTGAGCATTTAAATTAACTAATATACTTTACCAAATATAATTATGGATTTATTTATTATTATTTTCAATTTTTTTTAAAAAAAAATTCAAATTTAAAATTTACTTAAATTATGACATGTACTTATTATTACATTAAATATGTGAACAGATACCCAATTTATTTTCATTATGCTCTCATGTCTATATATTGTAGTATTCATTTCATGTGTATGAAATAATAAATTAATATTAATTATTAATTTATTATTTACTTATAGTCTAAAATTAAATAAATATATATATTTTTTATGTTTTCACACTGACAAAATGTTGAATAATAATATATCATTGTAATTAATTAATTAGTAAACTATAATTAATTAATTAATTAGTAAACTATGATATGAAAAGCGGAATTAATTTCTGACTTTTCTGATTAAATTAAGTATGACAGCTATGATTAATATATGAATTAAGATGAATAAATATTTCAAATTCTTAAATTATTAGTTATTAATAGCAAATTTTCTGTCCTTTAATTTGTGAATGCTAATGGTTGGGCCAAAATAAATTAATGTGCTAATTAGAAAGCAAAATCGTTAATGTCTAATGGGTCCATATTTAATATGCGTTTTGATAAACTACTCTGAAAAAATGTGATATGCATTAGATTTTATTTTTATTTTTATTTTTGTATATTGAAATTTGTTACATTACATTTATTTTTTATTTTTCTTCCTGGTAATATATTATAAATTTTTAAATAAAAAAGATAAAGATAACTTGAACTCTCTTTTTGATATTTTACAATTATAAGAAATTCTTTCTGTTCATAAATTATAGTTTACTTTTATTTTGATACAAAAAATATAGATTTGTATTTATTTTACTATTTTATTCTTATCATAACTACAAATTGTATTAATTATTAATGTGATTGATTATAACTATATTAAATGACATATTTAGAAATACAATAATAAATTTATCTTGAAAAAAAAAGTAAACTATTTATTTTGGATATCTCAAAACTAAATGTGGACTATAATTTATGGATAGAGAGAGTAAATGCTTAATTATTGGATTGCTAGCCTAACCCATAAATGAAAATTACACACACACACACATATATATATACATACATAGAAACAAAAGGCAAAATTCTTAGGCAATTTTATTTGAAATAAACAACTTCAGAACAAACATAAACATGTATAAATAGATGATACGAGTTTATTTGTAAAGACTAGGGCGATCCCTTATATAAATCTTCAAGGGTTGGTAACAAGGCAATTACGCTTGTAAGGTTTACAAGCAGGTGGTTTTCTAGGAGTTGGACTGGTGCAGTATTGCTGCCCTCTGCTGATGCATCTAAATGGTTTGCTTTTGGGATTATGTGGCTTATATGGGATAGTAGCTTTTCCTACATCAACGTTAACATTAATCATGTTATATGGTATTCGCTGCATCAAAAATTATTGAAGGGAGAGAGATTATCATGATTTAAACTTACGTATATATAACAGATAAATAATAAATTATTTAGCTATATTAACCTAATGTCACTACAATAATTATGGAAATATAAATTAAAGTCTTTAATGACTTTTCGCAGCTAATTCTCTATATGTCTATGGTGATTAGGTGTAAATTATTAGTTTATTTTTTTATTTATATTGAATTTGACAAAACTAATAGAGTTATTAAATATTATTTTATATTTATTTAGGTGAATTATTTAATGCATCACATAAAATTCACTTTCTATAAATTTATATAAAATCAATAATATATATTATTACGTATTTAAATTAATTATAAAATAATAATTTTAATTTTTTATGATATTAAAATTTTGTTGTAATGTTTATATTATTAAAATAATATCTAAAATTTTTTATGGTTAGAAACTAATCTATCAAAATTCATCAATCATAAATGATAAGTCAATTAGTTATAAAGTACATAGGTTTATAAGATATAGAGCATAAGTTAATTATTTGTAAAGAATATATTTTATTTTTTTACTAGTATAAATGGATTTACAGTTTACAAATGATAAATCTACACCATATATTTGATGAACCTATAAGTAATATCTAATGAACCTATTGCTTATAAGTGGTGAATACAATTATTAGACAAATTATATTTGACAGTTAATTTTCAATGAATTTACACTCTACTACTGATGAATCTATAGTTTTTGTTTAACGAACCTACAACTTATCATATATGAATATGCATGACATTGAATCACAATACTGGTATAACTGATAAACATAAATTATACATTCAATAAATTTATAAGTAATACTTAATGAACATATTGCTTATATATATATATATATATATATATATATATATATATATATATATATATATATATATATATATATATATATATATATATATATATATATATATATATATTCAATGAATTTATAAGTAATACTTAATGAATTTATTGTTTATAAGTAGTGAACATGATTATTATATAAGTTATATTTAACAGTAAATTTTGAATAAATTTATACCATACCACTAATAATTTAATTTAGCATTTATAGATATAAAAACATAAATTATAAACTAAAAAAATAATATCGTGAAAATTAATTATATAATAAAGTTAATAATCTTCCAAGAGCTTAATAATAATAATAATAATAATAATAATAATAATTATTATTATTATTATTTAAAAAAGATTTGATTGATTTAAAAAAAAATAAAGTGTAAAAAAAAAAGGAAACACTAAAAAAAAAAATCACGCGTTTATAGTGGTGGAGGCGTGGGATTTAAGTAATTGGTAGTCTAGTCCATAATGCTATGTGGACTCAGATCCACAACATAATTTGCCCTATTTAACTTTTTACTTTCCATACTGTTAAAAGAGATGAGAAGATTAATAATTAATCACACTATATCTGATTGGTTTAAGAAAAGTATTAATATTTGTGGTTACACATATTTGTTTTCTTAATGAAGAGGAAAATTACCTTTCCAAAAAATAAAGAGGAAAATTAGAATCATGTTACACATATTGTAATTTACATTTCAATTTTAATAATTTTGCATTTTTTTTTTATATTAAGGAGAGGAAACACCAATAGAAATATAGTAGACTATAAAATAGGGAAAGATTTATATATCTTCCCCTTTAATATCTCTTACCTGATTTTTCAGCTAATTCTCTAGTTGTGGTGAAAGAGGGAGAAAAGAAAATATTAGCTATGAGAATACATATAATTAGGAGAAAGGCCTTCATGTTGAAGATGATTGAATTTTGTTTGCAATTATATATGCCTTTCTTCCAGTAGTCTTATATTTATGGTAATAAATGGGCAAGCCATATTTGAAAAGTAAAAACATAATTGATTTGAATAGCAAGAACATAATTAATTAATTAATATGTTAATTAAACATATAAAAAGCCAAAGACTTAGTAGCTGTAGTTAAGTGGAGAATATTACTTCTACGTAATTGACTAATTGTCGTGGGTCCCTAATGAGTGGTCCTTGCAAATGCATACATACAAAAAAATTACAAACCCAACAAAATATCTATACAATTATAGGTTGCTCAAAAATATTAAAACTCTTTTTTTTTTTTTTAAATATATTTTATTTAGTAAATATTTTTGAAAATTATAAATTTTTATTTGTTAAAAAAATTGCTTAAATGTTAAACTCGAATTTTATATTTAGTTCAATTAGTTAAATAAATAATAAAATCAAAATAAATTAATTCTTCAATTTTTAAATTATTATTAAATTTGAAATAAAGATTTCATAAATATTTTAGCACTCTGCATTACAAACATATCAAGTTAGTAAAGTAAAACTTCTATAAATTAATGTTTGATAAATTAATAATTTTTATTAAATAATAATTTTTTCAGTAATGACTTGGGTTAACCAGTTAAATTAGTAATTTGGATAAAGTAATAAGATAATAAATTTTTTTTGAGAACCTTATATAAGTTCTTGGTATCATTCATATCATAAATTAATAATTTACTAAAATTACATGTCATTATATAAGTTCTTGTATGGTCTATTGTTATTTATTTTTTCTTAAATTTAAATCTAACTAGATCTCATATCTAATTTTTTTTATTGCTACTTAAAGTTTTAGAGTTAATTTCTTATACTGTAATAAGAAATTATAAAGAATTATTAATACTTTAAGTGCTTCGTTACACGTAACAAGATACAAAGCTACAGTATCATTATCTATAAAACTTCTATAAATTAATGTTTGATAAATTAATAATTTTTATTAAATAATAATTTTTTCAGTCCTGACTTTGGTTAACCAGTTAAATTAATAATTTCGATAAAGTAATAAGATAATAAATCTTTTTTGAGAACCTTATATAAGTTATTGGTTTCATTCATATCATAAATTAATAATTTACTAAAATTACATGTCATTATATAAGTTCTTGTATGGTCTATTGTTATTTAATTTTTTCTTAAATTTAAATCTAACTGGATCTCATTTCTAATTTTTTTTTTCTTACTACTAAAAGTTTTAGAGTTAATTTCTCATATTGTAATAAGAAATTATAAAGAATTATTAATACTTTAAGTGCTTCATTACATGTATCAAGATACAAAGCTACAGTATCATTATCTATTTTATCATTAATAAGATTGTCAGTGATATTAGCAATAATTTCTTTTAAACTTGAGACTTTTGAACTTGTATCATTTTCACCAAGTAAATATGGAATGATTTATATTTTTTTACTTTTAGTCTCCATTTATTAATAGAATAATTTATATTTTTATAAAATAAAATAAACTTTTAATTGATTAAACGAATATTATTTTAAATTGTAACTACACTTGATAAATTAAAGAGATTTTAATTTATCAATTAATTAATATATTTTTAATTTAATAGAATTTATATGGTGCTAAAATTATTAATTTATAGAGATTTTACTGTACATTTAAAGTTTTAACCAAATAAAAGGATATATATATGTGTGTCCACGCGTGTGAGAGTGAGAAATTCTTGAGTTCTTAAAGGAATGCAAGACAAAAAATAGAGATAGAAATTAAGAATAAGGCTCCATTTAGCATTACTTTTGAAAAAAGCGTTTTTTAATAAAAATTTAACATTTTTTTAAAAAATACTTTTAAATAGAAGCAGATAAATTAATATTTTTTTCAGAAGTAAATTTAAAAAAATAGTTTATAAAAAATAATAAAAGTCAACTAATAAAATCAAAAAAATTCTAAAAATACTTTTTAAATCTATAACAATAACTTCAACACACTTTTAGAATATTATTTTAAATCTAGATTAAATTTTGTGTTTCGGGAGAAGAGACACACATAAGAAGAAGAAAAGAAACCCAATCTCTTTTTTTTTTTTCTATTTTTTTTATTATTAATGTTTTATTTTTATCCTTGGTCTTTCTTCTTTTATTTTAAGAACTTTCTGATTTTTTTTTTAATTTCATTTTATTTCTCTTTTTTATTTCAAATAAAAATATCAAAATTAATTTATTACTTTTTAATAAAAATATAGTTTAGTTGTATAAAAGTTTACATGTTAATTTGAGTAAAAAAGTAACTAAGGAATGCAATTGAATCTTTTTCAAAACTATAAACTACAATTTATTCTTTAAACTCAATTTTTTTTAAAGGCATAATTTATCTGTATATTAAAAAAAAATTAAAATTTAAAAAAAAAAAATCAAAGAACTCAATCAATTTATTTTTTATATGTTGACTCCAAGTCAATAGACAAATTAAGTAATTATCCATTGAAGTTTAGCCTTAAGAATATCTGAATATTCTAAACCATTAAAAAAAAAAAAATCAAATGTTATACCCCACATACAGATTGTGTAAAGGAAATTTAGCTTCAAAATTTGATCTTTTTGTTTCAATGAAAGGTGACAATGTCTGACTGCGTCAACCATTACTAGAACACATTGGTATGTACTATTTTTCATTATATTCTCTTGAGATTAAATATAATTAACATTAATGTTTTTAATCTTTTAAAATTTAACATTTTCGTTGAAATTAATTTAAGGATTAAATATTTTAATTTTGAAATAATAGGGATTAAGGTTATTGATGTAAAATCTCGGGCATTACAATCATTCTTTCCATGACTGATCTGTTAATGTCTAGAAACAAGTATTTATCCATCATCACCATATTGTAGGTTTCCCCAAAGCCAAAGCCATGGCATCATTAATTAAGCACAAACCAATTGAAATACTAGAGGTTTGTCGAGTCACCCATCTAATGACTTAGCTTGACTCAACAACCGGGTTACCGTTACCTCTTACATTTATCAATCTATCTGTTAAAAAATATAATAATGAAAATGATGAATTATACTGTGTAAATAATGAACATAAGATAAAAAATATGAAAAATTTATTTAGATTTAAAACACATTTGCTTTTCTAAAAATTGATATTTGCACCATCTTCTTAATAAAATTGCTACGGATGTAATATAAATAATTTTAATGGATATGACAAGACTTTAAAAAATTTGTATTGAGCAAATAATATAATAAAGAATTTCCAAATAGAAATTAGAGAATATTTAATTCAATCACTTGAAGAATTGCCTTTTCTTTTTTCTAATGTTAAGAAAGAAGAAAAATAAAAAATTTAATTTAATCATAATTTAATTTTAAATACCTATTTATATGTATACATTTTCACAAAAAATGCAACTTTTAAAAAAGACACAATCTTTTGAAAACATAATATTTGAAAAAAAACAAAATATTTGGAAAGGATACAATCTTTAATAAAAAAAATATCATTTTTATTTGAAAAATTTTCAACAATCCCCATCTTGTTCAAATAAAAAAAAATTGAGATAAGTTCAAAAAAATATTTGGTAATTTCGCGTTTTTACAAATGGAGCCTGTATATATATATATTTTTATTTTTTGCAAATCCAGGCGTGTGATTCACTCCATTAACATTAGCATTTTTAGGATTTAAATATTGATGTTGTTATCTCTTTGCACACATGGTGCACTTTGACCAATCAAAAACTTTTCTCCTTTCATATGGCAATTAAATGATATAATAAAAAAGAGACAAATTAAAAAAAAAAGTGTCTCATGGTTTCGCGCTTTTGCAAATAGCGCTTGTGGTATTTTTTTTTTTGCAAATCTAAACATGTGATTCATTTAATGTACAAGGAGGTAATAATGTCAGGATTTAAGTACTCATAAATGCTAATGGAGTAAATTACAGGTTTAGATTTGCCAAAAAAAATTACCACAGTTTCTTTTGGGTTTTTTTTTTTTTTTTTTGATGGGTAGTGTTAGATTGCTAGGATCATGAAGGAAGATGAGAGATTTTCAAATAAGCATCTCTGTATTATCAAATTCAAGATTTGTAAATTTTACTTGTGAATTGGGAGAGGAGAGACCTATAATTAATTTATTTAATTTGTAAATTTAATTATTTTGTTAAATTTGATTCGTTGATTGATTTTGAGTTTAATTTGTAATGAATGATTGAAAAAAAAAACAGTTGGAATAAAAAATTAAATTGAAATGGGGAATTTTTACTTGAAAAGTAACAGAAATACTAATGTAACGAAATAAAATATCAGAAATTAAATAGTAATTTTTCAATATGTAAAGACAAATTAATTAGTTTAGAAAATTTTATGAACTAAATAGTATTTTATCCAAATAAAAATTAAAAAAATATAAATATAAATTTTAGTTATATATATAACTAAAATTAAACAACGGCATAAATAAAAAAATTATGATAATATTATATTTGAACATAATAATGTTGGACATAAATTTTAACATATTAATATCCAATATAAATCTAAAAAAAAAAACTTAATTATTTCGCATATATATTCTATTTAATTATCATAGTTAATAATTTTTTCAAATTAATTTTTTAACAATCTTTTCAATTTTATTTTAATATAGTTAATTAACTAAAAAAATATATGCATATAGTTCACTTAATGATATTAAAGTTTCATAACTAAAATATATGTAATGATAATTCAATTGAGCATTTAAATTAACTAATATACTTTACCAAATATAATTATGGATTTATTTATTATTATTTTCAATTTTTTTAAAAAAAGAAATTCAAACTTAAAATTTACTTAAATTATGATATGTACTTATTATTAGATTAAATATGTGGACAGATATTCTAATTATTTTCATTATGCTCTCATGTCTATATATTGTAGTATTCATTTCATGTGTATGAAATAATAAATTAATATTAATTATTAATTTATTATTTACTTATAGTCTAAAATTAAAATAAATAAATATATTTTTTTATGTTTTCACACTGACAAAATGTTGAATAATAATATATCATTGTACTTAATTAATTAGTAAACTATAATACTATAAAAATTAATTGTTAAAAAAAAAAAAAAAAAAGCAATCCGTAAAACCCGTGAAATCCATGATATGAAAAGCGGAATTAATTTCTTGTGGGAACGATACTCTGTTTATTCTAAACCAATCAACTTGACTTGTTGAGCTAGCTACATGTTTAGATATATTATTTGTGAACTCTGTACACTTGCAGAAAATATCCAACAAAAATCAAAGAACTCAATCAACTTGACTTGTTGAGCTAGCTACATGTTGATTCCAAGCCAATAGACAAATTAAGTAATTATCCATTGAAGTTTAGCCTTAACAGTGTCTGAATATTCTAAACCATTAAAAAAAAAAATCAAATGTTATACCCCACAAACAGATTGTGTAGAGGAAATTTAGCTTCAAAATTTGATCTTTTTGTTTCAATGAAAAGTGACAATTTTATCATTATCAATTTTATCATTAGCAAGATTATCAGTGATATTAGCAATAATTTTTTCGAAACTTTTAAATTTGTATCATTTTCACTAAGTATATATGAAATGATTCATACTTTTTGACTTTTAGTCTCTTTTTATTAATAGAATAATTTATATTTTTATAAAATAAAATAAATTTTTAATTGATTAAATGAATATTATTTTAAATTATAAGTACACTCAATAAATTAAAGAGGTCTTAATTTATCAATTAATTAATATATTTTTAATTTAATAGAATTTGTATGATACTAAAATTATTAATTTATAGAGATTTTACTATACATTTAAAGTTTTAACTGAATAAAAGGGTATACATTTGTGTGTGTGTGTGTGAGCGTGTTAGAATGAGAAATTCTTGAGCTTTTAAAGGAATGCAAGACAAAAATTAGAGATAGCCAGAAACTAAAAATAAGGCCCAATTTGGTATTATGTTTGAAAAAATGTTTTTTGGTAAAAAAAATTATATTTTTTTAAAAACTGCTTTTTAAAATCACTTTAAATAGAAGCAAATAAATTATTACTTTTTTCAAAAACGTATTTGAAAAAGTAATTTGTAAAAATAATAAAAATCAATCAAGAAAAAAAATTGTAATTTTTTTTTAACTTCTAATAATAATCTCAAATACGCCTCTAAATCTAGATTAGATTTTGTATTTCGGGAGAAGAGACGCACACAAGATGAAGAAAAAAAAAATCAATCTCTCTCTCTCTCTTTTTTTATTTTTTTTTATTATTATTGTTAATGTTTTACTTTTATCCTTTGTCTTTCTTCTTTTACTTTTAAAAACTTTCTGATTTTTTAATTTCATTTTATTTCTCTTTTTTATTTCAAATAAAAAAAATATAAAAATTAATTTATTTTTTTATATGTTGACTCCAAGTCAATAGACAAATTAAGTAATTATCCATTGAAGTTTAGCCTTAACAGTGTCTGAATATTCTAAACCATTAAAAAAAAAAAATCAAATGTTATACCCCACAAACAGATTGTGTTGAGGAAATTTAGCTTCAAAATTTGATCTTTCTGTGTCAATTCAACCATTAAGGATTAAATATTTTAATTTTGAAATAATAGGGACTAAAGTTATTAATTGAAATAATAGCAACAAGTATTTATCCATCACCACCGTATTGTAGGTTTCCGCAAAGCCAAAGCCACGGCATCATTAATTAACCACGAACCAGTTGAAATACTAGAGGTTTGTTGAGTAATCCCATCCAATGCCTCAGCTTGAGTCAACAACCGAGTTATCATTATCTGTCATATTCATTGATCTATCTGTTAGAAAATATAATAATAAAAATGATGAATTATATTATGTAAATAATGAATATAAGATAAAAAATATGAAAAATTTATTTAGATTTAAAACGTGTAAATTTACCTTTTTAAAAAATAATATTTGCACCATCTTTTCAATAAGATTGCTACGACATAATGCAGATAATTCTAATGGATATGACAAGATTTTAAAAAATCTGTATTAAGCAAATAATAAAGAATTTCCAAATAGAAGTTAGACAATATTTAATTCAATCACTTGAAAAATTAAATATTAATAAAATAATAAAATAATATTAATTATTAATTTATTATGTACTTATAGTCTAAAATTAAAGTAAATAAATAAATATACTTTTTATGTTTTCACACTGACAAAATGTTGAATAATAATATATCATTGTACCTGATTAATTAATACACTATAATACTATAAAAATTAATTGGTAAAAAAAAAAAAAAGAAGCAATCTGTAAAACCTGTGAAACCCATGATCTGATCATGTAGGTCGATGCCTGACTAGGTGAACGTGTTTTTAATAGATTTTTATGAAAAGCAGCTTTAATTTGTGACTCGGTCCGACCTGTAGATCAATTTCTAAGTTTTCTAATTAAATCGAGTATGACAACTATGATTAATATATATGAATTAAGACGAATAAATATTTTAAAAATTAAGTTATTAGTTATTAATGGCTGTCTTTTAATTTGTGAATGCTAATGGTTGGGCCAAAATAAATTAATGTGCCAATTAGAAAGCAAAATCGTTAATGTCTAATGGGTCCATATTTAATGTGCGTTTTCATAAACTACTCTGAAAAAATGTGATATGCATTAGATTTTATTTTTATTTTTATTTTTATTTTTGTATATTAAAATTTGTTACATTACATTTATTTTTTATTTTTCTTCCTGGTAATATATTATAAATTTTTAAATAAAAAAGATAAAAAGAACTTGAACTCTCTTTTGATATTTTATAATTATATGATATTCCTTATGCTTACAAATTATAGTTTATTTTTATTTTAGTACAAAGATTAATAATTTGTATTTATTTTACTATTTTATCCTTGTTATAACCACAAATTATATTAATTATTCCATAATGATGTGATTGATTATAATTATACTAAATAACACATTTAGAAACACAATAATAAATTTATTTTGAAAAAGAAAGTGAACTATTTATTTTGGATATTTCAAAACTAAATGTGAACTATAATTTATGGTTAGAGAGAGTAAATGCTTAATTATTGGATTGCTAGCCTAACCCATAAATGAAAATTACACGCGCGCACACACACACACATATATATACATGGAAACAAAAGGCAAAATTCTAAGGCAATTTTATTTGAAATAAACACCTTCAGAACAAACATAAACATGAATAAATAAATGATACGAGTTTATTTGTAAAGACTAGGGCGATCCCTTATATAAATCTTCGAGGGTTGGTAACACGGCAATTACGCTTGTAAGGGTTACAAGCAGGTGGTTTTCTAGTAATCGGACTGGTGCAGTATCGCTGCCCTTTGCTGATGCATCTAAATGGTTTGCTTTTGGGATTAAGTGGCTTATATGGGACACAAATACTGGATTTTCCTACGTCAACGTTAACATTAATCATGTCATATGGTATTTGCTACATCAAAAATTATTAAAGGGGGAGAGATTATCATGGTTTAAACTTACGTATATATAACAGATAAATAATAAATTATTTAGCTATATTAACTTAATGTCACTACAATAATTATGGAAATATAAATTAAAGTCTTTAATACCTTTCTCAGCTATTTCTCTAGCTGCAGTGAAAGAGGGTGAAAGAAAAAAGAATGGGAGCCAAGAGAATGCATATTATGAGAAAGGCCTTCATGTTGGAGCCGATTATTGAATTTTGTTTGCAATTATGCATTTCTTCCACTACTCTTATTTAGAGTAATAAATCAGCAACCCAATCAAGTAGTCTTAGAGTTGTTTCCAAAATTAAAAGGTTTCAATTTCGAATTTCAATTAAAGGTGTTTTCTATGATTACTTTATTTTTAAATAAAGTAACTTACTTTGTTGTAAAAAAAAATAATTTTTTTTTACGAAAAATTATAATTTTATTTATATTTTATCGTAAATTAAACTATTTTTTCGCAATTTTATTTAATTGCAAAAAAAATTCTAATTTTATGAAAATATAAATTGTTTTTTAATATGATTTATTTTATACAAAACAATAATTTTATGAGAAAAAATAATTTTATAATTACGAAAAACTATTACTCTTTTTAAAAAAATCATAATCTTTTTATAAAATGTATCGTATAGGAAAATTTTTATATTACTCTGTTTTAAAAACAAAGTAGAAAATTTTATTTTTTATAGCCAACAAGATAGTTATAAATAATAAATATAATTAAATTATTTAAAGTATTATAATTAAATTAATCTGTTATTACATTTCACTAATTAAAAATGAAAAATGTTAGAATAATTAAGATAGTATTTTAAATTTATATACCTATAAACTTTATAAAAAAAATAGTCTAATTTATGAAAAAATATAAGAAGATGATAATTTTTTATAAGAGAGCATTTTTTTTTATAATTATAAAGTTATTTTTCCTTTTCATAAAATTATTGTTTTGAAAAAAAATAAGTCATATTTTCATAATATTATACTAAATTTACCATTAATAATGCATATTCAAGAATATGAACATTTATAATTTAATAAAATATAGTTTTAATTCTTACTTTAATAAGGAAATTAATAAAATAATACATTTCCGTACAAAAATAGAATTTTATAAAATAATTGAAAATTCAGGATGTTTCAATCTTCCCTCATTCAGAAAATTCGTCTTCAAATTTTCAAACACAACACCTTACAACTAAACTTCTCCACCACACATCCACTATGCACTTTGATACACAACCAAACCCAGGAAAAGTAACAAAACAAAACAACTTCAACAAGACATAAAATTGCACACTTAAACCTCTAATAAAATTCTTCCAATACCAATATCCAATCTATTCTATAAAACCTTATTGCAAATAGCTAATCATGCGGTATTCCTACACCTTTGATTCAATCATTTTTGGTGTTGCCACTTTTAAGATCGATTTCGGCCATTTTTGATGGCGAAATCCACCAAATTTTATACTAATTTACTCCTTATGATGAGAGCTTCAAATCTATACCATTTGCTCTCCGATCCCTGAAACTCACCAAAATCGGAGATTGATAAAGAGAAGAGGTGGAGCTAGTGGTAGAGGCGTATGGCTACCGGCCGTGGCTCCGGCATAGACCCAGTTCCAATGACTTTATTTCTATCCTGCCGATGTGTTTTGAATACTAGTTCAATTAAAATTTGCATTAGTAATTCAAAAAACCTTCGCTTTTCAATTTAATATTGATTTTTTTGACGGTTTAATTTTCGGGAATTGTCTATAAATTATTTTGATGCTATTGAAATCAACTGAGGAATTTATAAATTACTATGAATTTTTTTATATGAAATTAGTAAGAATAAATTTATATGATTTTATCATTGTTTTAATCAAGTATTAAAATGATTTTATATAGTTAATGAAATTATTTAAGATGAAGTTAAATCATCAATAATTTGAGATTGACTTGTGGACTATAATGGAAGAAGGAATTATTTTATTGGAGGTCATGTTAGACCAATGAATTGTGATAGTTGTTGACTGGTTGAATTTTTTTGATTTTTGAGGGAGGTTAATTAATCTTATTTTAGAGGAGATGCTACTAAATTTTTAATAGAATTTTTACGATCAAATAATAAAAAAAATTATATAAATATTAATCGATGAATATTGTTATATTCTTAGAATGGATTTTACGACTATATTATAACAATAGCTAATAAAAATTTCAATCATAATTGATTTGTGATTTGGAAAATTTATGTATATGTAAATGTAAGTCAAAAATTTAGTGAATTACATGCAAACTGAGATGAATTGAGAATAAGTAGAAGAATAAAGTGAAAGAGATAAGTTATGGATTACATTTAAAAACTTTCATTGATCCATTTGAAATTCAAGATCGAGTGGAAAGGTTTCTTATTATTTCGCATTACCACTTAATTTGGATAATGTATATTCATCCGGTGATTCATAACTTCATGCTTTACAAGTATGTTATGGAATGGCTTTATGGTTGTGTACTGTGGATTAAGAGTTGGTTTGAAGTGTTGGAGTGAGTTTGTGGAATTGGAGTATGAATACTCGTTCATTCAGGTGTGAATGCTTGTTCATAATCATGAATGCTCATTCATGTGAGTGAATGTTGGTTAAAAACCATTCTGTGTGAATAGTAAAATTTTTATTAATTTGTATGTGTGTTAAAAATATTATGGGAAATATGAAAAAAAATTAAAGAATTGACTTAGTAAAGTTGACTCGTTGAGATATATACTGACTTGGTACAAATCAAGGAAATTTTTAATTTTATTACTTGTATTGTTTAACATTTATGTGATATTTAGTGTGAGAGAATGCTAAAAATTACCATTAGTCATAGATTTTTATTTCTTCAAAAAATAGGTCCAACAATAATTTGAACTCAAATTTTATTAAAAAAAAAATGTTCTAACCTAATTTACTAAATGAATATCAAAATAAAAATCAACTAATTATTTTTCTTAACTTTTTACATTATTAAATCTCGAAAGAAATTAAGATTCATATGAATAATTTTTAACTCTTTTAGTTTTTCTAAATACCGACATAAGGTTTTATATGTTGTATAGAAATTTAGATCATCTTATACACAGATGGATGAAAATTGATAAAATACATATATTACTGTGTTTTAATAAAAACTTAGACAATCCTTATTTAGAACACAAACACCATACATTTTTTGTAACTCCAATTAATAAAAATATCCTTGATCTTCAAGGGGGGGAGCGACGACAGTAACGGACGTAAGGAGCACATCTGCGAGGCGGAGGCGGAGTATGCTTCTTGATGCAATAAGGCTTCCCTCTTCCGCGAGAACAAACTGGTTTATTAGGATTTTTAGTTCGGGGGGCGACGGGAACAGCGACTCCTCCTACATCCATTAATACATCTACATTATAACATGATTAATAATAAGTTGCACAAAAAAATCATGGTGGAGTAGTTGAAAGATGAGAGGAAATTTCAATTTTTTTTTTGTTTTTATTTAAATAGAATTGTTATCTTAACATTTTAAAATATAGTTGTCTAAAATAATCAAATACTAAGTTAAACATTTCAATTTTAACAGTTTTACATTTTTTTTAATACTAAGGGGAGAAAATACCTACAAAAATATAATATGATACAGAATATAAGAAGACCCACGTAATAGGAGAATTGTATTTCCCTTTAACATCTCTTACCTGATTTTTCAGCTAATTCTCTAGCTGTGGTGAAAGAGGGAGAAAAGAAAATATTAGCTATGAGAATACATATAATTAGGAGAAAGGCCTTCATGTTGAAGATGATTGAATTTTGTTTGCAATTATATATGCCTTTCTCCCAGTAGTCTTATATTTATAGTAATAAATGGGCAAGCCATTTTTGAAAAGTAAAAACATAATTAATTTGAATAGCAAGAATATAATTAATTAATTAATTAATTAATTAATATGTTAATTAAACATATAAAAAGCCAAAGACTTAGTAGCTGTGGTTGAGTGGAGAATATTATTTCTACGTAATTGACTAATTGTTGTGGGTCACTAATTAGTGGTCCTTGCAAATGTATAAATACAAAAAAATTACAAACCCAACAAAATATATATACAATTATAGGTTGCTCAAAAATATTAAAACTTTTTTTTTTGAAAATATATTTTATTTAGTAAATATTTTTGATAATTATAAATTTTTATTTGTTAAAAAAAGTGCTTCAATGTTGAACTTGAATTTTTATATTTAGTTCAATTAGTTAAATAAATAATAAAATCAAAATAAAATTAATTCTTCAATTTTTTAAATTATTATTAAATTTTGAAATAAAGATTCATAAATATTTTAGCACTCTACTGTACAAATATCAAGTTGATACAGTAAGACCTCTATAAATTAATACTTAATAAATTAATAATTTCTATTAAATAATAATTTTTTCGCTCCCGACTTGAGCTAACCAATTAAATTAATAATTTCAATAAAGTAATAAAATAATATTTTTTTTGAGAACCATATATAAGTTCTTGGTTCTATTCATATTATAAATTAATAATCCACTAAAATTACACATCATATTTTCTAAAATTGTATGGTATGTTGTTATTTATTTTTTCTTAAATTTAAATATAACTGAATCTCATTCTTAATTTTTTTTATTGCTGCTAAAAGTTTTAGAGTTGATTTCTCATATTGTAATAAGAAATTATAAATAATTATTGATACTTTAAGTGCTTCCTTATACATAACACGATACAAAGCTACTGTATCATTATTAGTTTCATCCTTAGCAAGATTGTCAATAATACTAACAACAATTTTTTCTAAACTTGAGGCTTTTGAACTTAGATCATTTTTACCAAATAGATATGAAATAATTTATATTTTTTGACTTTTAGTCTCCTTTTATTAATAGAATAATTTATATTTTTATAAAATAAAATAAATTTTTAATTGATTAAATGAATATTATTTTAAATTATAAGTACACTTGATAAATTAAAGAGGTATTAATTTATCAACTAATTAATATATTTTTAATTTAATAGAATTTGTATGGTGCTAAAATTATTAATTTATAGAGATTTTACTATATATTTAGAGTGCGTTTGGTAGGTCGTAATGGGACATAATATAATATAATCAAATAAATTTTTAATGTAAATTTATATTAGAAATTTATTTGATTACATTACATTATATCTCATTACAATCTATCAAAAGCAGTCTTAAAATTTTAACCAAATAAAAAGGTATATATATGTGTATGTGTGCGTGTGAGAGTGAGAAATTCTTGAGTTCTTAAAGGAATGCAAGACAAAAATTAGAGATAGCCAGAAATTAAGAATAATGCCCCATTTGGCATTATGTTTGAAAAAAACGTATTTTAATAAAAATTTTTGTATTTTTTTAAAAACTGCTTTTAAATAGAAACAGATAAATTGATACTTTTTTTCCAGATGCAAGTTTGAAAAAGCAATTTATAAAAAATAATAAAAATTAATCAATAAAATGAAAAAAAAAATAAAAGTATTTTATTAGTTTTGAATAGCAATCTCAAATATATCTTAAAAATATCGTTCTAAATCTATATTAAATTTTGTGTTTTAGGAGAAGAGACACACAAGAAGAAGAAGAAAAGAAACCCAGTCTCTCTTTTATTTATTTATTTATTAATGTTTTATTTTTATCCTTGGTCTTTCTTCTTTTATTTTAAAAATTTTCTAATTTTTTTAATTTCATTTTATTTCTCTTTTTTTATTTCAAATAAAAAATATAAAAATTAATTTATTACTTTTTAATAAAAATATAGTTTAGTTGAATAAAAGTTTATATGTTAATTTTAGTAAAAAAAAAAAGTAACTAAGGAATGTAATTGAATCTTTTTCAAAACTATAAACTACAATTTATTCTTTAAACTCAATTTTTTTTTAAAGGCACAATTTATCAGTAAATTAAAAAAAATTTAAAAATATATAAGAAAAAAAATCTAAGAACTCAATCAACTTGACTTGTCGAGCTAGCTACATGTTGACTCCAAGTCAATAGACAAATTAAGTAATTATCCATTGAAGTTTAGCCTTAAGAGTATCTGAATATTCTAAACCATTTAAAAAAAAAGAAAAAAACCAAATGTTATACCCCACAAACAGATTGTGTAGAGGAAATTTAGCTTCAAAATTTGATCTTTTTGTTTCAATGAAGAGTGACAATGTCTGACTGCGTCAACCATTACTAGAACACATTGGTATGTACTATTTTTCATTATATTCTCTTGAGATTTGATCGAACGGGATCAGAATGAAAGGAGATGGGTTGAATCTTCTCTGTTGGGATTGGAATGTGACACCTGCAAAGGATAGAAAGAGGATCAAAGAGGTGCCAGGCCTTTTGCCTGGCTAGGACTCTCCGACGATCAAGTTAGTGCCAAATTCAGAATGTTCTTTTAGTAAGAGAAAGGAGATGAGACAGTATAGAGTTTCATCTACCTGGACTTAAACTTCTTCTTCTCCTTTTGTATGATTTTGGATTAGGTAGGTCTGACACCTCTTCTTGATAAGGGATGTCCCTTGTCATTCGACCATGCTAGTTGGTGAGAGTTGGTGCAATTATGGCAAGCGCACATCCTTTGTCTTGTCCTTGGAGGTGTTCAGCGAGAGAAGTGTCAGGATAAGGTGTGAACTACCTAAGGACTTGTTCTACTATCAGGCGATTGGACATGTCCTTAGCAGGCTTCGACTATTGCTTGTTCAGCAAGTCATTTGACAATAAATGAGTATCAGCTTATCAGGAAACCTTTAGACTTGAGATACTTGAGGGCTCGCCAGTGGGCTTCGTTCTTCTTTTTATGGTCTCTGGGAACCACATAATGGGCCTCTAAGCAGAGGGGGGGGGGGGGTCCAATTGTAACTTAAGAGCCATTTTTATCCCTCATCAAAATTAAATATAATTAATATTAATGTTTTTAATCTTTTAACATTTAACAGATCTCGTTGAAATTAATTTAAGAATTAAATATTTTAATTTTGAAATAATAGGGATTAAAGTTATTGATGTAAAGTCTTGGGCATTATAATCATTTACTCCATGATTAATGTCTAGCAACAAGTATTTATCCATCACCACCATGTTGTAGGTTTCCCCAAAGCCAAAGCCATGGCATCATTAATTAAGCACAAACTAATTGAAATATTGGAGGTTTGTCGAGTCACCCCATCCAATGACTCAGCTTGAGTCAATAACCGAGTTACCGTTACTTCTCACATTCATCGATCTATCTGTTAGAAAATATAAGAATGAAAAGGATGAATTATACTATGTAAATAATGAACATAAGATAAAAAATATGAAAAATTTAGTTAGATTTGAAACGCAAAAATTTGTTTTTCTAAAAAAATGATATTTACACCATCTTCTCAATAAAATTGCTACGCATATAATACAAATACTTCTAGTAAATATGACAAGATTTTAGAAAATTTGTATTGAGTAAACAATATAATAAAGAATTTCCAAAGAGAAATTAAAGAATATTTAATTCAATCACTCGAAGAATTACCTTTTCTTTTTTTTAATGTTAAGAAAGAAGAAAAATAAAAAATTTAATTTAATTTTAAATACCTATTTATATGTATACATTTTCACAAAAATGCAACTTTTAAAAAAGACACAATTTTTTGAAAACATAATATTTGAAAAAGACACAATATTTGGAAAGGATACAATCTTTAATAAAAAAAAATATCTTTTTTTTTGAAAATTTTTCAACAATCCCCATCTTGTTCAAATAAAAAAAATTGAGATAAGTTCAAAAAAATATTTGGTAATTGCGTGTTTTTGCAAATGGGGCCTGTATATATATATTTTTTATTTTTTGCAAATCCAGGCCTGTGATTCACTCCATTAACATTCGTATTTCTAGGATTTAAATATTGATGTCGTTATCTCTTTGCATACATGGCGCACTTTGACCAATCAAAAATTTTTCTTCTTCCACGTGGCAATTAAATAATATAATAAAAAAGGGGCAAGTTAAAAAAAAAAGTGTCTTATGATTTCACGTTTTTGCAAATAGTGCTTGTGGTAATTTTTTTTTGCAAATCTAAACATGTGATTCATTCAATGTACAAGGAGGTAATAGTATCAGGATTTAAGTACTCAATAATGCTAATGGAGTAAATTATAGGTTTGGATTTGCAAAAAAAAAAATAAATAAATAAAAAATTACCACAGTTTCTTTTGTGTGTGTGTGTTTTTTTTTTTTTTTGATGGGTAGTGTTTGATTGCTAGGATCATGAAGGAAGATGAGAGATTTTCAAATAAGCATCTCTGTATTATCAAATTTAAGATTTGTAAATTTTACTTGTGAATTGAGAGAGGAGAGACCTATAATTAATTTGTAAATTTAATTATTTTGTTAAATTTGATTTGTTGATTGATTTTGAGTTTAATTTGTAACGAATGATTGAAAAAAAAATGGTTGGAATAAAAAATTAAATTGAAATGGGGCATTTTAGACTTTTTTATAAATTTTTACTTGAAATGTAACAGAAATACTATTTAACGTGACAAAATGAAATATCAGAAATTAAATAATAACTTTTTAATTTGTAAAGATAAAATAATTAGTTTAGACAAATCTCATAAACTAAATAATATTTTATCCAAATAAAAATTAAAAAAATATAAATATAAATTTTAGTTATATATATAACTAAAATTAAACAATGGCATAAATAAAAAAATTATGATAATATTATATTTGAACATAATAATGTTGGACATAAATTTTAACGTAATAATATCCAATATAAATCTAAAAAAAAACTTAATTATTTCGCATATATATTCTATTTAATTATCATAGTTAATAATTTTTTAAATTTAATTTTTTAACAATCTTTTCAATTTAATTTTAATATAGTTAATTAATTAAAAAAATATATGCATATAGTTCACTTAATGATATTAAAGTTTCATAACTAAAATATATGTAATGATAATTCAATTGAGCATTTAAATTAACTAATATACTTTACCAAATATAATTATGGATTTTTTTATTATTATTTTCAATTTTTTTAAAAAAAGAAATTCAAACTTAAAATTTACTTAAATTATGACATATACTTATTATTATATTAAATATGTGAACAGATATTCAAATTATTTTCATTATGCTCTCATGTCTATATATTGTAGTATTCATTTCATGTGTATGAAATAATAAATTAATATTAATTATTAATTTATTATTTACTTATAGTCTAAAATTAAAATAAATAAATATATTTTTTTATGTTTTCACACTGACAAAATGTTGAATAATAATATATCATTGTACTTAATTAATTAGTAAACTATAATACTATAAAAATTAATTGGTAAAAAAAAAAAAAAAAAAAAAGGCAATCCATAAAACCCGTGAAATCCATGATTAGGTCATCTAGGTCGGTACCTGACTAGGTGAACGTGTTTTTAACAGATTTTATGAAAAGTGGAATTAATTTGTTACCCGGTCTGGCCTATAGATCAATTTCTGAGTTTTCTGGTTAAATTGAGTATGACAGCTATGATTAAAATATGAATTTCAATGAATAAATATTTTAAAAATTAAATTATATTATAAATATAATAGAAGAGAATAAGAATAAAAAATATAGATAAGAGAATAATTTTTCTAAATCTTCCATTTAATAGAATTAAACTCTTTATATAGAGTACAAAAGAGAAAAAAAAAAGAAGTTTTTATAATAAGAAAAATACAATCAATACTAATATGGAAACTAGAATATTCATGTGTATGGAAAAACATTAATCAAATCCTATAATATATTATAACACTTCCTCTTAATGTCTTTTACAAAAAATATGTCTCGTCAAAATCTTACTAAGAAAAACCCAGTGGGAAAAATCTTAGTGAAGGAAAAAGAGTACATTATTCTTGTAGAGATTTGTACCATAACACTGTATCATTAAATGCCTTGCTAGGAAAATCCAATGGGACAAAACCTAAATTAAGAAAAAAAAGAGTACAATGTAGCAAAATCTCTCCCTTATAAAAATATGATTTCTATCAAATATCTCTTGATCGGCACATGTTAATTTTGTTGACTAACTTTTCAAATGTAGTTGTAGGGAGTGCCTTTGTAAACAAATCTGTCAAGTTGTCAAATCGTATGCTTAATAATGTTTAAGTAATATCCACATATAACATATAATAATTTATTTATAGTACTCTATTAGGATATTACTTGCGCTATGCTATGAATATACCTCGTTAAAAATCTTGTTAAAAAACCCAGTGGAAAAAAAAATATAGCTAAGGAAAAGAGTAAATTTCATGTGCTATTTTGTCATTGCACAGATTGTCTCATTAAAATCTTTGTCCAAGAAAATATTGTGCGATAAAAACTTGACTAAGAAAAAAAATATAATCATATATTAATTCGCTCTCCCTGATAAGGACAGATCTTAACATGGCGTATATTAATTGATGAAATAATGCCGTTTAAATACCACATTAGGTAAAAACTTAGTACATAAGTCTGTTAGGTTGTCACTCAAGCGAATTTAGTAGATATCTCTTCTGGAACTTATGTATATACAATAATTTGGGTGAAGTTTATGTCTACTTTATTACCCTTGATATAACCACCTTTAATTTGTGAAATACAAATTGTATTATTCTCAAAATACAATGGGAGTATCTTTTAGTGAGATACTTCAGGACCATAAAATTTTTTATAAAATTACAGTACTACCATAAGTGAATATATAGTCAGTCTAAGATCTACCATCATAGAGACTAAGCAAATAACGAATATTTGCATATAGACCAATTTCAAATATGAATCATAATATTAATAGTATATTTGAAGATAATATTTTACACCACTCTAATATCTCTTCGTAAGTGTAGAGCTATACCTAGCTGAAATTTTTTTTTGCAAATACAATATCAGGCCTGATGCAATTTGCAAGATACAAGAGTGCCTTATAACATTTATATATAGTACTTCAAGATCAAATAGCTATTTATTATCTTTTTTAGGTCTAAAAGAGTCTATCTTCACTTCTAATGAGCTTACCACCTATTGGTGTGCTTGAGAGAAGATTTATCCATGAAAAAATTGCTTAAATATCTTTTCCATATAAGTATACTAGTGTATTAGGACTCCTTAATAATCAGTCTGCAGGCCAATACAAAATTTCATTTTCTTTAAATTTTTCATCTCGAACTCATTTTTCAAATAGGTACATACTTATTTGAGTTCATTAGGAGTCACATTGATATTTAAATCAACTTATACTGTAATAATAACATATACCATTATATGGTCTTTTATGAATACAAATGGACATAGTGTATTATTCACATATCTTTCTTTCAATAAGAATTTACTTAAATAATCATACCACATGTCCATAGTGCTTTAATCCATACATGGATTTTTGCAATTTGATGAAATATATGTCACATGTTTAATATGCATTCATTTATGATATATTTAGTTCTTCTGAAACTCTTATTGCTTTCATAAGGCGTACAATAAGCTTTTCATTAATTGTCATACTAATTAAGTATCGGAACATGATCATTTCCATAATAAGAGAATTATTTTTCTCATAGTCAATGATAGAACGAGTATAGCTCTACTTTAATTGCCTCATTCCATGATGATCAATCATGTTTATGCTATAATAACTCTACATTCTTAAAGTTATTTTATGTGTTTAAACTTAAATTTTAGCTCAATTCTCAAGAATACAAAATATTATTACTTATTTTGAGAAATAAATAGTTCTACAATTTATAAATAAATTATAACATATTTTAAGTATTTTTATTTTATTTTTGCATATCAAAATGATATAATGATGATGCAATAAAATAAATGATGCAGGAGATGATGTCATAAAAATAATGATGCAAGCAATGATTCAAGTTTTCAATCCATGAGAAATAAATTCAATGATTGGTGACCAAAATTCAATGGTTGGTCGCCAACCTAACCATTTTTGAATATTGATGAAGGAATTCAATGGTTGGTGGCCAACCTAACCATCAATGTTGAATTTTTGATATAAGAATTTTAATGGAACTTGAATTCTTCCACCAAATATGCCTATAAATACCATGCTTGGCAAAGAAAAATAACATTAAGAAAATCCATCAAAAAATGTTTAGAGAAAAAAAAAAAGATTAGTTTTCTTATTTGTTTATGCTATTTTTATCAAGAGAAGTTTTGGAGCTCATGTTCATCAAAGATTGTATCCCAAAAAGAGTTCTTTCCAAACTTTATTCTTAAATTTAATTTTAAGTTGTTATTATGTTTATTGTTAATTTAATTGTTTCTTCCTTTTTAATTATAAATCGGTAAGTTTATTTTTCTAGGATTTAGATATAATATTTTGATTTGCATATGATTATTTATATTTAATTGATTGGGTTTGATTGTTGGAATTAATCTTTTATCTTAAAACTTAATGCTTATAATTAATTGGCCATTAATTGCATGATTTAAGATATTGTGCGAAGTAGTGATAGTTAAAACACAATATTAGTTCATTAAGATAATTGACCTATAAAATGTATTGCTTAGAGATAAGAATACTCCTTTGTGATTATTAAAAGGATTTCCATAAAACTTAATGGGTTTGTGTTAATTGCTTATGATCACGAAAGTAGGCGTAAAATTATATGAACACACATGTTGTATTTTGAGAGAAAATATCATATAATTTAAGGAAATCTAATCATTAAATCCAGCAAAAAATAATCCATCTAAAGATTATAAAGAAATATTATGTGATCAATTGATGAATTCTAAATCCTAAACCTTTAATCTTATTTTCATATTTATCATCATTTATTTATTTGAATTTCACTTTAGCTTAAAATATAAAATCTCATAATTGATTTTCTAAATAATACTACAATTTTAAAATTGGTACTTGATAAACCCTTTCTCGTGGAAACGATACTTGCACATCACTTTATTACTTGTAAACGATCTGTGCACTTGCAGAATTGTGCAACAAGTTTTTAGCGCCGTTGTCGGGGAAGACAATTTTTGACAATATCAATAGATTGATATACTCTATTACTTTAGATTTTGTTTTTCTTTTCTATTTTTTTATTATTTTGCAGGAGTTTTATAAAAAAAAAATGATGGCTTTTCACAACTTGTAATGGTGTGATGGAGGAATGATGCTAAATAGAATAGCAAGCATGTATGGTGAGGATGGTTTTAGTAAATTAAATGCTAAAATTGATACATTGGTTAACTTAATTGATAAACTTGATGCAAATAGTTTATTTAATTCATTTTGAGTTGTGATATATGTAGAGGTAATCATTTGAATTCTAAGTGCCAATATGCAGAGCAGGTACAATTTTTTCCAAATTACAACAGGTATGAGAATTATCCATATTCCAACATAAACAACTTAGGATGGAGTGACTATTCGAGCTTTTCATGGGAAAACCAATGCGATCAAGGTAACAATTCATGGTATCCCTATCAATATGATTTTTCAAGACTATGCACCATTTAAAGAGCACAAATCATCTTATGAAATAGTATTAGAAAAATTCATGAATGCTACTTACGAAAGATGTGAAAAAATGAAAGATAAGATGAATCAATGGACTAGCCACAATACAAATTTTGATATACAAATGGAATAATTTGCTAGTCCATTGATACTCAAGGCCATGGTAACCTAACAAGCCAAATTGAAGAACATTTTAAAGATCAATGTTTGGCAATTTCTTTGAGTGATGATGAGGAAGAGATGATTAATCAAGTAGATACTCAAGCAATCAAGATCAAAAGGAAGAAGATGAGCCCAATTTGCCCAACAATTTTAAATATCCTCCTCTCATGGATAATATCTATGGAGTGGTTGAAATCGATAGTGAAATTGAAGAAGTATTTGAAAAAGAGAACTCAAAGGAAACTCTTTCAGTTTGTTTAGTGAAAACAACACCAAATATGTCAGACCATAGAGAATATCAATTTGATGACTTGGAAAAAAAGAAGAAACATTCACCACCATCAACTGAGCACTCACCAACTCTTGATTCAATACCACTTCCTTCTTATCTCAATTTCTTGAGAAAATTCAGAGCAAGAAAAAGAGCACGTTTGAAAGCTCTTGGAAATTATGAGCCTAATTGTGAAATATTAAATAATTCATGTCTTAACCTTTTTTCATGCAAGCTCAAATCAAGCTAGCTTGACTCATTAAAATTGGCAAAAGTCTATTTTTCTGTGATTATCGGGATGATATACTTTGTGTATTATTGTCACGCCCTAAATTCGAGGGCACGTCACCGACACTAGGGCATGAAAAATGCACGTGGCTAGCAGTACCCGTAGTAAGCCTAACCAAAACACACAATAGAAAGCCCAAAATTGAAAAGGGCTATAGACCTAAATAAGTTAACAGATCCAAAAGAATCACAACATAAAATAAAATCTTGTTGGGCCAACAACTCATTTAATTCATAAATGTAGTAAATTACAAAAGGGATCTGCTTAACAACATATTACAACACTTTAAAATACATAACTGAATATTAAACAATGTACAAATACAAAGTGTAATATTGCGGAGTTCTAGAGCTATATTTACAATTATATATATATTACATACAATTCTTAATACTCAATATTACAAATTACTGCCGAAGGGAAATTGACAGTTTACTCAATTACAACTCCTTCACAGGCTCATTCCCTGACCTGAAAATAACAAAGTGAATAGGAATGAGCATCCGACTCAGTGAGTGATACCAGCTAATATATTAAAATGATATCCTATAGATAGATTCTAATGCACATGCTATGCACTATGTCCTAGAGACAGACAATTCATATCATCAAGTAAGGATGAGATACGGTCCACAGTACCATTCTAATCTCACAATGGGGAGCCGATCCCCTATTTTGACTCTCTGAATCTAATAATCTATCTCTTATGTCCAATGGGCTCGGCCGTCACTAGTTTGTACCACGCAGCCTTGACCCGACTAATAGCAGCCTTGGCGATGAGCAGGCCCAGCCAGCATCCACCAGTCATAGCTCATCTTCTCAAACTCATCATAATCATATCATATCCAAAGTCCTAGGTGGTACTGCATCCTCCCGACCTCCATTCGTCAAACATAACCACAATACACATAGAATACAAAATATTGAGTCATCATTCACAATCAAATGTTACATGCTTATATGCAGTAGTAGTGCATAATATACATATATATATACACACAGAAATGCAGATGTATATGGAAACAAGATAATACATTAGTGAGTATCACTCATCTAATTGACGACGCTTCTGATTGGCTTCCCTTAGAAGTGCAACCTTTAGAACCAGGAAGACGCCATACACCGACACCTTGCAACAACGAATATCATTAGGATAAGAATAACTCACTTAATTAAACATAACTTCAAGACTATTGAGATTCTGATCGAGGTCTTGACATAACTATACTAAACCCAACGACAGACTCAACAACTTAACAATTACTCTAAAGACTGTTAAACATAAAACAACTTATTTAACAACTGAAATACAAGAGTTTTGGGTTAACTTTCATGAATTTCGATCATACGGATGTCGAGAATCACATCGGGACGATGAAACAGAGCTGCTAGACTGCCCTATACGCCGCCTCCGGCTGGCCACGAGCAGCGGCTGCTGGTGGTAGATCTGGGTGATCTCCACACCAGCAGGTTCACCTCGATGCTAGGATCATGAAAATGGTCGCCCTCGCCATCACTCGCCCTCCAACCGCTGGAAAATGCTTCCAAAGGTTTGGATTGCATCTTTTAATCTCCTCCTTCGATGATCCTCAAGGGGCAAGGTAGATACCAAAATGAAGCCCTTGATACAACGAGTCGAACGGGATTAGCCATGGTCGATTTGGCTGCCAGAATCGAACAAAAACTACCATAGAAGTCTCAACGCCAGCGAAACTTATCTCCCCGCATACGCCACCGTCTGCCGCCCGATTGGAGCACCGCTGCCTTCCTTGAAGTCGCCGGACGGTGGGCTAGCCACTAGTGATGGCGGTGCAGCCCACTGCCGGACGAGTGGTGGCTCACCACCACAGCCCTCTCTCTTTCTCTCTCTCGCCCGTCTTTGCCTCTCACTTCCTCTTCTGTATCTTTCCTTCCTTTCTTGGCTGCCAGCTGGCAGCCAATTGCTTCTTTTTTTTCTTCTTCTTCTTTTCTTTCCTTTCTCCTCTTTTCTTCCCTTTTTCTTAACACCAATATATATATATATACTAATAATAATCATAATAATGATAATGATAATATTAACAATAACAATAATAATAATAATAACAACAACAACAACAACAACAACAACAACAACAACAACAACAACAACAACAATAATAATAATAATAATAATAATTTACAACATAAACTCATATATATATAACAATAATACTATTAACGATAATAATAGTTCAATTAATAAAATTTATTCATAATAATAGTAATTATAACGGAAATCCAAACTTCCGATAAAAATACTATAACTAAACTTATAATATTAATTAATACCTTTATTAATACTCAAATATCAAAGTACAATTTCTCCAAAAACCCACATTAACATTTTCATAATAATCTACATATTACTTTCTTCAATTGTATATACATATATAATACTTAAATAAAATTACCATTAATAATACATATTCAAATAGTGTGAATATTTATAATTTAGTAAAATATAACTCCAATTCTTACTTTAATAAGGAAAATAATAAAATAATATGTTTCCGTACAAAAATAAAATTTTATAAAATAAATAAAAATTCAGAATATTTCAATTATCCTCCATGATAAAGATCTAGCTATAGTCAAGCTAAAGACTATAAATTAAGAACTTTTGGAGGCAACCCAAATTTCTAACTTTTTTACTTCTTTTTAATTTCTTTTGTTCTTTTGTTTGTTTCATTCTATTTTAGTCTTGCTTTAGTGTTGTTATTAAATAGCTTATTAGGAGGAAACTCGAGTTTTCTTTTTATTATGTTTCTCTTATTTCTGTTTAGTCGTCTCGTTGTAAATTTTCTATTTTATTTTCTTAACTAAGTTAATTAGATATGGAAGCATCTCTTGCAGCACTAAAAAATAGGTTTTCAACTCTTTCCCAAGATGTGCTGAGGAAAATTGATGAACGTAGACTGGAAAGAATGAAAGCATTTAGGCGTCTGAATCTTCCTGAGGATATTTGTTGAATTATAGAAGCCAAAGTACAATTGGCAGGTGAACTTGATGACTCATTTATTAAATGTTTACCAGGTACGGGAAAAGTTCTTACTCAAAGAAGATGAGAGCTAAGAGAATGGGAGTCTGCTACAAGTGTGCAAGATGAAATTGCAACATACACTATAGAAACATTGGATTTTCATCTATAAATCAAGAAGATAAAATTAAATTCATAAAGGATGGACTGAGTAAGGAGTCTTTGGATAATATCTTATAGACTCTTGAGACGCATCCTTGTGGACAAGTTCAACGTACTTTTTTAGATTTATGAGACTTATTGAAAGAAGAGAAGTAGCGTTATAGTCTAGGGAATCTGACGTTAAAAGACCATGTTGGCAGTTAATAAGAAAACTAGATGGGAAGCCTATCCTTAACTCATAGAAGGCATTTAAGCCGTTACTAGATGTAAAACCAGAGAAAAATGTGAGCCAAAATCACAACTACTGTTTATATTCAGGTGTATCACTAACTTTTTTTGATGCATTAATTTTCTACATCCTGCAGTACTTTTTGAATTTTTAGCTCCTAGATTTTCTTTTTGATTTTTCTACTTTCGTCAGCTTTCAGTCTTTCAATATTTACTTTTAGCTTTTCAATATTTTCTTTTTGACTTTTATACACACGCTGCAGATTTTTCTACTGTCGATAACTTTTTAGTCTTTTAATGTTTGCTTTTAGTTTTTCAATATTTTCTTTTTGACATTTGTACATATAGCATTAATTATTTTTATTTTTATTATCATTTTTGTTTTTATACTTTTTCTGTCAACAATTATTTTATCCCATTGAACTGTTTTTTTACTCTTCTAGTTTTTTTATATGCACATTCATTATTGTTAATATGCAAATAACCCTTTCAAAAGATCTGTGAGAGAAAATGGCAGAACTCTCAATACACAAATTCAAAACTATTTGTGTCTTTTGTAGTCTAAATTTTGGCAAGAAAAAAGAGTACTTGATAGCAGCTAATGAACTTGGTAGGATTTTAGCTAAACAAAAAATTAATTTGGTGTTTAAGAGAGGTAGTTTAGGGTTAAGGGGCTGTGTCACAAGTTCTGCATATATTGGAGGTAGTAAAATTTTAGGAATAATTCTAAAGGCTTTGGCTCGAAATAAACATATCATTAGTGAAACTATAGTTATTGAGTTACAAGTCATGAGTATGTACGAACGAATGACATACATGAATCTTAATGCTGATGCTTTTATCACATTACATGGTGGTTTAGAAACATTTGAAGATATCTTTACTATTGCATCTTGGACCCAATTAATTGTTCTTCAAAAGCCATTGGGATTATTTAATGTTGATGGTTTTTATAATGGTTTGTTATCTTTTCTCTATCATACTGTGGAACAGAGTTTTATGACACCAGCGAGTTAATGCATCCTAGTGTCTGCTTCAACTATTGATCAATTGATTAATCCACTGCAAAATTTTAAATCCGAACCTGATCTATTGATGGCGCGGGTAGTTTGGCATCCTAAGGCTAGTAGCAATAAGAAGCGAGGATTAGATCTGAATCTCTTGTTGTAACTTCCCTAATTCTTGTAGTTTTTTTTTATCGCATTTTTTTTGTGTATGTGTATTTTCTGTTGCACCTGATCAAGCGAAATTTTAGGTCCGATTAGCTAAATGTAAGATGGCTGAGTAAAGAGTTACTTTTGTACTCTTGATACGCATCTTAAATTTATGTGATTTTCCTTTTCAAAAAAAAAAAAAAAAAAAAACTAACTAACTAACTCAAGAGTTATTTATACAAGATAGCCGAGTAAAGAATACTTTTTGTGCTTTTGATACGCATCTGTTTTTTTTTTCTTCTTTCTTTTTCTAGTTTCCAAAATAAAAAATTAAAAAAATAAAAAATAAAAAAACAAAAATAAAAAAAATATAATGTTTTCTTTTTTGTGTGATTAGTTTCTCATGCTTGCTTTTAGTGTTTTTTCAAGATATTTTACAGGAAGTAAGGAAGTGAAATGCATATCTTGCTTATAATTTAGAATCCACTTTTCTATAAGGAGTATTTTCTTTCTTTTGGTTTGTTTCTTTGATATTAAAGACAATATCCATTGCAAGTTTGGGGGAGGTTTAGTTTGTTTTTTGTTTTCAGTCATTTCTTTTGTGTTTTAATGAATAAATTTAAAATTTTTACTCTTTTATTGATAAAATATGCTTCTGTTAAATAATTTAATGAAAGGTTGATGATAGTTTATAATTGGTATTTATGGACAATTTATTAAAGTAATTCAGGTTAAACAACTATTTTGGGGTAAGAAATTAACTTTTATTAAGATTATGTTTTGTTTTGCTTTGCATTATATTGGTTGCATTGAATTTGTGTATGTTTACTTAGAGAAGGCTTTTACACATTTTTTTTTTTATTTTCATTTGCCTCACCTATCTTAGAACATGTTTTTGCAAACTTTTGAGGCAAAATTTTAAATTCATTTTGAAAGAGAGATATGATTTAGGCATTGTTTGTTTAGCCTGTTACTTATATCCACCCTTATTTTAATTTTTTTCTTAGTTTATCCCTTCGTGCCTTGTTAATTTTAGCTTTCTTCCTTTGTTAATTAACCTTAATTGTTATCTTTCACCTTGTTTGTAAGATAATTTTGTCAAATTTACATTCTAATGAAGAAAAGGAAATTATTGAAGTTTTAAAAGAAAATAAGGATCTCTAATAACTAAGAGTATTATTCATTGTAAAAGATCACCTTCTGCTTAAAATAAGTTTGCGGGAAAACAAGAAAATTGAATAAAATAAAAGTTAGTATTCTTGCTTATCTTTAAAATAATGTTGTTGGCAAAAAAATAAAAAAAAAGAAAAAAAATAAAAAAAATAAAAAAGAGAAGAAGAAGAAGAAGGGGAGCTTAGAATGATGCTTAAGATGAAAGGGATATTTCATTAACAAAATCCCTTTATTTGAGCTATTGATTTTCTTTTGTAAACTTGATATAATTTTATTACTTTTGTTCATTTAGCCTTTTCTTTGTTCAACCAAAAGATCTTGTGTTAGCTCCATTACAAGCCTAGTTAAAACCTATTGATCTCTCTTGATTTATGAATTTCATTAGTGGAGATTATTTGCTTTAGTATGCTTATGAGATTTGTACATCTATTTTATATCTTTTGATAGAGACATTTAAAGATATTAGTGTGTATATGCCTATCTAAAGTGCAACAATATCTTACAGTTGATTTAATGCACAGTTATTCAAGCATGATTAAGATGATGATTGTTTTGAACCTAAGATAGAAGCTTGACTTGCAATACTATTAATATATTTTTTGTAAATATTAATTTATTGAGACCTTTAAAAAAAAAATTCAACATAAGCATGAGAGGATTAAATTTTCTTTTTGAAATAAATATTTGAAAGTTTAGAGTTTTATAAGTATTTGTGGGTATCACTACTGGAGACCCTCACGAAACTATAACTCGTCCTCTATGGGATACCTATGGGTTTAAAAGCTTGTTGCATACGCTAAATGCAATCGTAATTTCCTACGAAAGTAGACTAGTTTAGATTTTGAATTTTCTTTTGCTTGAGGACAAGCAAAAACTTAAGTTTGGGGGTGTGATAACTCTACATTCTTAGAGTTATTTTATGTGTTTAAATTTAAATTTTAGCTCAATTCTCAAGAATGTAATAATATTATTATTTATTTTGAGAAATAAATAGTTTTACAATTTATAAATAAATTATAACATATTTTAAGTATTTTTATTTTATTTTTGCAAATCAAAATGATTTCATAATGATGCAATAAAATAAATGATGTAGGCAATGATGTCATAAAAATAATAATGTAAGCAATTATTCAAGTTTTCAATCCATGAGAAATAAATTCAATGATTGGTGGCCAAAATTTAATTGTTGGTGTCCAACCTAACCATTTTTGAATATTGATGAAGGAATTCAATGGTTGATGACCAACCTAACAATCAATGTTGAATTTTTGATGTAAGAATTATAATGAAACTTGAAATTCTTCCATCAAATATGCCTATAAATACCATGCTTGGTAAAGGAAAATAACATCAAGAAAATCCATCAAAAAATATTTAGAGAAAAAAAAAAGATTAGTTTTCTTATTTATTTATGTTATTTTTATCAAGAGAAGTTTTGGAACTCATGTTCATCAAAGATTGTATCCCAAAAAGAGTTCTTTCTAAACTTTACTCTTGAATTTAATTTTAAATTGTTATTATATTTATTGTTAATTTAATTGTTTCTTCATTTTTAATTATGAATCGGTAAGTTCATTTTTCTAGGATTTAAATGTAATCTTTTGATTTGCATATGATTATTTATATTTAATTGATTGGGTTTGATTGTTAGAATTAATTTTTTATCTTAGAACTTAATGCTTATAATTAACTGGCTATTAATTGTATGATTTAAGATATTGTGTGAAGTAACGAGAGTGAAAACATAATATTAGTTCATTAAGATAATTGACTTAGGAAATGTATTGCTTAGATATAAGAATACTCATTTGTGATTATTAAAAAGATTTCCATAAAACTTAATGGGTTTGTGTGCTTATGATCACGAGAGTAGACGTAAGATTAATATGAACATACATGTTGTATTTTGAGAGAGAATATCATATAATTTAGGGAATCTAATCATTAATTCCAGCAAAAAATAATCCATCTAAAGATTATAAAGAAATCATATGTGATCAATTGATGAATTCTAAATCCTAAACCTTTAATCTTATTTTCATATTTATTATCATTTATTTACTTGAATTTCACTTTAACTTAAAATATAAAATCTCATAATTGATTTTCTAAATAATAGAGTAATTTTAAAATTGATACTTGACAAACCCTTTCTCGTGGGAACGATACTCACTCATCACTTTATTACTTGTAAATAATCTGTGCACTTGCAGAAATTGTGCAACATGCTAATATTCAATTATACTTATAGATTATGGATCCATATTTTATCTTGTAACAGCAAGAGCTACTATTGTGGCAAATTCATCATCGACGATAATTAAATTTCTATCAACTCTTTCTTATATCATAAAAATAATTGAGATTTCATAGTTTTCATTTATATGATCATCAACTCCCGAAGCCATATATGGAGGATCTAATTGTTCTGTTGTCTCAGTATGTGTCTCATAATTAGCTATAACTTTTTGACTGAGATCTTTCTCTTTAGGAGATTTCTTTTCAGGAGATTTTATGAGTATCGCTACTTTTTTTTCCGCGGATTTTTGTCTTTAATTCCAATTTACTATCCACGCTTCTGACGTGTAGTGAGATTGATTGATTTTCTATTTGCATTGAAATCACAACTCTTGTTAGGGTATTAGCAGCTGTAATATAAGACTTTATCACTCTTTTAACATCTATAAATGCATTTGACAGTTAAGTTGCAATTTATTACAATTGTATTATTTTGTGAACTTCTGGTTTACTCTAACTTGTATATGGACTAAAATTATTTAAAGGGTTTTCCTTCTAATAAATTTCTTGATATTTTTTAGCACTACAGGTGCTTTTCCTCTCCCTAATATCAAGAAATGTGCCTCATCAAAATAAATTCTTAGTCTCTTTTGTGGACCTATTATTGCATATTGAGATAGTGATATTAATATATTTATGGCACAAAAAAATTTACGGCTCATGTCCTTGTATAAGTTTCAAGGGAGAGTATATATGATGTACATAATGGCATTCATGCCAAACTTTCAAAATTTAATTATTAAATTATAAGTTCCATACTTGAACTGTAGGTTCAAATGCAATATGTTGTGCATATATACTGAGAATAAAAGAGTAATGAAATAACTCATTATAATACACAAGCTGTAAAATTTTTCCAAATTACCTATTTAAGGAGTTTACATAAAATCATCATTATTGAATTGAGTTATGTTCTTTATATGGGTGGTTCCTCTTTCAAAATCTCATGATCTATCAAATGATTTATAGCATTCACTTCAGGGAATGCGGTTATACTAGTGGGTATTGTTTGATAATTTTTCGTTAGCAATTATTCTTTCAGAATTCTCATAATCTATCAAATGATTTATAGCATTACTTTAGGGAATGTAGTTGTACTAGTGGGCACTATTTGATGATTTCTCATTAGCAATTATTCTTTGCTACCACTAGAAGACAAATAATATTTGTAAATTTTCATCTTTTATACTGTTACTATAGGAGCATGTAACTTTATTATTATACAATTTCAGCTATGAAGTAATTTTAAACATGGTTGAATTATATTCAAAAATAGACTTCAAGTCTTGTAGGTATATATTTAGCCAATTATATTGAGTTTATGGTAGTATCACACCTTTCAAGTGATCATATCGATCTTCAAAACTCTTCTCGATAATACAAAAATCTTAAATAAGGAGATATTCAGCCTTTAAATCCCATTTACAGATAGTATAAATATGATCAAAATCTTTGTGTTGGAAATAAAGCAACAATATTAAATTGATTTTCTTAAAAATCCAGAACTCAACTGATTTTTGAGAAAAATGAAGAAATTTGAACTGATTTCATGTAAAAACTCTTATAATTTATAAATCAATCCAACCATTTACAATAAATTCATATTTATAATGGAGTAATAAATTTTCAAATTTCATATTGAAACTAAACATATAAACAATTTGAATTTTATACTCAAAAGTCAAAATAAGACAATTACTATTAAATATATTTGCATCAGGCCAAATTGAGGATAAATTAGCCATTAATTATAAGGCACAATAATCTTTATACTAGAATTCTAGTTAAAAAAAAAAAAATATGCAATGACACAAGCAAATTATACTTGCTAATCAGAAAAACCAATATGTATATACAACATATTTATCATGGCATAGTTATAATTCCACTAAGAAATTTAGGACAAAAATATCGTGAATGAAGACCTCTTTTGAGTAAATTTGAGTTAATTATCAATTTTACGGGATTTTTGAAACTTTAAATATATTAATTGGTCAAAAATTAGTAAATCACATAGGTTCAGATTTTCAAAATACAAAGTATACATTATAACCATTCTATACTCCTAGTATAAATAGAGTTTATTTTATAGTATATAAACTAAATTTTTTATAAATAATCATCTCAATCATATTGAAAAAAATGCAAAAGAAAAACACAAATTTTCTATCTATATGTCATATATATAATACTGTTCATTTATTAAAATAAAATCATCAGGAGTATATATATAATAGATTAACCAATTAAATATTTTAAATATCTGGTGTAATTTGTAACTCATTGAAATTGTTAAAGGAAAATAAAATATGGCAAACAAGAAGTTCACCCTATAATGATTAACTACAGTACCAAACTTGTTAAATGATTCTCGGACAAATGAAAAATCTCTAGCAGCATTAGATTTTCAATACCCAAAGGACTTACATCAGTTAATCCAAATCTTATTAGGCTTAATTTCATATTCAACAAAATCAAAATTAATGGGCTATACGCTACATTAGTTTGCTGCTCTAAATTTCAAATTACTAAATTTCAAATTAACAAATTGTACTACCACAACAATACAGCATGAGAATCCCATAAGATAAATAATTAATTAAGACTAATTCAAGAATTTCAGCATTTAGTATCCATGATAAATAATTCTTACTCGTGATGCCAAGGACCATCAATTAATATTGTCTAATATAAGATCATAATAAAATCAGTATTTTAAAGACTTGTAAATAATACATTTAGTTCTTCAGGAATATTAAATAATTCTTTAATGAATTTATATTTGCTTACTTTAATTAGTTTTTCAGCAACTATATAAAATATTAGTTCTTCAAGAATAATAGAGAATATCAGTTCTTCATAAACTATAGAGAATATCAGTTCTTCAGAAACTATAGAGAATACCAGTTCTTTAGGAACTGTAATTATTATTAGTTTTTCAGGAGCTCATAGCTTAGTTATTTATTTAATTAGTTTTTCAGGAATTATAAATAATACTAGTTCTTCGGGAACTATAATTTAAAATATAATACTAGTTCTTTAGGAACTCATAGCTTAGTTATTTATTTAATTAGTTTTTCAGGAACTATAAATAATACTAGTTCTTCAAGAACTAGTATTTAAAATATAATGCTAGTTTTTCATGAAGTAGAATTTAAAATATAATACTAGTTCTTCAGGAACTATAATTTAAAATTTAGTGCTAGTTCTTCAGGAATTAAAGTTTAATTGATTAATCAGTAAATGGTATATCAAATCTTTATAAATCTAAAAAAAAATGATTTAAAGTAAATGATTATAAGAGAGAAAAAAAAATGATTTCTTCAAATTAATTAGTCCAATATGTTCAAACGATTTCTTCAAATTAATTAGCCAAATATGTTCAAATGATTTCTTAAAAAAATGATTTATTTTTTTTCTCTTAAAAAAATGTATTTGATACATAAATATTAATAATAATAGTAATTAATTAGATAAAAATTGTTTACCATAAATCTTGAATTTTATTTTTTCAAATTTTTCACCTTAACTGGATTGTAGCAAATCACAAGCTATCTAAAATTATGAACAAAATTGTAGAACGATTCGTGCTGATAACGTGTTATAAATAAAATGGAAAAGAACAATAACAAAGAATATAGAGAAGATAATAATTTTTCTAGATCTTCAATTCAATAGTATTTAGCCATTTATATAGAGTACAAAAGAGAAAGAAATAGGAAGCTTTTCTAATAAAGAAAATATAATCAATACTAATATGAAAACTAAAATATTCATATATATGGAAAGACATTAATCAAATTCTATAATATATTATAACAAATTATTAGTTATTAATAGCAAATTTTCTGCCTTTTAATTTGAGAATGCTAATGGTTGGGCCAAAATAAATTAATGTGCCAATTAGAAAGCAAAATCGCTAATGTCTAATGGGTCCATATTCAATATGTATTTTCATAAGCTACTCTGAAAAAATGTGATATGCAATAGATTTTATTTTTATTTTTATTTTTATTTTTGTATATTGAAATTTGTTACATTACATATATTTTTTATTTTTCTTTCTGGTAATATATTATAAATTTTTAAATAAAAAAAGATAAAGAGAACTTGAACTCTTCCGACATTTTACAACTATAATAGTTCGTTTGGTAGGCAGATTCATAAGTCATAAGATTAGTTATAATAATAGGATTAGTTAAGCCATAGGATAAATAGGTCTAAAACTTGTTTGGTAAATAAATATTAATTCATAGAATTAAATAGTCTTACTTTTACAATCCCTTGTTTAGTAACATAGATTAGTGAATAGGATTAATTAAAAAAATATTTCAATTACTTAAATACCTTTTAAAACTTATATATATATATAATCACGTTTTCCTTTTTTTGTTTTTTTTTTTTGTCTTCCATAAGAAATAAAAGGACGTCTCTCTTCTTTATGAAAAAATAAAATAAATAAAATAAAAATAAAGAGCAAAAAAAAAATGATAAATGATTACATTTCAGTTGAAAAAAGAGAAGGATTACGTAGAAATAAAATATAAAATGGAAACTATTTTTGAGATAAAAAAAATAAAGAGCAAGGTTATTTTAGGTATTGAAATTTCATAGAGAATGAGATTAGTGATCCCACAAAAATGTGATTACTAAAGACAGGGAGTTTAGGTATTAGCTAATACTAATTTCATGAGTTTAATAAGCCCTTTGAATTAGTAAGCCCAACTTAAAATTTTGTACCAAATAAAGTATTATTTACTAATACCTTAACTTAACAATCTAATTTCATGTACCAAATGAACTGTAAGATACTCTTTCTGTCTACAAATTATAATTCACTTTTGTTTTGATACAAAGATTAATGATTTATGTTTATTTTACTATTTTATCCTTATTATGACCACAAATTGTATTAATTATTTTATAATGATGTAATTGATTATAACTACACTAAATGACATATTTGAAAACACAATAATAAATTTACTTTGAAAAAGAAAATGAACTATTTATTTTGGATATTTCAAAAAGGAAATGTGGACTGTAATTTATGAATAGAAAGAGTAAATGCTTAATCATTGGATTGCTAGCCTAACCCATAAATGAAAATTACACACACACATATATATATATATACATAGAAACAAAAGGCAAAATTCTTAGGCGATTTTATTTGAAATAAACACCTTCAAAACAAACATAAACATGTATAAATAATTTTCCAAGAGCTTAATAATAATAATAATAATTATTATTATTATTACTATTATTATTATTATTTAAAAAAAATAAAGCGTAAAAAAAAAAAGGGAAACACTAAAAAAAAAAAAATCACGCGTTTATAGTGGTGGAGGTGTGGGATTCACGTAATTGGTGGCCTAGTCCATAATGCTATATGGAGTCAAATCCACCACATAATTTGCCTTATTTAACTTCTCACTTTCCATACCGTTAACCATTACTAGAACACAATAGTAATTGAAAAAATAATTTATAAAAAATAATAAAAATTAATCAATAAAACGAAAAAAAATTTAAAAATATTTTTTCAATTTCTATCAGTAATGTCAAACATATCTTAAAAATATCGTTCTAAATCTATATTAAATTTTGTGTTTAAGGAGAAGAGATACACAAGAAGAAGAAAAGAAACCCAGCCTCTTATTTATTTATTTATTTATTAATGTTTTATTTTTATCCTTGGTCTTTCTTCTTTTATTTTAAAAACTTTCTAATTTTTTTAATTTCATTTTATTTCTCTTTTTTTTATTTCAAATAAAAAATATAAAAATTAATTTATTACTTTTTAATAAAAATATAGTTTAGTTGAATAAAAGTTTATATGTTAATTTTAGTAAAAAAAAAAAAAAGTAACTAAGGAATGTAATTGAATCTTTTTCAAAACTATAAACTACAATTTATTCTTTAAACTCAATTTTTTTTTAAAGGCACAAATTATCAGTAAATTAAAAAAAATTAAAAATATATAAGAAAAAAAATAAAAGAACTCAATCAACTTGACTTGTCAGCTAGCTACATGTTGACTCCAAGTCAGTAGACAAATTAAGTAATTATCCATTGAAGTTTAACTTTAATAGTATCTGAATATTCTAAACCATTAAAAAAAAAAAAATCAAATACAGATTGTGTAGAGGAAATTTAGCTTCAAAATTTGATCTTTTTGTTTCAATGAAAAGTGACAATGTCTGACTGCGTCAACCATTACTAGAATACATTGGTATGTACTATTTTTCATTATATTCACTTGAGATTAAATATAATTAATATTAATGTTTTTAATCTTTTAAGATTTAACATTTCTCGTTGAAATTAATTTAAGAATTAAATATTTTAATTTTGAAATAATAGGGATCAAAGTTATTGATGTAAAGTCTTGGGCATTATAATCATTTACTCCATGATTAATCTGTTAATGTCTAGCAACAAGTATTTATCCATCACCACCATGTTGTAGGTTTCCCCAAAGCCAAAGCCATGGCATCATTAATTAAGCACAAACTAATTGAAATACTGGAAGTTTGTCGAGTCACCCCTCCCAATGATTCAGCTTGAGTTAACAACCGAGTTACCGTTACTTCTCACATTCATCAATCTATCTGCTAGAAAATATAATAATGAAAAAGATGAATTATACTATGAAAACCAATTATATAAATAATGAACATAAGATTAAAAATATAAAAAATTTATTTAGATTTGAAATGCGTAAATTTATTTTCCTAAAAAATAATATTTGCACCATTTTTTCGATAAAATTGTTACATATATAATGCAAATAGTTTTAGTAAATATGATAAAACTTTAGAAAATCTATGTTGAGCAAACAATAAAGAATTTCTAAATAGAAATTAAAGAATATTTAATTAAATCACTTGAAGAATTGCCTTTTTTTTATGTTAAGAAAGAAGAAAAATAAAAAATTAAATTCAATCATAATTTCATTTTAAATACCTATTTATATGTATTTTCACAAAAGACAAACTTTTGAAAAAGACACAATTTTTTAAAAAGATATAATATTTTAAAAAACATAACTTTTGAAAAGGACAAAATCTTTAACAAAAAACTACCATTTTTATTTGTAAAATTTTCAACAATCCTCCTCTTATTCAAATAAAAAAAAAATTGAGATAAGTTCAAAAAAAAAGTATGGTAATTTGGCGATTTTGCAAATGGGGCATGTGGTATTCTTTTATTATGATACTATTGAAATTAATTGAGGAATTTATAAATTACTATCAATTTTTTTTATATGAGATTAGAAAGAATAAATTTATATGATTTTATCATTGTTTTAATCAAGTATTAAAAAGAATTTATATAGTTAATGAAATTATTTAAGATGAAGTTAAATCATCAATAATTTGAGATTGACTTGTGGAATAGGCAGATGGAATTATTGTATTAAAGGTCCATATTAGACCATTGAATTGTGATAGTTGTTGACTAGTTGAATTTTTTGATTTTTGAGGGAGGTAATTAATCTTATTTTAGAGGACATACTACTGAATTTTCGATAGAATTTTTACGATTAAATAGTGAAAAAATTATATAGATATTTATTGATAAATATTGTTATATTCTCATAATGGATTCTATGATTAGATTATAACGATAACTCAAATTTTATTAAAAAAAAAATGTGCTAACCTAATTTACTAAATGAATATCAAAATAAAAATCAACTAATTATTTTTCTTAACTTTTTACATTATTAAATCTCGAAAGAAATTAAGATTCATATGAATAATTTTTAACTCTTTTAGTTTTTCTAAATACGGACATAAGGTTTTATATGTTGTATAGAAATTTAGATCATCTTATACACAGATGGATGGAAATTGATAAAATACATATATTACTGTGTTTTAATAAAAACTTAGACAATCCTTCTTTTGAACACAAACACCATACATTATTTGTAACTCCAATTAATAAAAATATCCTTGATCTTCAAGGGGGGGAGCTATGACATTTACGGCTGTAAGGGTCACATTTGCGAGGCGGAGGCGGAGGCCGAGTCTTCCCCCCAGGGATGCAGTAACGCGCTCTTCTACCGCAAGAAAAAACTGGTTTATTAGGATTTTTAGTTCGGGGACCGATGGGAACAGCGACTCCTCCTGCATCCATTAATACATCTACATTATAACATGATTAATAATAAGTTGCACAAAAAAATCATGGTGGAGTAGTTGAAAGATGAGAGGAAATTTCAATTTTTTTTTGTTTTTATTTAAATATAATTGTTATCTTAACATTTTAAAATATAGTTGTTTAAAATAATCAAATACTAAGTTAAACATTTCAATTTTAACAATTTTACATTTTTTTTTTTTATACTAAAGGGAGGAAATACCTACAGAAACATAGTATGCGACATAATATGAGAAGACCTACATAATAGGAGAATTGTATTTTCTTTTAACATTTCTTACCTGATTTTTCAGCTAATTCTCTAGCTGTGGTGAAAGAGGGAGAAAAGAAAATATTAGTTATGAGAATACATATAATTAGGAGAAAGGCCTTCATGTTGAAGATGATTGAATTTTGTTTGCAATTATATATGCCTTTCTTCCAGTAGTCTTATATTTATAGTAATAAGTGGGCAAACCATTTTTGAAAAGTAAAAACATAATTAATTTGAATAGCAAGAACATAATTAATATGTTAATTAAACATATAAAAAGCCAAAGACTTAGTAGCTGTAGTTGAGTGGAGAAAATTATTTCTACGTAATTGACTAATTGTTGTGGGTCACTAATTACAAACCCAACAAAATATATATACAAACCCAACAAAATATATATCCTTGCAAATGTATAAATACAAAAAAATTACAAACCCAACAAAATATATATACAATTATAGGTTGCTCAAAAATATTAAAACTTTTTTTTTTTGAAAATATATTTTATTTAGTAAATATTTTTGATAATTATAAATTTTTATTTGTTAAAAAAAGTGCTTCAATGTTGAACTCGAATTTTTATATTTAGTTTAATTAGTTAAATAAATAATAAAATTAATTCTTCAATTTTTTCAATTATAATTAAATTTTGAAATAAAGATTTCATAAATATTTTAGCACTCTAGAGTACAAACATCAAGTTAATACAATAAAACATCTATAAATTAATACTTAATAAATTAATAATTTCATTGATCCATTTGAAATTCAAGATCGAGTGGAAAGGTTTCTTATTATTTCGCATTACCACTTAATTTGGATAATGTATATTCATTCGGTGATTCATATCTTCATGCTTTACAAGTATGTTATGGAATGGCTTTATGGTTGTGTACTGTGGATTAAGAGTTGGTTTGAAGTGTTGGAGTGAGTTTGTGGAATTGGAGTATGAATACTTGTTCATTCAGGTGTGAATGCTTGTTCATAATCATGAATGCTCATTCATGTGAGTGAATGTTGGTTAAAAACCATTCTGTGTGAATAGTAAAATTTTTATTAATTTGTATGTGTGTTAAAAATATTATGGGAAATATGAAAAAAAATTAAAGAATTGACTTAGTAAAGTTGACTCGTTGAGATATTTACTGACTTGGTACAAATCAAGGAAATTTTTAATTTTATTACTTGTATTGTTTAACATTTATGTGATATTTAGTGTGAGAGAATGCTAAAAATTACCATTAGTCATAGATTTTTATTTCTTCAAAAAATAGGTCCAACAATAATTTGAACTCAAATTTTATTAAAAAAAAAATGTTCTAACCTAATTTACTAAATGAATATCAAAATAAAAATCAACTAATTATTTTTCTTAACTTTTTACATTATTAAATCTCGAAAGAAATTAAGATTCATATGAATAATTTTTAACTCTTTTAGTTTTTCTAAATGCCGACATAAGGTTTTATATGTTGTATAGACATTTAGATCATCTTATACACAGATGGAAATTGATAAAATACATATATTACTGTGTTTTAATAAAAACTTAGACAATCCTTATTTAGAACACAAACACCATACATTTTTTGTAACTCCAATTAATAAAAATATCCTTGATCTTCAAGGGGGGGAGCGACGACAGTAACGGACGTAAGGAGCACATCTGCGAGGCGGAGGCGGAGTATGCTTCTTGATGCAATAAGGCTTCCCTCTTCCGCGAGAACAAACTGGTTTATTAGGATTTTTAGTTCGGGGGGCGACGGGAACAGCGACTCCTCCTACATCCATTAATACATCTACATTATAACATGATTAATAATAAGTTGCACAAAAAAATCATGGTGGAGTAGTTGAAAGATGAGAGGAAATTTCAATTTTTTTTTTGTTTTTATTTAAATAGAATTGTTATCTTAACATTTTAAAATATAGTTGTCTAAAATAATCAAATACTAAGTTAAACATTTCAATTTTAACAGTTTTACATTTTTTTTAATACTAAGGGGAGAAAATACCTACAAAAATATAATATGATACAGAATATAAGAAGACCCACGTAATAGGAGAATTGTATTTCCCTTTAACATCTCTTACCTGATTTTTCAGCTAATTCTCTAGCTGTGGTGAAAGAGGGAGAAAAGAAAATATTAGCTATGAGAATACATATAATTAGGAGAAAGGCCTTCATGTTGAAGATGATTGAATTTTGTTTGCAATTATATATGCCTTTCTCCCAGTAGTCTTATATTTATAGTAATAAATGGGCAAGCCATTTTTGAAAAGTAAAAACATAATTAATTTGAATAGCAAGAATATAATTAATTAATTAATTAATTAATTAATATGTTAATTAAACATATAAAAAGCCAAAGACTTAGTAGCTGTGGTTGAGTGGAGAATATTATTTCTACGTAATTGACTAATTGTTGTGGGTCACTAATTAGTGGTCCTTGCAAATGTATAAATACAAAAAAATTACAAACCCAACAAAATATATATACAATTATAGGTTGCTCAAAAATATTAAAACTTTTTTTTTTGAAAATATATTTTATTTAGTAAATATTTTTGATAATTATAAATTTTTATTTGTTAAAAAAAGTGCTTCAATGTTGAACTTGAATTTTTATATTTAGTTCAATTAGTTAAATAAATAATAAAATCAAAATAAAATTAATTCTTCAATTTTTTAAATTATTATTAAATTTTGAAATAAAGATTTCATAAATATTTTAGCACTCTACTGTACAAATATCAAGTTGATACAGTAAGACCTCTATAAATTAATACTTAATAAATTAATAATTTCTATTAAATAATAATTTTTTCGCTCCCGACTTGAGCTAACCAATTAAATTAATAATTTCAATAAAGTAATAAAATAATATTTTTTTTGAGAACCATATATTAGTTCTTGGTTCTATTCATATTATAAATTAATAATCCACTAAAATTACACATCATATTTTCTAAAATTGTATGGTATGTTGTTATTTATTTTTTCTTAAATTTAAATATAACTGAATCTCATTCTTAATTTTTTTTATTGCTGCTAAAAGTTTTAGAGTTGATTTCTCATATTGTAATAAGAAATTATAAATAATTATTGATACTTTAAGTGCTTCCTTATACATAACACGATACAAAGCTACTGTATCATTATTAGTTTCATCCTTAGCAAGATTGTCAATAATACTAACAACAATTTTTTCTAAACTTGAGGCTTTTGAACTTAGATCATTTTTACCAAATAGATATGAAATAATTTATATTTTTTGACTTTTAGTCTCCTTTTATTAATAGAATAATTTATATTTTTATAAAATAAAATAAATTTTTAATTGATTAAATGAATATTATTTTAAATTATAAGTACACTTGATAAATTAAAGAGGTATTAATTTATCAACTAATTAATATATTTTTAATTTAATAGAATTTGTATGGTGCTAAAATTATTAATTTATAGAGATTTTACTATATATTTAGAGTGCGTTTGGTAGGTCGTAATGGGACATAATATAATATAATCAAATAAATTTTTAATGTAAATTTATATTAGAAATTTATTTGATTACATTACATTATATCTCATTACAATCTATCAAAAGCAGTCTTAAAATTTTAACCAAATAAAAAGGTATATATATGTGTATGTGTGCGTGTGAGAGTGAGAAATTCTTGAGTTCTTAAAGGAATGCAAGACAAAAATTAGAGATAGCCAGAAATTAAGAATAATGCCCCATTTGGCATTATGTTTGAAAAAAACGTTTTTTAATAAAAATTTTTGTATTTTTTTAAAAACTGCTTTTAAATAGAAACAGATAAATTGATACTTTTTTTCCAGATGCAAGTTTGAAAAAGCAATTTATAAAAAATAATAAAAATTAATCAATAAAATGAAAAAAAAATTAAAAATATTTTATTAGTTTCGAATAGCAATCTCAAATATATCTTAAAAATATCGTTCTAAATCTATATTAAATTTTGTGTTTTAGGAGAAGAGACACACAAGAAGAAGAAGAAAAGAAACCCAGTCTCTCTTTTATTTATTTATTTATTAATGTTTTATTTTTATCCTTGGTCTTTCTTCTTTTATTTTAAAAATTTTCTAATTTTTTTAATTTCATTTTATTTCTCTTTTTTTATTTCAAATAAAAAATATAAAAATTAATTTATTACTTTTTAATAAAAATATAGTTTAGTTGAATAAAAGTTTATATGTTAATTTTAGTAAAAAAAAAAAAGTAACTAAGGAATGTAATTGAATCTTTTTCAAAACTATAAACTACAATTTATTCTTTAAACTCAATTTTTTTTTAAAGGCACAATTTATCAGTAAATTAAAAAAAATTTAAAAATATATAAGAAAAAAAATCTAAGAACTCAATCAACTTGACTTGTCGAGCTAGCTACATGTTGACTCCAAGTCAATAGACAAATTAATAATTACTATCACATTAATAATTAAAAGAAGATAAAACTAACTGGTTATATTAAATTAAAAAAAATAGAGATATATTTATCTAATTTTTCTAAATTAAATCAATAGAATAACCAATTTTAACATATTATTTTAATTATCACATAATTAATTCAAATTTAAAAAAATAATGCACTAATTATCTCTAAATTTTTTATATATCTTTCTCATATGTAGATATAACTATTATATAAATTAGATTCTTAACTTTTCTTAAACTTATATTACATTATACTATTTCTGGCAATTACACTTTTAGTTTTTTTTTTCTTAGCTATTATGTCAAGTAAAGAATAATTGCTTCAATTCACTGAGATCAATAAATTTAAACCTGCAAAAAAAGAATGTATTATTAAAGTTATTGTACTTCGAAGATGAATGATAGAAGACTATTTTGGAAATTATATTGGTTGACAGTGAAGTGAGAAAACTTATTAGCAACTTTTACAATTTTTTCATATAATTTCAAGGATCAAAATGTTTCTATTTCAAGTTTAATTTAATAATACGAAAATATTTTCAAATTCTTAAATTATTAGTTACTAATAGCAAATTTTCTGCCTTTTAATTTGTGAATGTTAGTGGTTGGGCCAAAATAAATTAATGTGCCAATTACAAAGCAAAATCGTTAATGTCTAATGGGTCCGCATTTAATATGTATTTTCATAAGCTACTCTGAAAAAATGTGATACGCATTAGATTTTATTTTTATTTTTATTTTTATTTTTGTATATTGAAATTTGTTACATTACATTTATTTTTTATTTTTCTTTCTGGTAATATATTATAAATTTTTAAATAAAAAAGATAAAAAGAATCTGAACTCTCTTTTGATATTTTATAATTATAAAGACACTCTCTCTATTCACAAATTATAGTTCACTTTTGCTTTGATACAAAGATTAAGGATTTATATTTATTTTACTATTTTATCCTTATTATGACCACAAATTGCATTAATTATTTTATAATGATGTGATTGATTATAACTATATTAAATGATATATTTGGAAATATAATAATAAATTTACTTTGAAAAAAAAAGTGAATTATTTATTTTGGACATCTCAAAAAAAATGCGGACTATAATTTATGAATAGAGGGAGTAAATACTTAATCAGTGGATTGCTAGCCTAACCCATAAATGAAAATTACACACATATATATACATAGAAACAAAAGGCAAAATTCCAAGGCAATTTTATTTGAAATAAACACCTTCAGAACAAACATAAACATGTATAAATAAATGATACGAGTTTATTTGTAAATACCAAGGCGATCCCTTATATAAATCTTCAAGGGTTGGTAACACGGCAATTACGCTTATAAGGGTTACAAGCAGGTGGTTTTTTAGGAGTTGGACTGGTGCAGTAACGCTGCCCTCTTCCGCCGCAAGAAAAAACTGGTTTCTTTGGATTATTTGGATTAATTCTGCGACGAGTGCCTCCTCCTACATCCATTAATACATCTACATTATAACATGATTAATGATAAGTTGCACAAAAATATCATGGTGGAGTAGTTGAAAGATGACAGGAAATTTCAAAATTTTTTTTTATTTAAATAGAATTGTTATCTTAATGTTTTAAAATATAGTTGTTTAAATTAATGAAATACTAAGTTAAACATTTCAATTTTAACTATTTTACATTTTTTTTATACTAAGGAGAAAGAAATATCTAAAGAAATATAGTAGGTTACAGAATAGAGGAAGATTTACATAATAAGGTGTTCTCTTTCCCTTTAATATCTCTTACCTGATTTCTCGACTAATTCTCTAGCGGTGGTGAAAGAGGGAGAAAAGAAAATATTAGCTAGGAGAATGCATATAATTAGGAGAAAGGCCTTCATGTTGAAGATGATTGAATTTTGTTTGCAATTATATATGCCTTTCTTCCAGTAGTCTTATATTTATAGTAATAAACGGGCAAGCCATATTTGAAAAGTAAAAACATAATTAATTAATTAATTAATATGTTAATTAAACATATAAAAAGCCAAAGACTTAGTAGCTGTAGTTGAGTGGAGAATATTACTTCTACGTAATTGACTAATTGTTGTGGGTCATAAACTAGTGGCCCTTGCAAATGCATAGATACAAAAAAATTACAAACCCAACAAAATATTAAAACTTTTTTTTTTTGAAAATATATTTTATTTAGTAAAGAATTTTGAAAATTATAAAATTTTATTTGTTAAAAAAAGTGCTTCAATGTTGAACTTGAATTTTTATATTTAGTTCAATTAGGTAAATAAATAATAAAATCAAAATAAAATTAATTCTTCAATTTTTTAAATTATTATTAAATTTTGAAATAAAGATTTCATAAATATTTTAGCACTTTGTTGTACAAACATCAAGTTGATAAAGTAAGACATCTATAAATTAATACTTGATAAATTAATAATTTCTATTAAATAATAATATTTTCACTCCCGACTTGAGCTAACTAATTAAATTAATAATTTCAATAAAGTAATAAAATAATAATTTTTTTGAAAACCATATATAAGTTCTTGGTTCTATTCATATCATAAATTAATAATCCACTAAAATTACACATCATATTTTGTAAAATTGTATGGTATATTGTTATTTGTTTTTTCTTAAATTTAAATCTAATTGAATCTCATTCTTAATTTTTTTTATTGCTACTAAAAGTTTTAAAGTTGATTTCTCATATTGTTATAAGAAATTATAAATAATTATTAATACTTTAAGTGCTTCCTTATACATAACACAATACAAAGCTATTGTATCATTATTAGTTTCATCATTAGCAAGATTGTCAGTAATACTAACAACAATTTCTTATAAACTTGAGACTTTTGAATTCAGATCATTTTCACCAAATAGATATGAAGTAATTTAAATTTTTTGACTTTTAGTCTCCTTTTATTAATTGATAACTCTATATTTTTAGAGTTATTTTAATTATTTAAACTTAAATTTTAGCTCAATTCTCGAGAATGCAATAATATTATTACTTATTTTTAGAAATAAATAGTTCTACAATTTATAAATAAATTATAACATATTTTAAGTATTTTTATTTTATTTTTGCAGATCAAAATGATGCAGTAAAAATAAAGATGCAAGCAATGATTCAAGTTTTCAATCAATGAGAAATAAATTCAATGGTTGGTGGCAAAAATTCAATGGTTGGTAGCCAACCTAACCATTTTTGAATATTGATGAAGGAATTCAATGGTTGGTGGCAAAAATTCAATGGTTGGTAGCCAACCTAACCATTTTTGAATATTGATGAAGGAATTCAATGGTTGGTGGCCAACCTAACCATCAATGTTGAATTTTTGATGTAAGAATTTTAATGGAACTTGAATTCTTCCACCAAACATGTCTATAAATACCATGCTTGGCAAAGGGAAATGGCATCAAAGAAAATCCATAAAAAAAATATGTAGAGAGATTTTCATATGTTTTCTTAGAGTAGATTAGTTTTATTTTTTATTTTGATCAAGAGAAGGAGTTTTTGGAAGCTTGAGTTCATCAAAGATTATATCCCAAAACAAGTTCTCTCTAAACTCTATTCTTGAATTTAATTTTAAGTTGTTATTATGTTTATTGTTAATTTAATTATTTCTTTCTTTTCAATTATGAATAGCTAATTTTATTTTCTAGAATTTAGATGTAATCTTTTGATTTGCATATGATTATTTATATTTAATTGATTGGGTTGATTGTTGGAATTAATCTTTTATCTTAGAACTAAATGCTTGTAATTAACTGGCCATTAATTGCATGATTTAAGATATTGTGTGAAGTAGCGAGAGTGGAAGCACAATATTAGTTCATTAGGATAACTGACCTAGGGAATGTATTGCTTAGAGATAAGAATACTCCTTTGTGATTTTTAAAAGGATTTCCATAAAACTTAATGGGTCTGTGTTAATTGCTTATGATCACGAGAGTAAACGTAAGGTTAATATGAACACACATGTTGTATCTTGAGAGAGAACATCATATAATTTAGGGAAATCTAATCATTAATTCCAGCAAAAATAATCCAATCTAAAAAATATAAAGTAATCATATGTGATCAATTGATGAATTCTAAATTCTAGACCTTTAATCTTATTTTCATATTTATCATTATTTATTTACTTCAATTTCATTTTAGGTTAAAATATAAAATCTCATAATTGATTTTCTAAATAATAGAGTAATATTAAAAATTGGTACTTGACAAACCCTTCCTCGTGGGAACGATATTCACTCATCACTTTATTACTTGTAAACGATCTGTGCACTTGCAGAAATCGCGCAACAAGTTTTTGGCGCCGTTGCCGGGGAAGGCGACTTTTGACAATATCAATAGATTGATATACTCTATTACTTTAGATTTTGTTTTTCTTTTCTATTTTTTTTTATTTTGCAGGACTTTTATAAAAAAAAAAAAAAAAAAAAAAAAAAAAAAAAAAAAGAAAGAAAGAAAGAAGGCTTTCCACAACTTTTAATGGTCTGATGGAGGAATGATACTAAATAGAGCAGCAAGCATGTATGGTGAGGATAGTTTTAGTAAGTTAAATACTAAAATCGATACATTGGTTAACTTAATTGATAAACTTGATACAAATAGTTTATTTAATTCATGTTTGAGTTGTGATCTATGTGGAGGTAATCATTTGAATTTTGAGTGTCAATATGCAGAGCAGGTACAATTTTTTCCAAATTATAACAGGTATGAGAATTATCCATATTCCAACATAAACAACTCAGGATGGAGTGACTATTCGAGCTTTTCATGGGAAAACCAATGCGATCAAGGTAACAATTTATGGTATCCTTATCAATATGATTTTCAACACCATGCACCATTTAAAGAGCACAAACCATCTTATGAAATAGCATTAGAAAAATTTATGAATGCTACTTACAAACGATGTGAAAAAATGGAAGATAGGAATCAATGGGCTAGCCACAATACAAATGATGATGTACAAATGGAACAATTCACTAGCCCATTAGATACTCAAAGCCATGAAAACCTGACAAGCCAAATTGAAGAACATTCTAGAGAGCAATGCTTGGCAATTTCTTTAAGTGATGATAAGGAAGAGACGATTGATCAAGGAGATACTTCAAGCAAGCAAGAAAAAAATGAAGAAGTTGAGCCTAATTTGCCCAAGAAATATTATTCTCTTATGGATAATATCTGCGGAGTGGTTGAAATTGATGGGGAAATTGAAAAAGGATTTGAACAAGAGCACTCAAAGGAAACTTTTTCAGTTTGTTTGGTGAATACAACATCATATATGTCAGACCATAAAGAATATCAATTTGATGACTTGGAAGAAAAGAAGAAGCATTCACCACCATCAACTAAGCACTCACCAACTCTTGATTCAACTCTACTACCTTCCTATCTCAATTTCTTAAGAAAATTTAGAGCAAGAAAAAGAGCTCGTTGGAAAGTTTTTAAAAATTATGAGCCTAATTATAAAATATTAAATAATTTTTGTCTTAATTTTTTTCCATGCAGACTCAAATCAAGCTGGCTTGACTCATTAAAATTGGTAAAAGTCTATCTTTCTACAATTATCGAGATGATATACTTTGTGTATTATCCTCCATGATGAAGATCTAGCTATAGTCAAGTTAAAGACTATAAATTAAGCGCTTTTGGGAGGCAACCCAAATTTCTAACTTTTTTACTTCTTTTTAATTTCTTTTGTTCTTTTGTTTGTTTCGTTCTATTTTAATTTTACTTTAGTGTTGTTATTAAATAGCTTATTAGGAGAAAATCTGAGTTTTCTCTTTATTAGGTTTCTTTTATTTCTGTTTAGTTATTTCGTTGTAAGTTTTCTCTTTCATTTTCTTAACTAAGTTAATCAAATATGGAAGCATCTCTTGCAGCACTAAAAAACAGGTTTCCAACTCTTCCCCAAGATGTACTCAGGAAAATTGATGAACGCAGACTAGAAAGAATGAAGGCATTTAGGCGTCTGAATCTTCCTGAGGATATTCGCTGGATCATAGAAGCCAAAGTACGATTGGCAGGTGAGATTGATGACTCATTTATTAAATGTTTATCAGGTACGGGGAGAAGTTCTTACTCAAAGAAGAGGGGAGCTAAGAGAATGGGAGTCTGCTACAAGTGTGCAAGATGGAATTGCAACACACGCTGTAGAAATATTGGATTTGCATCCATAAATCGAGAAGACAAAATTAAATTCATAAAGGATGGACTGAGTAAGGAGTCTATGGATAATATCTTACAGACTCTTGAGACGCATCCTTGTGGACAAGTTCAACGCACTCTTTTAGATTTATGGGAAGTATTCAAAGAAGAGAAGCAGCGTTACAGTCTAGGAAATCTGACGATAAAAGACCCTGTTTGCCAGTTAATAAGAAAACTGGATGGGAAGCCTATCCTCGACTCATAGAAGGCGTGTAAGCGGTTACTGGACGTAAAACCAGAGGAAGATGTGAGCCAAAATCACAACTACTGTTTATAATCAGGTGTATCACTAACTTTTTTATTTTTCAATGCATTATTTTTTCTATATCTTGCAGTATTTTTTTGACTTTTTAGCATCTAGGTTTTATTTTCCTGCAGATTTTTCTATTATCGATAACTTTTTAGTCTTTCAATGTCTACTTTTAGCTTTTCAATATTTTTTTTTTGACTTTTGTACACATGTTGCAGATTTTTCTACTTTTGTTAGCTTTTTTGTCTTTCAATGTTTGTTTCTTTTTAGTTTTTCAAATATTTCTTTTGACATTTGTACGCACAACATTGATTATTTTTGTTTTCATTATCATTTTTGTTTTTATACTTTTTCTGTCAATAATTATTTTATCCCATTGAACTATTCTTTTACTCTTCTAGTTTCTTTATATGCACATTCATTATTGTCAATATGCACACAATCCTTTCAAGAAATCTGTGAGAGAAAATGGCAGAATCCTCAACACGCAAATTCAAAACTATTTGTGTCTTTTGTAGTCCAAACTCTGGCAAGAAAAGAGAGTACTTGATAGTAGCTAATGAACTTGGTAGGATTTTAGCTGAACGAAAAATTGATTTGGTGTTTGAGGGAGGTAGTTTAGGGTTAAGGGGTTGTGTCGCAAGTTCTGCATATATTAGAGGTAGTAAAGTCTTAGGAGTAGTTCTAAAGGCTTTGGCTCGAAATAAACAAATCACTGGTGGAACTATAGGTAATGAGTTACAAGTCAATAGCATGTACGAACAAATGGCATATATGAATCTCAATGCTGATGCTTTTATCGCATTACCTGGTGGTTTAGAAACATTTGAAGATATTTTCACCATTGCATCTTGGACCCAATTAACTGTTTTTCAAAAGCCATTGGGATTACTTAATGTTGATGGTTTTTATAATGGTTTGTTATCTTTTCTCGATCATGCTGTGGAACAGGGTTTTATGACACCGGCGAGTCGACGCATCTTAGTCTCTGCTTCAACTATTGAACAATTGATTGATCAACTGCAAAACTTTAAATCCGAACCTGATCCATTGATGGCGCAGGTAGTTTGGCACCCCAGGGCTAGTAGCAGTAAAAAGCGAGGACTAGATCTGAATCTCCGATTATAACTTCCCTAACTTTTGTAGTTTTTTTTTTTATCGCATTTTTTTTTTGTTTTGTCTGTGTTTTTTTTGTTGCACTTGATCAAGCGAAGTTTTAGGTTCGAATCACTAAATGTAAGATGGCTGAGTAAAGAGTTACTTTTGTACTCTTGATACGCATCTTAAATTTATGTGATTTTCCTTTTCAAAAAAAAAAAAAAAAAAAAAAAAACTAACTAGCTAGCTAACTAACTAACTAACTCAAGAGTTATTCATACAAGATGGCTGAGTAAAGAGTACCTTTTGTGCTCTTGATACGCATCTGTATTTTTTTTCTTTCTTCTTTCTTTTTTTTTTTTTTTTTAGTTTCCAAAATAAAATATTAAAAAAAAATAAACAAAAATAAAAAAAATTGATATTTTCTTTTTGTGTGATTAATTTCTCATGCTTGCTTTTAGTGTTGTTTCAAGATGTTTTACAGGAAACAAGGAAGTGAAATGCATATCCTGCTTATAATTTGGAATCCACTTTTCTATAAGAGGGAGTATTTTCTTTCTTTTGGTTTGTTTCTTTGACATTGAGGACAATGTCCATTGCAAGTTTGGGGGAGGTTTAGTTTGTTTTTTTTTTTAGTAATTTCTTTCATGATTTGATGAATAAATTTAAAATTTTTTACTCTTTTATTAATAAAATATGCTTGTGTTAAATAAATTGATGAAAGGTTAATGATAGATTATAATTGATATTTGTGGACAATTTATTAAAGTATTTCAGGTTGAACAACTATTTTGGGTAAGAAATTAACTTTTATTAAGATTATGTTTTGTTTTGCTTTGCATTATATTGGTTGCATTGAATTTGTGTATGCTTACTTAGAGAGGGTTTCTACACATTTTTTATCTTCATTTGCCTCACCTATCTTAGAACATGTTTTTGCAAAATTTTGAGGCGAAATTTTGAATTCATTTTAAAAGAGAGATATGATTTAGGCATTGTTTGTTTAACCTGTTACTTGTATCTACCCTTATTTTAATTTTTTTCCTAGTTTACCCCTTTGTGCCTTGATAATTTTAGCTTTCTTTTCTTTGTTAATTAACCTTAATTATTATCCTTCACCTTGTTTGTGAGATAATTTTGTCAAGTTTACATTTTAATGAAGAAAAGAGAATTATTAAAGTTTTAAAAGAAAATAAGGATCTCTAATAACTAAAAGCATTATTCCTTGTAAAAGACCACCTTCTGCTTAAAATAAGTTTGGGGGAAAGCAAGAAAATTGAATAAATAAAAGTTAATAATTCTTGCTTGTCTTTAGAATAATGTTGTTGGAAAAAAAAAAAAAAAAGAAGAAGAAGAAGAAGAAGAAGAAGAGGTGGGCTTAAAAGAAGAAAACATTGAAAAAGAATAGTGCTTAAGATGAAAAAAAGATCCTTCATTAATATAATTCCTTTATTTGAGCTATTGATTTTATAAACTTGGCATAATTATTTTACTTTTGTTCATTTAGCCTGTTCTTTGTTTAGCCAAAAATACCTTGTGTTAGCCCCATTACAACCCTAGTCAAGACCTATTGATCTCTCTTGATTTGTGAATTCCATTAGTGGAGATTGTTTGCTTTAATATGCTTATGAGATTTGTACATCTATTTTATATCATTTGATAGAGGCATTTAAAGATATTAGTGTGTATATGCCTATCTGAAGTGCAACAATTTCTTTGCAATTGATTTAATGCATAGTTATTCAAGGCATGATTAAAATGAGGATTGTTTTGAACCTAAGATAGAAGCTTGACTTGTAATACTATTGATATGTTGTTTGTAAATATTAATTTCTTAAGACCTTAAAAAAAAAAAAAAATTCAACATAAGCATGAGGGGATTAAGTCTCTTTTTTGTGATATTTTATTTTTCTTTGAAAAAAATTTTTAAAGGTGTTTGTGGGTATCACCACTGGAAGCCCTCACGAGACTATAACTCGTCCTCTATGGGACACCTAGGGGTTTAAAGGCTTGTTGCATACGCTAAATGCAATCGTAATTTCCTACGAAAGTGGACTAGTTTAGGTTTTGAATTTTCCTTTGCTTGAGGACAAGCAAAAACTTAAGTTTGGAGGTGTGATAACTCTATATTTTTAGAGTTATTTTAATTGTTTAAACTTAAATTTTAGCTCAATTCTCGAGAATGCAATAATATTATTACTTATTTTTAGAAATAAATAGTTCTACAATTTATAAATAAATTATAACATATTTTAAGTATTTTTATTTTATTTTTGCAGATCAAAATGATGCAGTAAAAATAAAGATGCAAGCAATGATTCAAGTTTTCAATCAATGAGAAATAAATTCAATGGTTGGTGGCAAAAATTCAATGGTTGGTAGCCAACCTAACCATTTTTGAATATTGATGAAGGAATTCAATGGTTGGTGGCAAAAATTCAATGGTTGGTAGCCAACCTAACCATTTTTGAATATTGATGAAGGAATTCAATGGTTGGTGGCCAACCTAACCATCAATGTTGAATTTTTGATGTAAGAATTTTAATGGAACTTGAATTCTTCCACCAAACATGTCTATAAATACCATGCTTGGCAAAGGGAAATGGCATCAAAGAAAATCCATAAAAAAAATATGTAGAGAGATTTTCATATGTTTTCTTAGAGTAGATTAGTTTTATTTTTTATTTTGATCAAGAGAAGGAGTTTTTGGAAGCTTGAGTTCATCAAAGATTATATCCCAAAACAAGTTCTCTCTAAACTCTATTCTTGAATTTAATTTTAAGTTGTTATTATGTTTATTGTTAATTTAATTATTTCTTTCTTTTCAATTATGAATAGCTAATTTTATTTTCTAGAATTTAGATGTAATCTTTTGATTTGCATATGATTATTTATATTTAATTGATTGGGTTGATTGTTGGAATTAATCTTTTATCTTAGAACTAAATGCTTGTAATTAACTGGCCATTAATTGCATGATTTAAGATATTGTGTGAAGTAGCGAGAGTGGAAGCACAATATTAGTTCATTAGGATAACTGACCTAGGGAATGTATTGCTTAGAGATAAGAATACTCCTTTGTGATTTTTAAAAGGATTTCCATAAAACTTAATGGGTCTGTGTTAATTGCTTATGATCACGAGAGTAAACGTAAGGTTAATATGAACACACATGTTGTATCTTGAGAGAGAACATCATATAATTTAGGGAAATCTAATCATTAATTCCAGCAAAAATAATCCAATCTAAAAAATATAAAGTAATCATATGTGATCAATTGATGAATTCTAAATTCTAGACCTTTAATCTTATTTTCATATTTATCATTATTTATTTACTTCAATTTCATTTTAGGTTAAAATATAAAATCTCATAATTGATTTTCTAAATAATAGAGTAATATTAAAAATTGGTACTTGACAAACCCTTCCTCGTGGGAACGATATTCACTCATCACTTTATTACTTGTAAACGATCTGTGCACTTGCAGAAATCGCGCGAGAACCAACTGGTTTATTAGGATTTTTAGTTCGGGGGGCGACGGGAACAGCGACTCCTCCTACATCCATTAATACATCTACATTATAACATGATTAATAATAAGTTGCACAAAAAAATCATGGTGGAGTAGTTGAAAGATGAGAGGAAATTTCAATTTTTTTTTTTGTTTTTATTTAAATATAATTGTTATCTTAACATTTTAAAATATAGTTGTCTAAAATAATCAAATACTAAGTTAAACATTTCAATTTTAACAATTTTACATTTTTTTTAATATTAAAGGGAGAAAATACCTACAAAAATATAATATGATACAGAATATAAGAAGACCCACATAATAGAAGAATTGTATTTCCCTTTAACATCTCTTACCCGATTTTTCAGCTAATTCTCTAGCTGTGGTGAAAGAGGGAGAAAAGAAAATATTAGCTATGAGAATACATATAATTAGGAGAAAGGCCTTCATGTTGAAGATGATTGAATTTTGTTTGCAATTATATATGCCTTTCTCCCAGTAGTCTTATATTTATAGTAATAAATGGGCAAGCCATTTTTGAAAAGTAAAAACATAATTAATTTGAATAGCAAGAATATAATTAATTAATTAATTAATTAATTAATATGTTAATTAAACATATAAAAAGCCAAAGACTTAGTAGCTGTGGTTGAGTGGAGAATATTATTTCTACGTAATTGACTAATTGTTGTGGGTCACTAATTAGTGGTCCTTGCAAATGCATACATACAAAAAAATTACAAACCCAACAAAATATATATACAATTATAGGTTGCTCAAAAATATTAAATTTTTTTTTTTTTTGAAAATATATTTTATTTAGTCAATATTTTTGATAATTACAAATTTTTATTTGTTAAAAAAAGTGCTTCAATGTTGAACTCGAATTTTTATATTTAGTTTAATTAGTTAAATAAATAATAAAATTAATTCTTCAATTTTTCAAATTATTATTAAATTTTGAAATAAAGATTTCATAAATATTTTAGCACTCTAGAGTACAAACATCAAGTTAATACAATAAAACGTCTATAAATTAATACTCAATAAATTAATAATTTTTCTTAAATAATAATTTTTTCGATCTCAATTTGGGCTAACCAGTTAAATTAATAATTTCGATAAAATAATAAGATAACTTTTTTTTTTGAAAACCTTATATAAGTTGTTGCTTCCATTGATATCATTAATTAATAATCCACTAAAATTATACGTCATATTTTCTAAAATTGTATGGTTTGTTGTTATTTATTTTTTTTTAAATTTAAATCTAATTGAATCTCATCCTTTTTTTTTTTTATTGCTACTAAAAGTTTTAGAGTTGATTTCTCATATTGTAATAAGAAATATAAAGAATTATTGATACTTTAAGTGATTTCTTATACTTAATAGGATACAAAGCTACTGTATCATTATCAGTTTTATCATTAGCAAGATTATTAGTGATACTAGCAATAATTTCTTTTAAATTTGAGACTTTTAAATTTGTGTCATTTTCACCAAGTATATATGAAATGATTCATATTTTTTGACTTTTAGTCTCTTTTTATTAATAAAATAATTTATATTTTTATAAAATAAAATAAATTTTATATTATTTTAAATTATAAGTACACTTGATAAATTAAAGAGGTCTTAATTTATCAATTAATTAATATATTTTTAATTTAATAGAATTTGTATGATGCTAAAATTATTAATTTATAGAGATTTTATTATATATTTAAAGTTTTAACTGAATAAAAGGGTATATATTTGTGTGTGTGAGCGTGTTAGAACGAGAAATTCTTGAGTTTTTAAAGGAATGCAAGACAAAAATTAGAGATAGTGAGAAACTAAGAATAAGGCGCAATTTGGTATTATATTTGAAAAAATGTTTTTCGGTAAAAACATTTATATTTTTTTAAAACTGCTTTTTAAAACCACTTTTAAATAAAAGTAAATAAATTATTACTTTTTTTAAAAACATATTTGAAAAAATAATTTATAAAAATAATAAAAATCAAGTAAGAAAAAAAATTATAATTTTTTTTTTTAACTTCTAATAATAATCTCAAACACGCTTCTAAATCTAGATTAGATTTTGTGTTTCGGGAGAAGAGACACACACAAGATGAAGAAAAAAAAAATCAATCTCTCTCTCTTTTTTTTTTTTTATTAATGTTTTATTTTTATCCTTTGCCTTTCTTCTTTTACTTTTAAAAACTTTCTGATTTTTTAATTTCATTTAATTTCTCTTTTTTATTTCAAATAAAAAAATAAAAAAATTAATTTATTTTTTATATGTTGACTCCAAGTCAATAGACAAATTAAGTAATTACCCATTGAAGTTTAGCCTTAAGAGTGTCTGAATATTCTAAACCATTTAAAAAAAAAAATCAAATGTTATACCCCACAAACAGATTGTGTAGAGGAAATTTAGCTTCAAAATTTGATCTTTTTGTTTCAATGAAAAGTGACAATGTCTGACTGCGTCAACCATTACTAGAACACATTGTTATATACTATTTTTTATTATATTCTCTTGAGATTAAATATAATTAATATTAATGTTTTTAATCTTTTAAAATTTAACATATCTCGTTGAAATTAATTTAAGAATTAAATATTTTAATTTTGAAATAATAGGAATTAAAGTTATTGATATAAAGTCTTGGGCATTATAATCATTTACTCCATGATTAATCTGTTAATGTCTAGTAACAAGTATTTATCCATCACCACCATGTTGTAGGTTTCCCCAAAGCCAAAGCGATGGCATCATTAATTAAGCACAAACAAATTGAAATACTGGAGGTTTGTCGAGTCATCCCATTCAATGGCTCAGTTTGAGTCCACAATCGAGTTACCGTCACTTTTCACATTCATCGATCTATCTGTTAGAAAATATAATAATGAAAATGATGAATTATAATTTATAAATAATGAACATAAAATAAAAAATATGAAAAATTTATTTATATTTGAAACGCATAAATTTATTTTTCTAAAAAAATGATATTTGTACCATCTTCTCAATAAAATTGCTACGGATATAATACAAATAGTTATAGTGGATATGACAAAACTTTAGAAAATTTGTATTGAGCAAATAATATAATAAAGAATATCCAAATAGAAATTAGAGAATATTTAATTTAATCACTTGAAGAATTGCCTTTTCTTTTTTTTAATGTTAAGAAAGAAGAAAAATAAAAAATTTAATTTAATCATAATTTAATTTTAAATACCTATTTATATGTATACATTTTCACAAAAAAATGCAACTTTTAAAAAAGACACAATTTTTTGAAAACATAATATTTGAAAAAGACATAATATTTGAAAAGGATACAATCTTTAATAAAAAAATATCATTTTTATTTGAAAAATTTTCAACAATCCCCATCTTGTTCAAATAAAAAAAAAATGAAATAAGTTCAAAAAAATGTTTGGTAATTTCGCGTTTTTTCAAATGGGGCCTGTATATATATATATTTTTATTTTTTGCAAATCCAGACTTGTGATTGATTTCATTAACATTAGCATTTCTGGGATTTAAATATTGATGTCGTTATCTCTTTGTACATGTGGCGCACTTTGACCAATAAAAAACTTTTCTCCTTCCACGTGGCAATTAAATAATATAATAAAAAAGGGACAAGTTAAATAAAAAAATACACCTTGTGGTTTCCCGCTTTTGCATATAGCGCTTGTGGTAATTTTTTTTTCGCAAATCTAAACATGTGATTCGTTCAATGTACAATGAGGTAATAGTGTTAGAATTTAAATACTCAAAAATGCTAATGGAGTAAATTACAGATTTGGATTTGCAAAAGAAAAATAAAAAAAAATTACCACATTTTCTTTTGTGTTTTTATTTTTTTTTGAATGGGTAGTGTTTGATTGCTAGGATCATGAAGGAAGATGAGAGATTTTCAAATAAGCATCTCTGTATTATCAAATTCAAGATTTGTAAATTTTACTTGTGAATTGAGAGAGGAGAGACCTATAATTAAATTATTTTATTGTAAATTTAATTATTTTGTTAAATTTGATTTGTTGATTGATTTTGAGTTTAATTTGCAATGAATGATTGAGAAAAAAATGGTTGGAATAAAAAATTAAATTGAAATGGGGCATTTTAGACTTTTTCATAAATTTTTACTTGAAAAGTAACAAAAAATACTATTTAATGTAACGAAATGAAATATCAGAAATTAAATAGTAATTTTTCAATATGTAAAGACAAAGTAATTAGTTTAGACAAATTTCATAAATTAAATAGTATTTTATCCAAATAAAAATTAAAAAAATATAAATATAAATTTTAGTTATATATCTAACTAAAATTAAACAACGGCATAAATAAAAAAATTATGATAATATTATATTTGAACATAATAATGTTGGACATAAATTTTAACATATTAATATCCAATATAAATCTAAAAAAAAAACTTAATTATTTCGCATATATATTCTATTTAATTATCATAGTTAATAATTTTTTAAATTTAATTTTTTAACAATCTTTTCAATTTAATTTTAATATAGTTAATTAATTAAAAAAATATATGCATATAGTTCACTTAATGATATTAAAGTTTCATAACTAAAATATATGTAATGATAATTCAATTGAGCATTTAAATTAACTAATATACTTTACCAAATATAATTATGGATTTTTTTATTATTATTTTCAATTTTTTTAAAAAAAGAAATTCAAACTTAAAATTTACTTAAATTATGACATGTACTTATTATTAGATTAAATATGTGAATAGATATTTAAATATTTTCATTATGCTCTGATGTCTATATATTGAAGTATTCATTTCACGCGTATGAAATAATAAATTAATATTAATTATTAATTTATTATTTACTTATAATTTAAAATTAAAATAAATAAATAAATAAATATATTTTTTTATGTTTTGACACTGACAAAATGTTTGTACCTAATCAATTAGTAAACTATAATACTATAAAAATTAATTGGTTAAAAAAAAAGGGCAATCCGTAAAACCCGTGAAATCCATGATTAGGTCATCTAGGTCGGGACCCCGTCCGGCCTGTAGATCAATTTCTGAGTTTTCTGATTAAATTGAGTATGGCAGCTATGATTAATATATGAATTTAGATGAATAAATATTTCAAATTCTTAAATTATTAGTTATTAATAGCAAATTTTCTGCCTTTTAATTTGTGAATGCTAATGGTTGGGCCAAAATAAATTAATGTGCCAATTAGAAAGCAAAATCGTTAATGTCTAATGGTTCCATATTTAATGTGTTTTCATAGGCTACTCTGAAAAAATGTGATATGCAATAGATTTTATTTTTATTTTTATTTTTGCATATTGAAATTTGTTACGTTACATTTATTTTTTATTTTTCTTACTGGTAATATATTATAAATTTTTAAATAAAAAAGATAAAGAGAACTTAAACTCTCTTTTGATATTTTACAATTATATGATATTCCTTTTGTTCACAAGTTATAATCCATTTTTGTTTTGATACAAATATTAATAATTTGTATTTATTTTACTATTTTATTCTTATTATAACTATAAATTATATTAATTATTGTATAATGATGTAATTGATTATAACTATACTAAATGACACATTTAGAAAAACAATAATAAATTTACTTTGAAAAAGAAAATGAACTATTTATTTTGGATATCTCAAAAAAAAATTATGAATTATAATTTGTGGATAGAGAGAATAAATGCTTAATCATTGGATTGCTAGCCTAACCCATAAATGAAAATTACACACACATATATATATATATATACATGGAAACAAAAGGCAAAATTCTAAGGCAATTTTATTTGAAATAAACACCTTCAGAACAAACATAAACCTGTATAAATAAATGATACGAGTTTATTTGTAAATACCAAGGCGATCCCTTATATAAATCTTCAAGGGTTGGTAACGCGGCAAGTACGCTTGTAAGGGTTGCAAGCAAGTGGTTTTCTAAGAGTTGGACTGGTGCAGTATCGCTGCCCTTTGCTGATGCATCTAAATGGTTTGTTTTTGGGATTAAGTGGCTTATATGGGACAGCAGTACTGGCTTTTCCTACATCAACGTTAACATTAATCATGTCATATGGTATTCGCTACATCAAAAATTATTAAAGGGAGAGAGATTATCATGATTTAAACTTACGTATATATAATAGATAAATAATAAATTATTTAGCTATATTAACTTAATGTCACTACAATAATTATGGAAATATAAATTAAAGTCTTTAATACCTTTCTCAGCTATTTCTCTAGCCGCAGTGAAAGAGGGTGAAAAAAGAATGGGAGCCAAGAGAATGCATATTATGAGAAAGGCCTTCATGTTGGAGCCGATTATTGAATTTTGTTTGCAATTATGCATTTCTTCCACTACTCTTATTTAGAGTAATAAATCAGCAACCCAATCAAGTATTCTTAGAGTTGTTTCCAAAATTAAAAGGTTTCAATTTCGAATTTCAATTAAAGGTGTTTTCTATGATTACTTTATTTTTAAATAAAGTAACTTACTTTGTTGCAAAAAAAAAATAATTTTTTTTTACGAAAAATTATAATTTTATTTATATTTTATCGTAAATTAAACTATTTTTTCGCAATTTTATTTAATTGCAAAAAAAATTCTAATTTTATGAAAATATAAATTATTTTTTAATATGATTTATTTTATACAAAACAATAATTTTATGAGAAAAAATAATTTTATAATTACGAAAAACTATTACTCTTTTTAAAAAAATCACAATCTTTTTATAAAATGTATCGTATAGGAAAATTTTTATATTACTCTGTTTTAAAAACAAAGTAGAAAATTTTATTTTTTATAGCCAACAAGATAGTTATAAATAATAAATATAATTAAATTATTTAAAGTATTATAATTAAATTAATCTGTTATTACATTTCACTAATTAAAAATGAAAAATGTTAGAATAATTAAGGTAGTATTTTAAATTTATATACCTATAAACTTTATAAAAAAAATAGTCTAATTTATGAAAAAATATAAGAAGATGATAATTTTTTATAAGAAAGCCTTTTTTTTTATAATTATCAAGTTATTTTTCCTTTTCATAAAATTATTGTTTTGAAAAAAAATAAGTCATATTTTCATAATATTATACTAAATTTACCATTAATAATGCATATTCAAGAATATGAACATTTATAATTTAATAAAATATAATTTTAATTCTTACTTTAATAAGGAAATTAATAAAATAATATATTTTCGTACAAAAATAGAATTTTATAAAATAATTGAAAATTCAGGATGTTTCAATCTTCCTTCATTCAGAAAATTCGTCCTCAAATTTTCAAACACAACACCTTACAACTAAACTTCTCCACCACACATCCACTATGCACTTTGATACACAACCAAACCCAGGAAAAGTAACAAAACAAAACAACTTCAACAAGACATAAAATTGCACACTTAAACCTCTAATAAAATTCTTCCAATACCAATATCCAATCTATTCTATAAAACCTTATTGCAAATAGCTAATCATGCGGTATTCCTACACCTTTGATTCAATCACAGCTCACACTAACACAACCCTTGATTTCACGTTAATCAATCATAACCTTAAACATATCTTATCCTTAAGCACTTATTAATACTAAAGCTAATATTAATGCATAACTTCTCACCTTTCATTTATTATTTATTACATCAACCAAATACAAATCCAACAGATAATTCTAAGTTAGTAACATTCTTAAATATTCCATAATTCATTTCCAGACTAATAATTATGACTTAATCTTAATAACCTCGATAAATGTTCTTATGTCTAATATCTCATCAAACTTATAATTTTCATTATATTTAATAGTGAGAATAACTCCCATAATAATTTCCTTAATCATTTCATCAAGTAAAACATATCAATACTTAATAGTTGTTATCCATTCTTGTTTGCTTCAAGTAATTTCTTTAATATATATATAAAATTTTATTTCACCAATTTGAAATCAGCATATATGCCTACACACCAATTGATATACAAAACCAAAAATTTTACCCTTTATCTCAGCATTCCTTATAATAACAGAGTCATCAAGAAATTCTGTTAACTCCACACATATTTTACACCATAGGTCGGATACTAACCAATAATTCACAATTTATTTTAGACTTATTCTCTATAAAATATTTTAATATCATCGCTTAAACAACTATTGTCTCACAATCATGCACATTTAACCCATGTCATTATCGTATTTCTAAAATTTCCATCAATATCTTATGATCTTTCATAATTCCTAATCTTTCTATTTATCCACATAAAATCAATAAATTCACTATTCTTAGTGACACTTAATAAAATCTCCATGCAGGATTTATGTCTTTCTTAATCTATGCCATTCCATTTTGATCTCAACTTAACATATATACCTTATGAATATACTCAAATAGTAACTCTACTATATGATATAATAAAATTGTTTTCCTTAGTAAAATCAATACCTAATCCTTAATCCTTTCTACAACATAATATAGAAACGAATATCTCAAAATATTATCTCATTCCGAGAACTTCAATCCACTTCAGGTATATCCAAACTTGTTTAAATTTGCAAAACTATTTAAAATTATTCGTAATAATTAAAACATTTTCACTTTTATTTTAGAACTCGATGTACTCTGTCCAGGGATGATATACAATATGCAACCTTAATACCATGATCAATGAAGAAGATGATGTATGTATAATGACTAATAACTTTATGATGGTTGACTCAATGAATGCAGACAGACATATACACTGGACACGAGTACAGAGTTCTAAAATAATAAATTCTCAAAACTGATGTTAAAATCATACTTTAAAATCAAGTATCATCTTTAAATTCATTTAAAACATTCTATTTCTAAATCATTTAAAATTTTGAATAAAGCCATTTGATACCCTTCTGGATTAAGTTCTCGGAAATCCTCGAATTCACAATTCACACAGTCTTAATATTCTATCCCTTATAAAATTCCAAATCATACCCTCTAATCATCACCTACTCACCCAAGAACCTTTACCTCCACAAAATTCTACTAAAATCACAAGGTTAAGAAAATCATAAAATTCATCATAACACCACGTTAACGCTGAATTGGAAGCAAAGGAAACTCAAGATGACAATTAGGAATTCTATACTCCGCATGTTACAAAAACAAGGACCCATAACACTGAAAACATAAAAGATCACAAGATCTTTGCTCTGATACCACTTTTGTCACGCCCCGAACTCGAGGGCACGTGACCGGCACTAAGACACGAGAGGTGCACGTGGCTACCAGTGCCCGTAGTAAGCCTGACCCAAAACACACACAACTGAAAGCCCAACTGGAAAGGGCTATGGGCCCAAATAAGGTAAGCAGAACCAAAAGAATCACAATATAACACAATTATCAAATTGGCCCAACATTCATTTATTCCATATATTCCAGAAAGTAACAAATTACAGAAAGATTCTGCTTAACCCAAAGATTACAGCTCTTAAAATACATAACTGAAATAATACACAAAGCACAATTACAAAGTGTAACATTGCGGAGTTCTAGAGTCATAATTACAAATGTACATCTATTACATGTATTCTTAAACAAATCACTGCCGAAGGGAAAATTGGCAGTCTACTCAATTACAATTCCTTCACCAGCTCATTCCCTGACCTGAAAGCAACAAGATGAACAGGAATGAGCGTTCGACTCAGTGAATGATACCAGCTAATATATTAAACTGGTATCTTACAGAGAGAATTCTAATGCACATGCTATGCACTATGCCACAGAATCAGACAAATAATCCAATCAAGCAAGGATGGGGTATGGTCCACAGTACCACACTGATACTCAATACTCAATATGGGGAGCCGATCCCCCTACTCTGGCTCTCTGAATCCAATAATCTGTCTCTTATATCCAAGGGGCCCGGCCGTCACTAGTCTGTACCACTCAACCCTGACCCGACTAACAGCAGCCCTGGCGATGAGCAGGCCCGGCCGGCATCCATCAGTCATAGCTCATCCTCTGAATCTCATCATAATCCAATCATAACCATAACAAATCCATAATCCTAAGTGGTACTGTATCCTCCCGACCTCCATCCATCAATCACAACCATAGTATGGCACAGAATACACAATATCAATTCATCATTTACAGTCACATGTTACATGCTTATATATGCAGTAGTAGTGCATAATATACATATATATACACACAACAATGCATATTAAGTGGAAACAGGATAATATATCAGTGAGTAGCACTCATCTAACTGTCGACGCTTCCGACCGGCTTCCCTCAGAAGAGTAGCCTTAGAACCAGGAAGACACCAGACACCGACACCTCGTAGCAGAGAACATTATCACGATAAGAATTACACTTAACCCCAGAACGGACTCGACAACCTAACAAATACTCTAAGAACTACTAAACATAAAATAACTTATATAACAACTGAAATACAATGGTTCACCTTCACAAATTTTGAACATATGGACGTCGAGAATCATGCCAGAACGTCGAAACAGAACCACTGGACCTCCCCACGCGCCGGCACACGAGCTGCCGCCAGCCGACCACGCACCGCCGCCGGTGGTGGCGGATCAGGAGAAACTCCACACCAGCAGGTTCACCTCGACTCCAGGAGCACAAAAAGAATCACCACTCGCTGGCACTCGCCCTCCAGCCACCGAAAAACTCCTCCAAAGTCACGGTTTTGCATTTCTGATCTCCTCCTCCGGTGGTCCTCAGGGGGCAAGGCAGGTACCAAAATGAAGCTCTCATCCTCAGGAGTAAAACGGCACCAAGATTGCTGGAATCCGCTGCCGGAATCGGCTAGAAAATTGAGTTGAAGTTGCGGTGGCCGGTGGTCCTTCTCTCCTCACGTACGCCGCTGTGCCACCGCCGATCGTCGAGCTGCCACCTCCCTCGACGTCGCCGGTCCTTCCTCTACCCAGCGATGGTGGCGGTGCTCGCCACCGCCCGCCGAAACGCCACCAACCTCCTCTCTCTCTCTCTCGGCCTCACCCTTTCTCTCTCATCTCTCCTGTTTCCCGTTCCTACTGTCCCGTTCCAAAACTCCCCGTTTTGTCTCTAACTGCCCAATCAGCTCCTTCCTTTCTTCTTCTTTTTAAATAACTTAAACACAGATTTGTTATATATATATATATATATACTAAACCATACAATATATACATAATACTATATACATATATTTATATAAAGATAATCCTACACATATATATATATATATACAAAATAATAATACTAATAATAATAATGATAATAACAATAATAATAGTGATGATAATAAAAATAATAATAATAATTCATAATTTACATATTAATAATAATTTACAACATATATTCACTAATATATATATATTAATAACATTATTAACGATAATTATAGTAATTATATCGGAAATCCAAACTTTCGATAAAATACTATAATCACACTTATAATATTAATTAATGCCTTTATTAATACTCAAATATCAAAATATAATCCAAAATACAATTCTCCAAAAATCCACATTAACAGTATCATAATAATATACATATATAATATTATACTAAATTTACCATTTATAATGCATATTCAAGAATATGAAGATTTATAATTTAATAAAATATAGCTTTAATTCTTACTTTAATAAGGAAATTAATAAAATAATACATTTCCGTACAAAAATAGAATTTTATAAAATAATTGAAAATTCAGGATGTTTCAATATATATATATATATATATGTGTGTGTGTGTGTGTGTGTGTGTGTGTGTATAAAATTTATAAATAATAGCTGAAAAATAAAAATAAATTAATGTAAAAAATATTAATAAATTCAGATATACAAAATATGAAAAGATGAATAAATCAAATATAAAATTTTTCAGAATTATCATGATGTGAAAAAATTATAAATAATGAGTGATAAAATTAGAAATTCTTATATATATATATATATATATATATATATATATATATATATATATATATATATATATATAGCTAATCAAGTAATATTAAGAATAATTATGTAAACATAATATTAGGTCCTCATAAAGACAATGACAGGAATCTCCGCATGATAGGGAATACACTCTTCATTCCCGACCTATTCCTGCTAATGGAGAAAAAATATCTCTCATCTCCATTCTCATAGAGACAAAAATAGAAGAATCCTCCCCCCGATCACCCCATTACATCCAAGTGATATAATAATTAGCGTATTTTTTTAAAATTGCTATAATTTTAATATATATACATCTTGTCTTCTATGTATTTGTGTGTTTATAAATTTCAGAATATATATATATATATATATATATAGGGCCAAAGACTTATTAGTTGACTATATATACATATATATATATATATATATATATTAAAACATATACAGGGCCAAAGACTTGTTAGTTGACTGGCGGATAAATCCAAGTGTAGAGCTCTCTAAGCTGCATCCCAAAGATAGGTACTTAAGTGGTCCCTGCAAAATAAAAAAAAAAAAATATTTTAACTATGATGTCACTTTATTAAAGTTTAACTAATTGTGAGCCGGTATTTTACACGATCGAGTTTTCATTATTTTTTTTATTTATATTTTATCAAAATATTTTAATATATGTGAATTATTATAATTATTTAATTAAATTTAACTATTATCTTTTATACATACATATATAGAGAGAGAGGGGACAATTAACTTTAAAAAAAAATAATGATTTGGAAAAATTTTTGAAATGGCTTAATATATCTTAATTGACGTGATTTTTTCAAAAGTTAATTTTAACATTTTATTTGGTTGGGAGATTTTTAAATTTATAAATTTAATAAAATTTATAGATTTTAAATTTATAGATTATAAAATTAATAAATTTTAAAAATTATACCGTTTGGATTGATTATAAAATCAATAAATTATTAGGGATAATATTAATATAAATTTTTTTTTGACAATTTTTCATATATAAAAAATGATAAATTTTAAATTTTTTCAATAAATTATTTTAAAAGGTGATGAAATTTTCAAAATTTATATTTTTTAAATTACTAAATGATAAATTTAATTTAAATTTATAAAATTTCTCATATCATACGAGGCTTAAAAATATTTTTAAAACTTAAAATATCATATAGACAAATTTTTGCCTTAAGAATTTGCTTAACTCCGTATATTTTCGCTAATTTCTCATTCAATATCCAGCTGGATATATAGCGCGAATAGAACTAATTAGTTCTTATGGCTAAGTGAATATGCTATTGTATTCGTTTAATTCAAGATGACAAAAAACTTATCTATAGAAGGAATTAATTATATATAAAAGAAAAATTATACAGTATACATTCATGGATGAATACGTTTGTCAATAATTACAATTGAAAAATATATATAAATGTATTGTAGATGGTCCTTGTAAATCAAGCCGAACACACAATACATATATATGTTGGGGGAAAAAGTTTGCAAATTCTTATATAGGCTTCTTCTAACGAGTATTTATTAAAAAAATAATAAATCTAAACAAAATTAAATAAAATTTTAGAAATATTAATTATCATAATATTAATAGAATGGTTCTGAATTTTTATGTTAATCAAAATCGGGATTCGTCCTGAATTATAGTAATAAAAATTATACCGAAAATCTGAATACCCGAACCAATTTATTAATTAAAATACGAATTTTTATATTTTTCTTATATGTTTTCATATATTTTATATGTGTGACTACAATAATAATATATAGGTAAAAAATGTTTTTTACATAGTAATAATATATAATTTATTAATTATATATCATTGAAAAATGAAAAGTTATGAATTATTGAATATTGATGAATATTAATATATTAATATTAATATTAATGAATAATCATATCTAAATTGGTAAATTACTATAATATATGTAATTGATAATTAATAAAATAATAATATAGTTATATATAGTATATTAACTTATAAAATATATATATAAAAGTTATATTTATTAAGTATTTAACTATATAATATAAATTATAAGTTATACTTATAACACTTAAGAGATATGTATATAATTAGTAATTTATTATTACTAATTACTATTTTGTATTAGTAATAACTAATTAGAAGTTGTAGACTTATATATTAATTTTATCCAAATTTAATAAGATATTTTATATATTTGTGGTTTCATAATTTAATCACTAATAATATTAATATACTTTACGATATTTTATACCAATAAACTCGAAAATCCGACTTATATCAACTCATAAATTCAAAACAATTCGAAACAAATCTTTGTTTATTTTTTATTTTGGGTAAATGGAAGCTTTTGTTAAAACTCAATTATAATTGGTTAAATTTTCCTTTCTTCATTAATCATTATTGTTTAAAGTCTTATATTTTATCATATTATTATTATATAATATGATAAACACTTGCACAGTAAGAATATTCTCAAATCTTAGAACATTAAATCTCAAATTTGTATAATAGTAATTTAATAAATTATTTTGTTATTTGATTTATTTATAAATATTGAGATTATTATAAATTAAGAAAACAATATACAGCCCAGAAAAAGAAAAGCTAGAAGTAGGAATACATGTTAAGGTAGTGCAAATTAAACCAGAAAAGTTCTCAAAACACAGTGATTAATTGTATTGAGAACATTTATTTTACATATTATTATAGTACTCAATTGATTATTCAAGAAAATCCATGCTTGTTCAAGGACTTGTTTCATTTTCATCACAATGGTGCTTGTAATAGCAAGGCTTTTTCTTTTTTGGATAAGGCTTGTAAAGAGGCCTCTTTGGTGGGAAAGGTTTGTATGGTTTGTATTTCCATGTGTCTGGGGTTATGCCATCACTGCTAACTTCCCCTGCAAAAATTAATAGGATAAAAAATAACTATTTCATAATTTAAATATAATTACAAAAAATATTCTACTCTGCTACTAATAAGGTAAAAGTTCTTACAAAATAAAATCACACACACACAAATTATTGTCTAATTAATAAATAATAATTCAAACAGAATTAAATAAATAAATTTTAAAAAATGAATTACATAAGTGAAAAATTAATCTTCATTTTTTCTCATACAATTTGATTTAATTATCTTTCTCGAATAACCATTTTACAACCAAATTTTATTTGAAATAATGACTCTTAATTAAATTTTAATTATTATTATAAACATTAAAAAATTGTAATAAGTATAATTATTTATTATTATTATTGATTTTATATTATCATTTTATAAAAATTAATTAAGTATAAATTATTATTTTATATTTATAAAAAAATACAAATAACCCTTTTAATAATTTTTATTATTCAAACGCAATGTACCATCGAATTACTAAATATTTTAAATTAATTTCAATTGTTAATTATCAATTCCTAACTGCTAATTGCGCATGCCTTCTATATCACAAAATTCGGGGGAATCCCCCGTTTGTAAACATATAAATGGATCGCACATACTTAATTTGGTATTTTATAAAAATTTCGTTCAATTAAAATCTTAAAGTAACTAAATTGACTCAATTAAAGGTTTTTCAATCAAAACTAATGGTTTTTGTTTATGAAATTAGTAAAGTTAATTTGTGTGCGATTCATTTATATTTTTAAATATAAATTTATTAAAATAAAAAATATATATTTTAAATTGATAAAATATTAAAATTAATTTATGTGGATTTATATTTTTGACTTATGTGATTTTATTATCGGTTTTTCGGTTCTAATTTCTCTAATGCATGTTTTATTTCTCTAAATTCGTCTAGGTCTATTTTTCTTTGTCAAATTTATTATCATTTCTATCATATTAGCGGTTATTATGTCTCAAATTTGATAATGTATTATCTCAAGCAAATTTTTTATAAATAATTAGATATGCTCGTGTTTAGTGTTTCCGTTTTAATTTTAATATTTTAAAATATATATATTTTTTTAAATTTTAATAATTTTTATATTTAAAAATATAAATAGATCCCATATAAATTAACTTTATTAATTTCACAAATGAAAACCGTTAGTTTTAACAGAAAAGCTCTTAATTAAGCCAGTTTTAATGGGAAAACCTTTAATTGAGCCAATTTGGTGACTTTAAGCTTTTAATTGAACAAAATTTTTTATAAGACACAAAATTGAGTATTTTGCAAAAGTTAAGACCCCAAATTGGATATTCCCCCCACAAAATTCATTGTTAAATGGTTTATAATTTCAAAAAGACTTTGTTATTCTAAAAAAAAAAAATCAAAAATACTTTGTCCATATTTAAGTGGTAAGTACTTCATCCGTTTCAAAATATTTATCGTTTAAGATTTTGGTGCACGGATTAAAAAAGTTATTATATTATCATAATTCTATGGTATAAAAATACTCTAAAATATCATTTATTAATTTTGATATAGAAAAATAAAAATAATTAATGCAAATATTTAGTAAATGAATAAATAGAGAGTAAATGGAAAAAAAATAATAAATGCATTATTAAAATATTAAAATGATAAATAAATTGAAATAAAATTTTTTCTAAAATGATAAATATTTTAGATAAGAGAGAGTAATTAGCAAATCATTAGCCAACAAGGCCTTAACTAATATTGCATAAATTGGTGAATTTGAACTTAAAATCCTCAGCTTCCACATAATTTTGCAGCCCAGCCCCGCACACACACACACAAACACACACACACACACACACATATATATATATATATATATATATATAGGATTAACATTAATAAAGCATTTTATTTAAGGATAATGTATTAAATGTTGGAAATATTAAGCATATTTATATGCATTTAATTACCTGCAGGAGTTATCTCTGCTAATTCTCGAGCTGTAGTTGAAGGAGAAAGGAAGAGAATTGTTGCCAAGAGAATGCATATAATGGTGACAAAGGTCTTCATTTTTAGATCTTATTTGAAGTTTTGCCACTTGCAATTTTCCTCTTCTCCACCACCCTTATTTATAGCAATAAATTATTGACAAAGACACCTAATGGGTTTAATCATTTAAATACAAAGGCTCACTCACCTCTACCAATTATTAGAATCTCCTTACGTATCACATTACTACAATTTTCCTTGTTAAATGTAATATAAATTATTAAAATTTTATTTCAATGCAATTAATTTTTATATTGTAATTATCCACTCACATAAATTTTATATTTTAATTTTTAAAAAATTTCAATATTTATTTTATATTCAATAATAAAAATTATATCAACATAATCTATTATATTCATTCAATATAAGGATATTCTAATCCTGCGCATCAAAATTAAATATTTACAAGTAAAATTTACCATAAATTATAACCTTACATGAATATAGTGAGATTGTATAATAATAAAATTATTATTCTTATTATTATTTTATTGGCTTGATAATAATAATAGAAATAATTATTTTTTTATTTCATAGATAATGATTACTTTTTATTTAGGGTGGTAAAATTTCCAAAGCAATTATTCTTATTGCCAGATAAAAATTTTTTACTTGGATAAAATTGCCCTCCCCCTTCACCCCATATGTATATGTCCCTCCCACCCCTCTTCTCCGTTATTATCTATTTACACCAAATACAATACATCAATTGCCCATAAAGTGACACTATCTTCATACTCTAACCGCAAGGCAAGACTGTGATAGTTGGTATGATTTTGATAAAGAGTTGTTGGTATAATTTTTGAGAATTCGAGCGTGCCACGCGTGTGAGATATGCAAATTAAAATTTTTGCGTCTATTAACTTCTAAAATCATATTAAATTGTGGATCCCCGAGTTTTCTTAGCCACAGTCCACTTAAATTCAACAAATGCCAGTAAATAAAATTGGAAATTTATGAGAATTGGAAATTAAAGGACTTAATTGAAATGAGAATATTGCATTTAAGGGAAATGTTGATAAAAACAAAGGAATTGAAATTTTAATAGTAAATTAAAAGCAAATGCTGGAAATAAGCTATGAAATAAAGAAAATTATTTCAGAAATTCTTTCTTTTGCTGTAACTTTTTTTGTTGGCTGTTGATTTCTGTGTGTTGTCCCTCTCTCTTGTCTCTTTTTCCTCTTTATTTCCTCAGATAACCACCTATCTCCACTGAATAACTGCTATCATCCCACACCACTTCTAATTTTCAACTCCCCACTTCCATTTCCACTAATTAAATTTAAACTATGTGTTTTATGATTAATAGGCTGGGCTATTTATTTAGCTACTAAATTTGGGCACAAACAAGAGTCTTCTTATTAAAAATTTAGATTCTATATAATTTTTCTTTTCTTTTAAAAAAATAAAAAATTCAAATCAAGAACATAATCAAAGAAATCATTCTTGATAATTTTTTATCCAATTAAAAAAAATATAGAATCCATAAAATTATGGCATTTATATATACAATTTGTCTCAAACAATTTTTTGTGGGATCATTCTTGATAATTTTGTCCAATTAAAAAATCAATTTCACGGTTGAGGTATTTATTGAAAAAATCTTTAAAAACTTTCTGTTAGAGAGTAGCAACGTTCTGTTGGAGAGTAGTAAATAGTTGGTGGCAAGCAAGAATGTAGAACAAAAACTTGTTAGTATCTATGCACAATGTATTATTAAGTACACAAATCGAACAGAATAAAATTTGATGGCTTTGAGGCATGTAAATCACTTTCTTTAAGGTAATATTTGCCTCCACTGTGTTGTTGTTGATGAGTGTTATGTGGCAAATTACTCCAGAGTACAACGAAGTCTCTAGAGAAAAAGACAACAATTCTTTTACTCTCCCAAGAACAATTGGAAAATAGAACATTTGTATATATCTGAAAAAGCAAAATAATTTTGATAGAAAATTATAAGGACTAAAATTGGTCTCCAACAGCCAGAACACATGCGTACATAGGAAGTCTTCATTTTCATCTATAAAAGGTAAAAGGGGAAGCTCACTCTCTCTCATAAGTTCTCTCTCTTTCTCTCTACACACACTTCCTCCAATCTCACTGACTTATGCATTGGAGACTTCTCATCGGTTTACCCAAAGCCGCTCCTAACACTCTTTCATTTGTTTTTAGTTCTACCCCTCTAAGGGATCCACCATCAACAGTATAAATTGACTCAAGACTCTTCAAAATGGCATTGTCTGTAGGAAGTCAAGATAAGAACAATGATAAGCGAGGAAGTAGAAAGAATGAAAGAGTGCAAGAGAGGAGAAGAGATAGGAGAGAAGAAGAGGGATCTCATTCTGCATCTTCTTCGCATTGAAGGGATCGAAGGAGGAGAGAAGTGTTATAATTCACTTAGATTGGTTAAATTTTGTCTATGAATAGAAAATAAAATCAAGAGAAAAATAAAAAGCAATTGCACAAGAGACAGGATTTACATATTTTGACAATCTGCTTACATCCACGAGAGATTTTAGGTTTTCTTTTATTAAGAGAACTCATGTTGACTCTATCATATAACAAATTAGGGTTCAATCCTTTAAATAGTAACTGGTTGCCCCAAAATTACACAATTAGTCTTTGTCTTCAATAAAGTTGTATTGTACACTCACTCCTTCGCACCTCTATAATCGTCTCCTTTGCTGGAACTCTGAGTGTAAATTATTCTTCGATTATGAGTCATTATCTAACAAGAAGACAAAGTAATAGTTGACACTGCTTCGACAACGTCAAAGAAGGAATTAAGAAAAGTTCTCGAAGACCTAGGTTGGGATAAAGGAAAGAGGACAATGGATAAAAATCTTGTGCTTGCCCTAATGTCACCATTTGTGAAGAAAGTCAATGATTTCAAAATGCCAAAAAAATTCAAACAGCCAACTACTTAGAGATATAATAGGGAATCTAATCCTAGAGTCCACGTAATGGATTACAAATATGCTGTGGAGCTCCAAACTACAAGTGACAAGGTACTATGTAAAGCCTTTAGAGGCTCATTAGAAGGGGCAGCCAGAAGATGGTTTGGTGGGTTAGAAGAAGGAACTATTAGGTGCTTCAAGCAACTTGTCGAGAGTTTCATGCACCGATTCGCTGTTAATATCCCTATAGAGATGTGAATGCAATCCCTAGAATAAGTGACTCAGCTGGAGGGTGAAACACTTAGGGATTTCGTAGCTCACTTCAATAGAAAAGCATTGAAAGTAACAAAGCTTGATCAAGCAAAAGCAGTTGAAGCACTTAAGAATGACACTTTGGTATTCTTCTTATTCTTTTGTAGGCTACTTTAAGGAGGTCCATCTTTTTAGATCTTGCACTGATCAGAAAACTTATTCTTGTGGCTTTCAATTTATAGAATAATTTTGAACCAATACAACTATTCAACAATTATTAAAACATAACTGCTAATAGCAATTACAATGTCAAGTGCCAATCAAATTTATGCCAACCAAATTTATTTTTCCCTGCTACAACATAACAAACTAAAGTTCTAACACAATGGATGTCAAAAAGACCATATAGATGCTCATTAATTTTCAAGATAACAAAAATTTTTATTTGGGGGTTAGAGCCTTTGATCAAGTTTGCAACAAGTTTCTTGAAAATATTGGGGAGATTTGCTAAGGTTGAGAGTTTCAATGATAGGATGGACGATGGGGTAAAAAGACGGAGTATTTTTTAGTATTTTGGATTTATTATCCCAAGATATGGTAGGAATTTCTATGCCAATAATATGTCCCTTGTGTCTTTCTTAGAACATCCTCAGCAATTCTCCCTATTTTATTCTCTATTATATTATAAATAATTCAACTACTTATTTTAATTTATTTAGAAAAATGTGCACACTCCAACAATACTCTCTATTTCACTCTCTATTTCATTTTTTTTATTAATAAATCTATAATTCTTTTTTTTTTTATACATAAATTTATAGTTTAATTTGCTTCATACTACATAAAATTTTTGTGGCTCAAAAAATCTTTTTAAAAATATTATAACAAATAAAAAATATTATAACAAATTATTATTATGTGCTAAAAAATATAATCTTTTTAAAAATATTATAATAAATATTATTATTTTTATTGCTATTACTACATAAAATTTTTACCAAAAAATAATAATCTAATTTAAAATATTGTAAAATAATATTTTAATAATAATATACTAATTTAATAATAATAATTTAAAAAATGAAATAAATGAAAAAATAAAAAAAAATATTAAAATATTAGTATAGAGAACTAATCTCACTCCTCAAATTTGAGGAGAGAGAAATTGGCTTTTAAAAAATTTAGGGAAGGATGATAAGTTAGGAAGTTTGTTGGAGAATGGATAGTGAAATATAACTCTCTATTTTAGAGAATAAGGTATTTAGGAAGTTTCTCGGGAATGCTCTTAGTTTATTGCCTCCTTTTAATAAAAAATAAAAAAAAAGTTAGAAAATACTTCAAACAATAAAACATCCGATCTCTTTGTTTTGGGTATGTTCTATTCTATGAAAATTTCATCTCTTCTTTCTGTAATTAATTGATCAAATCCCACTCATATCTCTATTGAGATTATGAGGTACTAAATTGATGAACCATCGTATTAGTAAGGCTCGTCCTGACTTTCAATTTGAATAACCATCAGCAAATAAACCGTTGGCCCAAATCTCACTGGATTTCTCAGGAATTAATATTTATTTATTGCTCAAAATCATTCCAAATTAAAGGGAAGTAGAATTTTTAGGGCCATGTGAGTGTCTCTACTGTTCAATATTTATACATACTTAGCCCAAGGATTTCAAGGTAAATGGCTTGAATATTTTGTTAGTTATACAATTTTAATATATTATTTATTTACAGTAAAACCTCTATAAATTAATAATGCTAGAACCACGAAATTTTATTAATTTAGAGAGATATTAATTAATCGATAAATTAATAATTTATTAATTTATAAAGTGATTTTAAATTCAGCAAAAATAAATTTAAAATCACTAATGAATGTTTACAAGTCCAAAACTTAAAAAAAATATGACTAGTGACATCAAAAATTCAATTAAGAATGAAACTGAGAATAATTCAGTACCTTTGGAACCAATCACGAGAAATGAAGCAATCATATTATCAACCACTATTCACAATTTTTTGTTATAATTTGAGAAGATTACATCGAAACTTTTGAATAAAGTGAGAAAAATTAGATATGAAATTCACTTAAATTTAAATTTCAAGAGAAAATAAAATATTATAGATTTATATTTTACTAAATTATCCTAAGTATATATATATGTACTAGGCATATTTAAGAAGTTATTAATTTATAGATGAGATAAAATAATGTATTTGTATAGAGTTGTTATGGAAAATTATTATCTTATTAATTTATTAAAATTGTTTATTTTTTTAACTGATCCAAGTCGGGACAGAAGAAATTATTATTTTAAATAGATTATTAATTTATCGAATATTAATTTATAGAGGTTTTATTATATATTGGTTTTGAATTTAAAACAAAATTAATTATTTGAATTCTAAAATCATAATAAAATTATTAATAATACATTTTTATTAAAAATAAAATTTTAAGTAAGGGCACTCTAAAATAAAAATGATGTGATATACTTTAGCAAAAGTGATAAATTCATCCTTCAATTTTACCATCCAAGATAATTAAGGATAAATTGACTTTTTTGGAGACAAAAATCCAAAACTTACCACGAAATAATAAAGAAAAGACAGTATGAACTTTTTAAATACAATTGACTTTAAATTTGATTAAATTGGACAATTAAGTCCTTTTATCTTTATATTTTAAAAATACCAATCTTATCATTTATTAACTAACACAAATAAATAAATAAAAAATATAATACCGTAAGATTTCTTATATACAACTTTAATTATAATTTATTGAGAATGTGAGTTTTATTTAAAATTTATAAATTTTTTATATATTTCAATTTATAAAACGTGAAAATTCTTTTATTTTTATTATTTATTGTTTTCATGTTTTGTAGAAAGAAGCTTGAATATTGAATAGGTTTTTAAACTTGCCACGAAGGGAAAAAAAAAAAAAAAAAGAATCTTTCGTACTCGATCGACCTTGAATTTAATGAAATTGGACAACTAAATCATCTTTTTATATTTAAAAAAAATCAATTTTACCATTTATTAACTAACAAAAATAAATAAAGGGGTAAATAAAAAAAATCTAAAACTCTAAAATTTCTTATATATAACCTTAATTTTAATATTTTAATTTTATAAATCTAGTGAGCTATTATAATTAAATTAAAAAAATTAATTAATTAAAAAATTTATAGAATTAAAAAATTTAATTTAATTTTATAAATTTGATAAAATAAACTATTGTAATTAAACTATTATAAGTTATTTAATATAATTATAATACTAGTTTATTTTATCAAATTTATTAAAATTAATTAAATTTTTTATTCTATAAATTTATTACTTAATTTATTTCATAAACCTATTAATTAAGTTTTTTAATTTAATTATAGTAGTAATTAATTTATTTCGTAAGTTTAATTAATTAATAAGTTATTTAATTTAATTATAATAGTTTACTAAATTTATAAATTTAAAAAATCATAATTAAGGTTTGTATAATATTTTAATTTTTCTCTTTATTTACTTGTGTTAGTTAATAAAATGTAAGATTTATATTTTTAAAATATAAAAAGATAAAGGCCAATTCTAGAATGTCCCAAAAATAATTTATTTCACTCTTTTTAACCTACTATAGTAAATTATTAACAAGTAAAATATAATATATTTTTCAAGTTGTATTATATTAAGTGAGACCCATTTTTAATGTAATTATAATGAGTTTCAAGTTCAACCTTTAACATTATTATTTTTATAGGCTTATATTACTATTTGGTAGGGGTGAGTAAAACCGAATCAAAACTGAAAAACTAAACTGATCAGTTTGGTTCAATTCGATTTGGTTTTTTATAATATCGATTTGATTTCGATTTTTATTTTAATAAACCGAATTAAATTTTGGTTCAATTCGGTTATAGCAAAAAAATTTCAGTTATAACCAAACCGACTGAAATTTTTTAATATATATATATAGTTTAAATGCTCCATTATAATTATTATAGAAAATTGAGTTTTTTATTGAAAAAATAAATTACTATTAATTATTTTTTAGACTTATATATATATATATATATATATATATATATATATACATATATATATATATATATATATATATATATCTTAAACAAGTAATCAGTTATTAAATTTAATGGTTATAATTAAATTTACATAATATAATAATTTTAAATTAACTGAGATAAATTATTCATGAGACACTTTAAAAACTCTCAAAGATAAGATATAAAAAGACTTAGTTATCCAATTTGATTAAAGTAAAAGTCAATTATGTCCAAAAATTCACTTTTTTTTTTTTTGTCATTTATGGTAACTTTTAGGTTTTTTTTTTTTTTTTTTATCCAAAAAAGTTAATATTTCCGTAATTATCCTAAAGTTGAAAAACTAATTTACCCCTTTTGCATATATATAGAGTGTATTTGAGATTATTGTTTGGAGTTAAAAAATATTTTTAGAATTTTTTTGATTTTATTGATTGATTTTTATTTTTTTATAAATTATTTTTTCAAATCTGCTTCTAAAAAAAATATCAATTTACTTATTTCTATTTAAAAATAATTTTTAAAAAAATATAAAAATATTTATTGAAAAACACTTTTATCCAATGCAATGTCAAACAGGCTAATAGTAATTTGGTTTTATCAACTTAATTATTTTAAAAGGTAAAATTATATTAAAATTATTTAAATCAAATTAAATTATTATTTATATAAATTAATTTGTAATTAGATTTGATGTGATTTGATTCGGACCCGCTCCAGCTACCGCTCCAGCTATGTAGCCAGATCATTTTGCCGACACAGTAATGCAAAATAATAATTATAACCCTACATGCCATTTCTTAGAAACACCCAAATTTGAAATGCATGGCTGTATTTTCATCACAAATTAAAGTGAATAATGACAATAATAATTGAAATGATAAAGACATAGTAACTAATGGCATGTGGTCACACATCACTGGTTGACTTAAGGCTAGACAATACAAGCTATGTACATTTATTATAATGTGTAATACTTAATAATATTTTTTTATTTAAAACTATTAATTAATTCGCCTATATTTTTAAAAAATTAAATAATTTTATTATTATTATAAATATAATAGAGAAAAATAAAAATAAAAAATACAGAAAAGAAAATAGTTTTTTAGATCTTCCATTCAATAGTATTAGACCTTTAGTATGAAGTACAAAAGAAAAAGAAATAGGAAACTTTTATAATTAGAAAAATACAATCAATATGAAAACTAGAATATTCATGTATATGGAAAAATATCAATCAAATCCTATAATATATTTTATTATAACACTCTCCTTGATATATTTTACAAATAATATGTCTTATCAAAATTTTATTAAAGAAAAACTCTATGAGAAAAAATCTTAGTGAAAGAAAAATAATATATTATTCTTGTAAAAATTTACATCATAGCACTGTCTCGTTAAAATGCATGGCTGTATTTTCATCACAAATTAAAGTGAATAATGACAATAATAATTGAAATGATAAAGACATAGTAACTAATGGCTTGTGGTCACACATCACTGGTTGACTTAAGGCTAGACAATACAAGCTATGTACATTTATTATAATGTGTAATACTTAATAATATTTTTTTATTTAAAATTATTAATTAATTCGTTTATATTTTTAAAAAATTAAATAATTTTACTATTATTATAAATATAATGGAGAAAAATAAGAATAAAAAATACAGAAAAGAAAATAGTTTTTTAGATCTTCCATTTAATAGTATTAGGTCCTTTATATAGAGTACAAAAGAAAAAGAAATAATAAACTTTTATAATAAGAAAAATACAATCAATACTAATATGAAAACTAGAATATTCATTTATATGGAAAGACATCAATCAAATCCTATAATATATTATATTATAACACTCCCCTTGATGTATTTTATAAATAATATGTTTCATCAAAATTTTATTAAGGAAAAACTCTGTGGGAAAAAATCTTAGTGAAGAAAAAATAATATATTATTCTTGTAGAGATTTGCGTCATAACACTGTCTCGTTAAAAATCTTGCCAGAAAAATCTAATGGGATAAAACTTAGGCTAAAGAAAAAAGAGTACAGTGTACAAAAATCTTCTCCTCACAAAAACATGATTTCTATCAAATATCTCTTAATCGGTGCATGCTAATTTTGTTGACTAACTTTTTAAATGTGATTGTAGGGAATGCCTTTGTAAACAAATATGTCAAGTTGTCAAACCGTTTATTTAATGATGTTTAAGTAATATCCACATATAATAGTTTATTTATAGTACTCCCTTAGGATATTATTTGCGCTATGAATATGCCTTGTTAAAAACCTTGCTAGAAAATCTAGTGGGAAAAAATATAGCTAAGGAAAATAATATATTTTATATGATATTTTGTCATTGCACAGATTGTCTCATTAAATCTTTATGCAAGAAAACCTTGCGGGATAAAAACTTGACTAAAGAAAAAGAGTACAATCATATCCTAATTTGCTCCCCTTGATGAGGATAAATTTTAACACAGCATATACTAATTGATGAAATAATGCAGTTTAAATACCATATTAGATAAAGATTTAGTACATAAGTCTGTTAGGTTGTCATTCAAGCGAATTTGTTGGATATCTCTTCTAAAGCTTATGCATATACAAGAATTTAGGTGAAATTTATGTCTATTTCGTTACTCTTGATATAATCAACTTTAATTTGTGTAATGCAAATTGCATTATTCTCAAAACACAATGAGAGTATCTTTTAGTAAGGTACTTTATGACCATAAAAATCTTTATAAAATTGCAGTACCACAATGAATGAATATATAGCCAGTCTAAAATCTATCATCATGGAGACTAAGCAAATAACCAATATTTGCATATAAACCAATTTCAAATATGAATCATAATATTAATAGTATATTAAGATAACTTTTTACACCACTCTAATATCTCTTAGTAAGTGCAAAACTATACCTAACTATGAATTTTTCTTACAAATGCAATTTCAAACCTGATGCAATTTGCAATATATATGAGTGCCCCTATAACATTTATATATGGTACTTAAAAACCAAATAGCTCTTTGTTATCTTATTTAGGTCTAAAAGGGTATATTTTCACTTTAGGTGAGAGGACTACCGTTGGTATGTTTAAGGGAAAAGATTTATCTATACTAAATTGCTTAAATACATTTTTCACATAAGTATACTGGTGTATTATGACTCATTGATAATCGGTCTGCAGGCTGATAAAAAATTTTATTAAATTTTTCATTTTAAACTCACTTTTCAAATAGATACATACTTTTTGAGTTCTTTAGGAGTCACACTGATATTTAAATCATCAACATATATATTGCAACAATAACATCTACCATTCTATATTCTTTTATGGATACAAATGGATATAGTGTATTATTCACATATCTTTCTTTCAATAAAGATTTACTCAAACAATTACACCACATGTTGTAAACCCTCAAATTTGCACTTTTATGATCTGACTGCAACTTGACACCTACTAAGAATAGTGTGCTACGCATACGGCGGTCCCGCTCAACTGCTTTTCAGTCACGAACTCGTACAATCAAATCGGGCTCTAATCGAAATTGAAACGGACCAGAAATGGACATAGGTCGAACCAGCCGATTGGCGCCCACAGGCATGCCGCCTCGGCATGAAATGTGTGTCGGTGGTATGGGCAGCACGCTGGCCATGCCGTCCGATGTCCAGCAACTCATTGGTGCTGCCCATGCTGCCGGTGAGCTTCCAGTGACCGCCGCCGTTGCCACCGGTACCCCCTTACCAGCTCTATAAATAGAGCCCCCTTCCAGCTCATTTGGGGGGACATTCTAAGGCAGAAATTCTTTCTAAATACTGATATACTTGTTGCTTTTGAATTCTGTTTGAAATTTGATATAAAAGAGCTGTTGTTTCAATTTCAATTTCGATTTACATTCATTACGCTATTTCGCTAATCTTTTGTTGTGAAGATTTAGATTTCAAGGATTTTGAATCCAGGGTAGAGTTGAGATTCGGAGCTAAGCTAGTTCCGTTCATCCGAAAATCAAGGAAAGCAAAGGTATAATCTCCTTTCCATTCTCAAAATTCTAAACTCATATCTAGAATTCTCCTTAGGTCTAAAACAGAAAAGATCTAAAATTTATTAATTTAAGAATCATAATTAAATTAATAAACAAACCAACACTTTTTCCAGAATCCCTCCTTTGTAAGAAGGAAGAACTGCGTGGGGTTTAATTCCTATTCAATAAGATACGCAAGCTGCCATTCTAAAAATGTTTCAACTCCAAAATCATTTTTAATAACATTTTCCCTTTTATATTTGTTATTTATTTCCAAATCTGTACTTTCATTTCTTTAATTTAGTTGAGAAATGTGTGCTTTTCCTAGTACCCATAAGGGCTAGAGGAAAAATCCTCTTATTTTATTCGTTTTGATCTTGTAATAATTAAGTATGATTTATTTTGCTTATTTACCTATTTGTCATTTCATCTTATCATATATCTGTTTTATGCATCATTATATTTCTATTTATACATACACAAAAATTCTTTTTTTTTTTAACAATTATTTTGCGATTTTAGCCAAATTAAAAAAAATTATATTTTCTCACTTGAGTAATTACCAAAACCTAATCCCGAGCCCTGTTTAGTCACTCGCGGATCAATGCTTTTCCATTGAGACAAAAATAAAAATATTTTTGGAGTCAATCAATTTTAGTTTTTTTTAACTTTTCCAATAAAAATAATAAATTGAAGTGGCGACTCACTTTCACAACTTTTAAATCACAAAAATCAATTTTCTGAACTCACAGTGAGTTTCAATCATGGAGTTTCTCCCGAAGGGCATTTCGATTCCTCAGCAGATTGGACCAGTGCTCGGGCGAGGCCTCACACATGTCCATATTGCTTTAATCCATACAAGAACTTTTGCAATTTGATGAAATAAATGTCACTTGTTTAATGTATATTCATTTGGTAAAATACATGTCACTTGTTTAGTGTATATTCATTTCTGATATCTCTAGTCCTTCTGGGACTTTCATATAAATATCATTTTCATAAAACATATATCAAGCCTTTCTTTAACTACCATACAAATCAAATAATGGAACATGATCATTTCCATAATATCAATAAGAGAATTATTTTTCTCATAATTAATAATAAAATGAGTGTAACTTTACTTTAATTGTCTTTTTCCACGACGATCAATCATATTTATGCTACTATTTAGTTATACTTGTAGATTTTGCATTCAGATTTTCTTTTGAAATAGCAAGAGCCACCGTTGAGGCAAATTTATCGTCTACGATAATTAAATTTTTATCAACTCTTTCTCTTATATCACAAAAATAATTGAAATCTCATAATTTTCATTTATATGATCATCAACTCTAGAAGCCATATCTGAATAATATAATTATTCTCTTGTCTCAGTTTGTGTCTCATAACTAGCTATAGCTCTTTGACTGAGATCTTCCTCTTTAAGAGATTTCTCTTTAGGAGATTTTATGAGTAACACTATGTGAACCCTCAAATTTACACATCTAGACAACTGGCACTTAATTACAAACCTATAGAATCAAATTGGGCTTAAATCGAAGATGAAACGGGCGAAAATTGGCCAAAAATCACAAAAGGGGCGAAATTCAGCCTGCAGCCACAGAAGGCCTTGCGCCTACTGCCGAAATGCCTGAGGCTGCTGCAAGCTGACCTGCAGCTGCCACAGGACTTTTGGCGGCAGCAGGCGGGTCTTTTGTATTTTTTCATTTTTTTCATTTTATGCACTTATTCCACATCGAAAGGGTATAAAACCTTCCCCTAATCTCTCACCTATATATAGGGGTCCTTCTGTTCCATTTTTCTTCACCTCTTGACATCTTAACCTCATGGTTTGCTTGACTAGCCTTTACATCAAGTGAATCATCTCCATAAGTTTGGTCTGAAAGGAACAAACTTTTAGTTTAATTTTTTTTATTTGGGTGGTTATTTTGTAGTAGCTCTCCTCAAATCAGTCAGAGGAGGTCTTGAATACACCATTCGAAGGTTGTTGTTCTGGCGAGCCGAGAAGGTGGAATTATGATCTGGTCATCCGCTTCATCCGCCTACGTCCCCAAGTCTCGTCTTCGTAATGTAATTATTTTCTTGTTTTGTTATTTTATTTTGTTTTAGTGTTTCTTTTGCTTTATATGGTTCTGTTTGTTTTGTTTGTCTTGTTATTTTCTTAGGATTGCTTAGTTTATTCTTTTCGTTTATTATATTTTTTTTTTGCTTTGCATGTTTTATCATTTTCTTTCATTATTTTGAGACATGTTGATTAGAATCTGATTTAGTCAACTAGATAAATGATTTGAATTATTGTATCAACTTGTTAATTAAAACCTGATCTAATTAACAACTTGATAATCAATAATTCTGCTTGTTTAATCAAGCAACCCACCTTTCAATCAATGAACTGAAATATAATAAAACAGCTAGGCTAAACTAACCCCTTTCGCAAGAAGGGCGAACTACATGAATTTTGATTCCCATTCAAAAGGAAATGTAGGCTTGCTTGTTTAAAGTATCAAATCCAATTTAAATAAGAAATATAACCATTCTCTTTTATATTCTTTTATGAATTAGTTCTTTTTTCTGTGATATTTGCTTTTAATTTGTTTTCTTTATTATAATATTGATTTTGACTCTCTTTTTCAGTATCTTTATTTATTGCTTTAGAATTATTTTGAAAAATGTGTAACTTCCCTATAACCCATAAGGGCTAGAGGAAGTATCTCCTATTTTGGTTTTGAATTGTAAAGTTAATTCCTTTACTTTATTTGCCTTATTGCTTTGAATGGATGTTTATTTATTTGCTTATTCATACATTTTATAATTATTCATGCATTATGTAAACTATTCATGAAATTCATTTTAAGTCATCTTGTATTAAATTTGCCAAACTAATCATTTTTCTAAATAAACCAAAAACCTAGTTCCCGAATTCTCTTTGATTTCGAGACTAGTGATTTTTTCTTTTGGAATATTAATTGGAGTCAATTTAGGTTTTTTCCTTAATCTTTTCCCAAATAAAATAAAATTAAGGTGGCAACTTTTTTCAAAAATCAATCAATCAGAATCTGAGAGTTCCATTGTGAGTTCAAACCCAAATGAGCATTTTTTCATCCTACTTAGCGAATCGGACCAGTACTCGGGCAAGGCCTCACATGCTATTTTTCTTTTCTGCGGATTTTTGACTTTAGTTCCAATTTACTATCCACGTTTCTAGCTTGTTGTAAGATTGATTGATTTTATATTTGCAATTGGAACCACAACCTTTACTAAGGTATTAGCAGCTGTAATATGAGATTTTGCCACTCTTTTAGCATCTATAAATGCATTTGGCAGTTAAGTTGCAATTTGTTATAACTGTATTATTTTCTAACTTCTGATTTACTCTAACTTGTACGTAAATTAAAATTATTTAAAGAGTTTTCAATTCAATAAATTTCTCAATATTTTTTAGCACTGCAGGTACTTTTCTCCCTCTAATATCGAGAAATGTACCTCATCAAAATAAATTTTTAGTCTATTTTGTGGACCCCTTGTCACATATTGAGATAGTGATATTAATATATTCATGGCACAACTAAAAAGTTATAGCTCATGTCCTTGTACAAGTTTCAAAGGAGAGTATGTATCATATACATAATGGCGTTCATGCCAAACCTTCAAGGTTTAATTATTGAACTATAAGTTTAATACTTAAACTGCAGGTTCAACGCAGTATGTTGTGCATGTATACTAGGGATAAAACAATAATGAAATAAATCATTATAATGCACAACTTGTAAAATCCTTACAAATTACTTTTTTTTAAGGAGTTTATATAGAATCACCAATATTGAGTTGTGTCATCTATATAAGTTGTTAATCTTTTAGAGTTTTCATGATCTATCAAATAATTTAAAGCATGTACTGCAGGGAATGAAATTGTACTAGTGGATATTGTTTGATGATTTCTCATTAGCAATTATTCTTTGCAACCACTAGGAGACAACTAACATTTGTAAATTTTCACTTTTTATACTGCTACTACAGGAGCATGCAGTGTATCATAATATATTTCACAAAGAAAAAAACATATTTGTAAGAAACAACTCAATATAAATCATTGATTTAAAATCAATGCAAAAATACTTAATAAATAATTCATCAACACTTTAAACTAGTGTTTAAATTGAAAACATAAATCAAACTAATGTAATTAAAAGAAACATATAATTTTAGGCATTTACATTGCCATCACCAATCAAATGATCAATTTTTCCTTCAAGATTCTCAAAGAAATCCGACACATCTAAATGTGTGACATCAATACAGTCATCATAAAAAACATCATCATTTTCTGCCAAATTTGCTTCTACATTCTTGTCTTTTTTTTTTTTTTTTTAAGGACTCTTGATACAAATCAACAAAATGCTTTGGCGTACGACAGTAACGATACCAATGCCCTTTCATGCACATCAATAGCATTATTTTTTGTATTTTGCTTTGATCCATTATTCTCTTTCTCTTCATGATTCTTCCACTTATGGTGGAAAGATGCATTATTATTTCTATGATCACCATGATTGCTATTATTATGATTTCAGCCCTCTTCCTCGTCCAATATTATTATATGTTGTCTCATTCACTTCAAGGAATAGAGTAGAACTAGTTGGACGAGTTTCATGATTTTTCAATAAGAGTTCATTATTTTGCTAAAAAACAAGAAGACATGAAATTAATTAAGAATATTTCTTAAACATTTTTCTTGATATTGCTGCTATAGGAGCATATTTGAGGCATGAAAAGTAATAAATATCTTCTCTAACATATCATGGGTAGTAATATTTTCTGCACATAATTTCAATTTAGAACTAATTCTGAAAACTGCAGAATTATATTCACTTACAGTTTTAAAATCTTGCAATCACAAATGCATCAATTCATAACGAGTCTTTGGAAGGATGACTGATTTATGATGGTCATATCTCTCTTTTAAATTATTCCAAAGGACTAATGGATCTTTAACTGTCATATATTCAAGTTTCAATCTTTCATGAAGATGATGACGAATGAAATCATCGCCTTGGCGCGATTTTTTTGAGATTCTTGATTTTCATCTTTAATTGTGTCTTCAAGACCCATAGCATCTAGATGTATTTTAGCATCTAGTATCCATGATAGATAATTCTTACCTATGATGTCGAGAGCCATAAATTCGAGTTTCATCAAATTCGATATTGTCTATACAAAAATAAGTAATATGTCAATTCGTATCATAATTAAATCAGTCTTTTAAAGATTTGTAAATAATGCATTTAGTTTTTCAGGAACATAAAATAATTTTTTAATGAATTGGGATACAAGATTTTATGATACTTAGTTCTTTTGGAACTTAGACAAAAAATTTTCAGGAATTTATACGTTAGTTATTTGTTTAATTGGTTTTTCAGGAAATATAAATAATACTAGTTTTTTTAGGAATTAAAATTTGAAATATAGATAGTTATTTATTTAATTAGTTCTTAAGGAATTATAAATAATACTAGTTTCTTCAGGAACTATAATTTAGAATATGGTACTAGTTTTTCAGGAACTATAAATAATATTAATTTCTTCAGGAATTAGAATTTAGAATATCGTACTAGTTCTTCGGGAACTGTAATTTACGTAATGAAAATTAAATAACATCAAATAATAATTTTTTTTTCATAAAAATGATGATCAAATTATTATTAAAATAATAACAATATATAACAAGAAACGAAAATATATATATAAAACAAAACAAAAATATTTTCATAATAATATAATATGATAATATTTGTTTGATATGGTAACAAAACAAAAACTGATTCATAATAATAATAAAAAAAAATGTTTTGCATGTTAACATAAAAAAATTCATATCAAATAATAAAAAAAAAAATTCATTATTAGGGGAAAAATGTATATGCAAAATTTTTATGCCCACATCAAAAAGCATAAAAATATATATATATTTAATTTCATTGGCACAATAAGATAAATATGTCACGCCCTGAACCCGAGGGCACGTGACCGGCACTAGAGCACGTGACCGGCACTAGGACACGGGACATGCACGTGGCTACCAGTGCCCGTAGTATGCCTAACCCAAACCACAAGACAAAAGCCCAAAACTGAAAGGGCTATGGGCCCAAATAAGGTAAGCAGAACCAAAAGAATCACAACATAACACAATTATCAAATTGGCCCAACATTCATTTATTCCATATATTCCAGAAAGTAATAAATTACAGAAAGATTCTGCTTAACCCAAAGATTACAGCTCTTTAAAAATACACAACTGGAATAATACACAAAGCTCAATTACAAAGTGTAACATTGCGGAGTTCTAAAGTCATAATTACAAATGTACATCTATTACATGTATTCTTAATATCCCATTAATACAAATTACTGCTGAAGAAAAATTGGTAGTCTACTCAATTACAATTCTTTCACCAGCTCATTCCCTGACCTGAAAGCAACAAGATGAACAGGAATGAGCGTTCAACTCAGTGAATGATACCAGCTAATATATTAAACTGGTATCTAACAGATAAAGTCTAATGCACATGCTATGCACCATATCATAGAGACAGACAAATCATCCAATCAAGTAAGGATGGGGTATGGTCCAAAGTACCACACTGATACTCAATACTCAATATGGGGAGCCGATCCCCCTACTCTGGCTCTCTGAATCCAATAATCTGTCTCTTATATCCAAGGGGCCCGGCCGTCACTGGTCTGTACCACGCAGCCCTGACCAGACTGACAGCAGCCCTGGCGATGAGAAGGCCCGGCCGGCATCCATCAATCATAGCTCATATTCTGAATCCATCATAATCCAAATCATAACCATAACAAATCCATAATCCTAGGTGGTACTGTATCCTCCCGACCTCCATCCATCAATCACAAACATAGTATGGCACATAATACAGATTATCAATTCATCATTCATAGTCAAATGTTACATGCTTATATGTGCAGTAGTAGTGCATAATATACATATATATACACACATCAATGCATATGAAATGGAAACAGGATAATATATCAGTGAGTATCACTCACCTAGTTGATGACCCGTCCGACTAACTTCTCTCGGAAGTGCGATCTTGACGACAGAAGCCAGAGACATAGACTCTGAATAACAAATGATATCATTAGAATAAGAACGACTCACTTCTCAATACACAGGTGACAGACTATTAAGATCTTTGCTGAAATTACAGCAACATCTCACTCAACTAGAATATTACCCAAAATCAACAAAACATAACACTTCTAAAATAACCTCAACAGTCCGCACAACCTAATACACTCCAGAGATCCCTCCTGGTCCACCCGACTCACAATCATCATCACAACTCAATAAGCAATTCCAACTTATCAGTTCATTAAATACTAACTAAAATCTAATAAATATAACTCAAGAATAATTGAAATTCAAGGGATTCGGGTTTACCCTTGCAAAATTCGATCGTACAAACGTTGAGGATCACACCAAAATGATGAGATGGAGCTGCTGAGTTGAGGTTGCCGGAGCGTCGCCGGAATCCCGCCGGTGCCACCATCGTCCGGCCACATGCCACCATGGACGATGGTCTTAGATGTCAAAACTTATACCAAACCACTCGTCTCGACATCAGGAGCACAAACATACCATTCACTCTCCCTCACTTGCCATCAATCGCCGAAAATCGAGCTTCAAAGTTTCAGCATCGCATCCTCCGATCTCTTTCTCCGATCAATGAAAATTTTGCAAACTTGATATCAAATTGAAGCTGGTGAAGAGAGGATTCCAACGCATCTTGAATCGCTTGAATCGGAGCTCGGATGAGAGAGATATGGCCATTTGAATTTTCAGTCGTTGGAGTTCGCCGGAATTCGCTACAGTAAACTTTGGGACGCACGTCCAGCACTGTCGGATATCTGATCGGAGTATTTTGGTCCCGTTGGCTTCGTCTGGATGTTAGCTTCCCAACCCAATTGGCAGTGCATCAATCGGAGGTCAGGTGATGAAGTTAGAGCCTGAAAACCACCAGCTGCTCCCTTTCCTCTCTCTCTTCTTCTCTCTCCTTCTTCCTCCTCTGCCACTTCTCCTTTCCTTTATTTCTTTTGTTTCTTCTCCTTCCCCACGTGACCAGCCACCCCTCTTTCTTCTCCTTTCTTAACACCCATATATATATATATATATATATATAACACTACACATATATATATATACAAATTACCAATAATAATCATAATAATAACAATAATAATAATACTAATAATAATAATGATAATAACAGTAATAATAGTAATAATAATAATAATCATAATCATAATAATATCACTAATAACACAATAATAATAATAATAATAACAATAATAATAATAATACCAACAATAATCATAATAATGAAAATGATAGCAATAATAATAATATTAATAATAATAATAATAATAATAATAATAATAATAATATCACTAATAATAATATTACTAATAATAATAGTAATAATATTATTAACAATTCTAATGATCATAATAATAATAACAATAATTCATAATTTACATATTAAGAATAATAATTTACAATATAAACTTCTATATATATAACAATAATACTATTGACGATAATAATAATTCAATTAATACAATTTATTCATAATAATAGTAATTATAATGAAAATCCAAACTTCCGATAAAGATATTATAATTAAACTTATAATATTAATTAATACTTTTATTGATACTCAAAAATACAATTTCTCCAAAAATCCACATTAACATTTTCATAATCATATACATATATAATACTTAAATAAAATTACCATCCACAATACATATTCAAATAATATGAATATTTATAATTTAGTAAAATAAAACTCCAGTTCTTACTTTAATAAGGAAAATGATAAAATATACATTTTAATAAAATATAACTTATAATATTTACTTAATTACATAAATAAAATAATAAAATATTATCATTCCGTACAAAATAGGATTTTTAAAAAAAATTAGAAATTCAGGGTATTTCAAAATACATCTCGAACATATATGCGTATTAAGTCATAGATATATGTTTTTTTGAGAACATATATAATTTATATGTTATTCGAGATGAGAAAAAAAATACCTGGAAATTTTTTTTAAACAAATGGTAAAATACATTCGTGCTAATAACGTGTTATAAATACAATAGACAAAAACAATAATGAAAAATACAGAGAAGAAAATAATTTTCTAGATTTTCCATTTAATAGTATTAAACCCTTTATATAAAGTACAAAAAAGAAAGAAATATGAAACTTTTCTAATAAGGAAAATACAATCAATACTAATATAAAAACTAAAATATTCATGTACATGAAAAAATATCAATCAAATCTTATAATATATTATATTATAACAACTATTTTATTTTTATTTAATATTTTAATCCTTTTACCCATTTTTACTGTTAAAATCATATAAAAAAAGAATTAAAGTATTCTTCCTTTATACTTCAATTTTCCATTTCAAAAATCAAATTTCATCAACATATTAAACCATTGGCCAAAAAAAAAAAAAAAAATCATCAGTGCATAATAAGTGCTACATACAAAGTAACTACAGGCTCTTTTTGAGAATTGAATTCGTTTCGTGCACACAAACTTAAATCAGCAGAGCATATTAATCACATATCAGAATTGGGAAATTAATCTCACAAAATTTTCAGTCACAATAAAAAATTATTATAATATTATCTCTTAATACCATATCTCTAAAAGTGATCATAATTTATGAGAATAAAAATTATGATAAATAATATAGTATTTGTTATAATAAATATATTGTCACACAAAATATTTTTTGTAATAAGTAATAATATGACTACAAATATATAAGTTGTCATCTAAATTGTATCGTTGTGATTGTTGTCACAAATGATTTAATACGTACATTAAAATATCAGAACAACTTCAATAATTATCGTAAACGAATATCATTAGTGACAATAATAATTATTATAAAATATATTAATTAATTTGTGATAATACTAATTATCATAAAATTTTAATTAATGACAATATTAATATGGATTGTCATAAAATATTAATCATATATGGAATTAATATATTTTTAAAAAGAGGGATTATTAATTATAAATATAATAAGGCCGCGATTGTTGAAAAATGAAATTAGTCCAAACGACAAGTATAACTTTCCAATCCAAAACGTCCAAAACCATGCATGAGAGTTGAGACTTTAGGAGAATTATTTGTTTTCAACAATACATCATTGATGATGTAATAAGCTCTACTTATTTGTCACATGTGACTCTTTTTAATTATTTATTTATTTACACATCAAGACATAATCTAATAATAAATATATATATAATTTAGAAAATAAATTCAAGTTCGATTCCCCTCTCTTCTCCTGCTAAAAGAAAATTACTCATTCATCTACCTTCTTTTATTTATTTATTTTTCTGAAAGGAAAAGTTTTCATATCCTATTGGGTTTTTACTTTCTTTTATTTATTTTTTTCATATTCAAATAATACTATCGTAATTCTATCCACATGTCTACACGATCATAAAATTTGTTAGAAGAGAAGGAATTATATTTCTGTATTTCATTACACAATGAAATAACACTTATTTATATACACAAAAATGTAAAAGAAAAAGGAAAATAATAGCCTAATTAGGAACCCATAATCAAGCCTAAATAGGATCCTAAAATACATACAAATATGTTAACAAGTCTAATTTGGAACCTAAAATCAAGTCTTAATTAGGAACCTAATATTATATTAACACCCCCCCTCCCCACCTCAAACTCAAGGTGGTATAGTGGAAGCCAGCTTGAGTTTGCTTAGTAAATCTTGAAAGCATACGGGAAGATGAGACTTAGTAAATATATTAGTTGCTTGATTGTCAGAGGAGACAGGAAGCAGACGTATACTGCCTTGAGTAATATGACGGTGGACAAAATAACAATTAATTTCAATATATTTGGTGCGTTCATGAAAAACATCATTATGAGAGATTTGGATAGCACTTCAATTATCACAATGAAGTACAATGGCAGAAGAATGTGTGACACCCATATCAGCTAATAACCATCATAACCAAAGTAACTTAGATGTGGCATCAGCAAGAACACGATATTCAGATTCTGTGCTGGAGTGAGCAACTACAGTTTGCTTTTTGCTTCGTGAAGAGATAAGAGAATCACCCAAAAAGAAGCAATAACTAGTGGTAGAACGATGGTCAGTTGGATCACCAGCCCAATCCGCATTAGAATAGCCCGATAACACCAAAGAGGAGGTAGCAGAAAAATGTAAACCATGAAAAAGAGTTCTTTTGATATAACGAAAGATCCGATTATAACAAAAAAATGAGATGAGCGAGGAGCAGACATGAACTGACTAACCAGATGAACAACATAAGAGATATCAAATCTGGTAACAGTGAGATAAACAATACTTCCAACTAGTTGGTGATATAAAGTGGGATCATCAAGAGGAATGTTGTCCAGAGGTGTAAGTTTACAATTGAGTTCTAAAGGGGTGGAAACAGTTTCACTATCATTAATGCCAGCTTGAGAAAGAAGGTCAAATGCATACTTGACTTGAGAAAGATAATAGCCATCAGAAGTATGAGAGACTTCAAGACCTAGAAAATAGCTAAGTGGCCCCAGATCCTTTATTTCAAAATGTTGGCTGAGATAACATTGTAATTCTAAAATATCATATGCATCACTGCTTGTTATGATCATATCATCAATATAAAGTAATAGAATGACAATACCATGGTCAGTTCGACGAATGAACAATGCAAAATCATATGAACTAGAAACAAAACCAAATTGAGTAAGAGTGGAACTAAATTTGGCAAACCAGGCCCTGGGAGCTTGTTTTAGTCCATATAGAGCTCGTTGAAGCTTATAGACTTTATGAGGGGAATGATAACCAGGAGGAAGATGCATATAAACTTCTTCTGATAAATCACCACGGAGAAAGGCATTTTTGATATCCATCTAAAAAAGCTACCATTTATGGACTACAACAATGGCTAAAAGACTATGAACAGATGTTAAACAAGCTACTGGAGCAAAAATTTCTTCATAGTCTATACCATATTCTTGAGTGTAGCCTTTTTCTACTAAGCGAGCTTTGTACTGTTCAACAGATCCATCAGAACAAGTTTTGATTTTATAGATCCATTTGCAACCAATAGGAGTCTTATTTGGAGGAAGATCTAATAAATCCCAAGTATGAGTTTTCTCTAAAGCCTGAAGTTCTTCAGTCATAACTTGCTGCAAAAAAGGGTCAGTACTTGTCTTGCGATAAGAGTGAGGCTCATGAATTTTTGCAATAGTAGAATAAAAGTGAAAGTCATTAAGATACTAAAGAGTTTCTCTTACTCGGGTGGAACAATGAAGAGTATTATCATGAGTGAGGGCAAGTGCAGGTGCAGGATCGACTGTTGGAGCAGGTGGGGCAGGGCCAGTATTGAGTGCATCAGAATCACCTGCATTAGAACTAGAAAATAACTCAATAGAAGAATAAGTAAAAAACAGAGAGTCGGTATTGACAGAGTGATGAAATTGAGAGAGAGAGGAGAATATGGTGTTTTCCCATAAGGTAACATGACGAGAGATGCATAGTTTATTAGAAATAGGATCCTAATAATGGTATCCTTTGTGTTCTACACCATAACCAAGAAAACAACATAAATGATCATGAGGTTCCAATTTGGTACGTTCATGAGGTTGTAATAAGACAAAACAAGCATAGCCAAAAGGTTTAAGAAGTGAATAGTCAGGAGTTTTACCAAACAATTTTTCAAAAGGGGATAAGTTGTGAAGTACTAAGGTAGGAACGCGATTAATTGTATAGACAGCAATAAAAGCTGCTTCTCCCCAAAATTTTTATGGACATGAGGCAGAAAGGAGAAAGGCACAAAAAGAGTTTAAGATATGATGATGTTTACGTTCATCATGACTATTGTGTTGAAAGGTGTGAGGATAAGAATGTTGAATAACTGTGCCCTGTTGATGAAGAAAATGAAGCAAGGAAGAGTCCCGATATTCCATAGCATTGTCTGTATGAAGAATTTTATTGGTACATGAAAACTAAGTTTTAATCATATTGGCAAAGGTAATACAAATTTGTGGTAATTCAGAATGATTTTTTAAGAAATATATCCAAGTAAATCTGGAGTAATCATCAATAAATAATACAAAATAATGGAATCCATTCACTAAAGAAATAGGGGAAGGCCCCTGCATGTCATAATGAATTAATTGAAAAGGACTGGTCAAAATAGAATTACTAGTATTAAAAGACAAAGTAGGTTGTTTTGCAAGCTGACAATGTAAACAATGGAAAGATTCAAATTTTATAGATCCTAATAAGCCACGAGAAATTAAAGGCTGAATTTTACTAGCTAAGGCATGACCAAGACGAAGGTGCCATTGATAAATAGAGGAATTGGTGGTTGCAGCAGTGGACACAAAATTCTAAGGAAGATGAAGAGATACAAGCTCAAATAATCACCCCACCCAGCGACCCGTCCCAAGAATCTATCCCGTTTGTGGATCTTGTACTTGACAACCATAAGGAGAAAAAATAACATTTAGTCCAGTTTCACATAATTGACCAACAGAGATAAGGTTAAGTGCCAAGTTAGGAATTTAGTAGGTATCAGCAAGATTGAGTTTGGGGGTAGATGTATGACCAGTGTGGATGATGTTCATTTTTGTGCCATTTACAGTGTGAATTGGTGGCAAGGAAGAAACAGGTTGTATGGAGGATAAGAGATTACTATTGGTAGTCATATGGTTACAACATGCAAAGTAAAAAAACCAATGAGAGTTACCCAGGGTGACAGACATGGTGGCAGGGGAATTGGAAGAGATAACTTGTTTGAAGAGAGCCTTAAGATCACTCGTGGTGATGGCAGTAGGGCCTTTAGTGGCAGCAATAGTGACAAAAGGTGATACAGGCTTTGAGAAGTTCTTGGACTTAGAATACCCTCCTTTTGGTCATGGAGGCCGAATTGGACAATGCTCAAGAATATGACCAAAACCATGACAGTATCTACATTCTATAATAGGACAGTTAGCAAAATTATGACCAAATTGATTACAATTCTTACAAATTTGGTTGCTAGATTTTTTATGTGGAGGTCGAGTAGTTGCAAAAACAAGTTCAGAACATGGAGCCTTATTAAGATGGAGATGAGTTTCCGCAAAGATAGGCTCTTGTATAGCCATATCCAAAGTAGGAAGAGGATTGCGATGGAGTAGGGAAGTACGGACAACTTCATATTTAGGTCAAAGAGCCATAAGGACTTGAATGAGATGAAGATGATCTTCACTAATTTTGGCCTGAGAGATTTGATTCCAAATTGGTTGCACCTGAGCAAGAAAACCATTCACATATTGACCGAGTTCTTGTTTAAGATTGGGAAGGGTAGTCCATAACTGAAAATAGTGAGCAAGTCCAGTGGTTTGATATCGACTAGCCAAAAATTTTCAGATTTCTTTGGCAGTATCAAAGTCAGCGAATTGAATATGGATAGATGGAACATAAGTGTTGTGGAACCAAGCGATAATCTGATGATTCTTGCTGTCCCAATCTTCAAGATGATCAATAAATTTAGCATCAGTTTCTTGTGGATCTTTAGTTGGCTTAGTGACATCTCCAGTAACAATACGCCAAAGTTTGTGACCAATAAAAAAACTCTTCATTCCTTGAATCTAAAGATTGTAGTTGGTTCCATTCAAAATTGTTGCAATTGGTTTTGCAATATCCAATTTCTCTATTTAAAGAGGAAGGAGATGAAAAGCAAAGATAGAGATAAAATATGAAAAAACAAATGGCAAAAATGGATTCAGGAGGCCAAAAACCTTTAGGAAATGAAAAAAAGGAGATGAAAATATGAAGAACAAAGAGAGAATGGTAGACCAAAAAAAAATAATAATCCAGAAAACAGGAAAGGAAAAAAAAATCTCAGAAGGGCTCTAATACCATGTTAGAAGAGAATGAATTGTATTTCTGTATTTAATTACATAATGAAATAATACTTATTTATATACACAAAAGTGCAAAAGAAAAAGAAAAATAATAGCCTAATTAAGAACCCATAATCAAGCCTAAATAGGATCCTAAAATATATACAAATATATTAACAAGTCTAATTAGGTACCTAAGATCAAGCCTTAATTAGGAACCTAACATTATGTTAACATAGTTATTCACAAGATATGGAGATTAAGTTACAAAGTTAATAATTTTAGTGTATGTTTACTAGCCATAATATAATATAATATAATTAAATATATATATATATATATATATATATATATATATATATATATATATATATATATATATATATATATATATATATATATATATATATATATATATATATATATATATTATGTTGGGAGGGCATGCAACAAGCCACTAAACAAAGAAGAACATAGCCTTAAACTTTGACAACTCTAGGCCAACAAACACCAACAGTGTCCCTCAGCAAACCTTGAGAAACAAACCCAGGACAGTACTTGATCATCTCATGAAAACCTTGTGGAAATTCCAACACCTTATTAGCCATCATGTCAGCAACTCCATTTGCTTCCTTAATTACAGGTTGAATTTGAATCCTCCAATCTCTCTTGATTAATTGAGCACAAGCATCAACCAAGTTAGATTGAGAACTACAACACTTTATTTTATTCGACAACCAATCCACTACAAGGACTAAATCCATCTCCACAATGATATTTCTAAAACCAAGTTCCAAGCCAACATAAGACCCTTCCACACCACCCATAACTCAGTTGAGGCTGCATTACAAACACCAATATTCATTACAAAGCCACCTTTCCAATTACCTTGGTGATCTCGCAAAACTCCTGCACCTCCCGTCACGCCTGGGTTACCTTTACTACAATCATCTGTGTTTAGTTTTACCCAACATTGGTTAGGAGGGGACAAGCCAACCATAATCTCTTGATATCTACTAGCAACCAAGGAGTAAGGATTCAGCGACTTCATTGCCTCCTCAACATGTGAGAAATAATCCCTTAGCCAATAAAATTTATACCCAATATCCAGGTTTTCATCAAGAAACACACTATCCCACACCTCCATTTCCAAAGCCACTAGATTGTACATGCAAAGAAGTCTCACCATTTATATTTAAGACCACAATGCTCACTTCTCTTCAAATAATGAACAATCCATTATTTAAAACTAAAAGAAGTTAATTAAATACATTTTTAATATAATATTTACATTAAAATACATTTAATTACATTATATTATTTTGCATTACGGTCTACTAAATATATCTTAAAAGATAAAAAAATAGTCACGGTAAAATATTACTACTTTAATTAAAATAATGATTATCTTCACAATATATATTAAATATAACAATATATTGTTTCGCCAAGAGCATATTGATGTTCTTTCCAAAATTGCTTGGTTGAAAAAGAATTTTTATTAAACGGAGGAAGCTTTTAGTCATCCTTCTTCGATCTTGCATTCTAATTCTGCTTCGAATGTTATCCTGGTGGAGTGGAGACCTCCTGACACGGATTGGGTAAAGCTCTACTCAGATGATTGCAGTAAAGGAAATCCAAGCGCTGCAGGGGGAGGTGGCCTTCTTCGAGATGGTAATGGCAAATGGATTGATGGATTTGTTGTAAACATTAGCATTTGCAATGCTTTAACAGTTGAGCTAGGGGCGGTTTTGAAAGGCTTGCAGCTCGCATGGAAGCTTGGTTTCAGAAAGCTTATAGTGGAGGTGGATTCTGCACTAGTGGTGGCTAGAGTGGTTGGTTAAAAAGGTAGCCTGTAACAGCCTGCAAATTAACCTTGTTCGAGCTTGCATTCACAAATGCATAAAAATTAACCTTAAAGGAGAGGAGTAAAAAAAAAATCAGATCACATTTGTCTGGGGAGACAATAAGTATATCATGTTATAAAATCCGTGTGCTAATACTAATACCATATACTCTGAAAATTACTTTTCCCGCTAAAAACAGTAGTGGCCAGTGACCGCACATCTTCGTGACATCGCTCTCAAGCATTTACGTAGACCCAATACGATTTAACCCGATTGTTTAATATATATATATATATATATATATATGTGGAGGCCGGATACAAATATTGTGGGTCAGTACTCAGTAAGCACACCAAGGACTTTGGCCTTAGACAAGTGGGAAAACCTTTTCACATTACTCAATAATCCCCTGTAATTATATGTGTCTCATAAAAATAGAAATATTTCAAGGAAAAAATACTATTTAACTTTTAAAATTTATTTAAAATAACAATTTCATTATTGTAGTTTGAAAAATTATTTTTTAATATCTCAAATTTCATTCCGTCAAATAAAAAATAAAAATAAAAATAACAATTTCATATTTCTTTAATTTTTTTCAAAAATAAAAAAAAAATAAAATGATAACTAATATCTAAAATCCCTCACCACCACTATAGCACAAATACTCTTTTTTGCTTGTGGGTAAATTTACTTTTGCTTTGATTTTCATTTATTTTCTATTTTTTCTTTTTCAATTGATTTTTTCTCATTATTTCTTTCCTTCTTTTTTTCTTTTGCGATTTTCTCTCTCTTTCTTTTTTAATTTTTCTTTTTCTTCATTAAAATAAGCAAATGAAAAGCATGAGGTAAAATAACGAGAATCAATTTGTTGATTATTTTTTGAGTTTAGTTTCAGAAAAAGAGAGAGAAAGAGCAGAAAAATAATTATTTAGCAAAATAAAAATAAAATTTACACATATATATATATATATATGGGTTAGTAACTGTAACTAAGAACAAATATATTTACGTAACTCCGTTAAAATTATGACCAAAGTTGTTATTATCTTATAATTATAAACTAGTTAAATATTTTATCTAAATTAAGAGCTTCTCAACCATTATCTAAAAGAAGTTATCAGAACGGGCAACAATTAAATGTAAACACCACAAATGTAAATACATTATAATTTTTGTTTTGATGAAATAAGATTACATATAATACATTTTAAGATAGTGCAAATTAAGCTAGAAAAGTTCTCAAAACAGTGACTGATTATATTGAGAACATTTATTCACCATATTATTATAGTACTTTATTGTTCCAGAGAATCCATATTCAAGGACTGGTTTCATTTTCATCGCAGTTCGGCTTCTTATAGCAACGCTTTTTCTATACTGGAGGTTGGTAAGGTGGATACTTCTTTTTCGGAGGAGGCTTCTTTGGTGGATACTTTTTCGGAGGAGGCTTCTTTGGTCGATACTTTTTCGGAGGAGGCTTGTATGGCTTGCCATCTGGGTCTGGGATTATACCATCACTGCTTTCCTTCCCTACAACATTTAATACACAAGTTAATTATTTATTATGATAATAGTAAGTGATTAATATCACCAAATTCATAGTTAACTGTTTTTAATTTCAAAAGTACTTTGACCATGTTTGCATAGTAACTAATTAGCAAAGCAATAGTCCAACAGGGCCTTAACTGAATTACAATTATTGATAAAGAGATTTAGTTAAGATTGAGATTTTAAGAATTATCAAAAAGTTTTTCATATTCTATTTTCATTTTCATTCACTCTGGCTTTACTAAATTAATGAATTCAAATTTGAAATCTTCTGCTGCCACTTAGTGGGTGTTATTATTGTTAGATATCTGAAACAATAGCTCCCATCAGTTGTTTAAAAATAATAAATAACCATTATGATATTATGTATAATATTTAAAATAATTGCTATATTCACATTTTAAAAAATTACAAATATATATAAATTAATTGTAATTTTATTAATCAATACTTTTTATTTTCATAACACATTAACATGTATATATATATATATATATATATATATATATATATATATATATATATATATATATATATATATATATATATATATATATATATTCACATTAATTAGGGATAATATTAAATGTTGAAAATATTAGGAATATAGAAATTATTTATATATATTCTCTGATTACCAGGAGTTATCTCTGCCAATTCTCGAGCTATAGTGAAAGGAGAGGGGAAGAGAATTGTTGCCAAGAGAATGCATACAATTGCGACAAAGACTTTCATTTTGAGATATGATTGAATTTTCTACTTGCGATTTTCCTCTTCTCTGCTACTCCTATTTATAGCAATTAAATAATGGCTTTAGAGAACCAATATTAAAAATTAGCTATTAAAATTGAAAACAAAATAATTAGATAGTAGATAAATCGGATTAACCGAAAATGACAACGGAATATTCAAACTTGTCACTTGAAACAATAAGAACCGAACTAACTGATAAAGTAACTAGGTAATAGGTAAACCGAACCAACCAATAAAATAATCAAGTAGTAGATAAACCAAACCAACCGGAAAGGTAATCAAATAGTAGATAAACCGAATCAAATTGATAAAGTAATAAAGTAATTGGTAAATTGGATAAATTTACTATGATATCATATTAAATTTTTAATATAAATTTGCGAAAACTAACCTTAAAAACTATATTGATAAGAGTGGAAAGTCCATTTTTATATTAATAACTTAATATTTTTATATTTAATCAATATGAGATAATCTAATTAATTAATATGAGATATTCTAACCCTTTTTATAATTGTAACCAATTTTCAAAAAATAAACAATTTTATGTTTAATAATTTGAATTTTTTAATTTGGAGTAAAATTGTCCTTTTTTTGTTTAAAAAAAATGAGGTATAGTTAAAAAAAAAAATTACATTTATTTATTTAATAGATTTTTTTTTTTTTTTTTGCAATTTTGACTCTTAGAGTACAATTATAATAATTTTTTTAAATTGAGGTAAAATTATTTATTTTTTGAAAACAAGGTACAATTGCAAATAAATAAATAAATAAAGTTTTGGAGTATCTGTTCAGGGTTATAAATAATTGATAAAGACACCTATTGGTTGGATTTAAAGAGAAAGGCTTATCTCTATAAATTATTGAGTGGACATCAAAATTGAATATTACATTTATATTTATGTAAAATTCACTAGAAATTATAATTTCAAATAAACATAGTAAGAATATTTATTATTATTATTATTATTATTATTATTATTATTATTATTATTATTATTATTGGTATATAATATAAATTGACTAATTTTCATGTATTAAATTTATAATTTACTAAAAATAAATTATTTTTCTTATGACTAGGAGATTAATAAAAGTAGAAAATATTTTTCTTTATGGTAGAAATAAAATCTTTATCAATATCGTGGGAAGAAAATATATACTTACCTGCATGAGCTTACTCTTTAATTTAGTCGAAATATAATAATATCATCAAGAGCTAAATTTTATATACAATATTAAATTTATTTCTTCAATTCGATTAAACCAAACCGATAATAATCATTTGGAAAAATTCCAATCAAATCGAATTTTCAACAAAGCATAATCAAATTGTTCAAATCATAAATATATGATTCAAGTGTTTTGCTCTGATTGATTGATTGAAGCAGTTTGGACGGTTTGTTACTCATAAATTTTTAATATATTTAAAAATTATTTATTTACGTTGAATTTAAATTTAAAACAAACTTAATTATTTAACTTCTCAAATCATAATAAAATTGTTAATAATTTTGAAATATTTAATAATATCAAATTTTTTTTTACTAAGAATATATTTTTTAAGTAATCATGATAAAATATAAATATTAAAATGATATAATTTTTTTATATGATGTGTACAGTAATTTAATTTGATTCAATTTGAAAATTTAAAAAATTAAAATTATTAATTAAAATTGATTTTTCAAATTTTAAGATGATTCAAAATCAAGTTCAAACCATTATTTATTACATAAAATTGTAATTTATAATTTTTTTGAAATGCATAAACATACAAAGATAAGGAAGAGATACGTATGTACCTTAAAATCATGACAATTTTAAAAAAGTACGCTAATTTTTATATCCCATATACATGCTATATTACCCTAATGACGAAGCTCGGGTATCAAGTGTGGCTATGGCCTCTAACCTCCAAAGCACAAAAATTTTAAAGTGTAAAATTATAAAAAATTTTAATCATATATTATATTTGGCCTCTTTTATTTTAGGTAAATTTTTTTAAATATATAGCAATTGACTTAATTATATAAATATTACATTAATGTAAATTTGGCTTCTTATGAAAATTTTTCTGACTTCGTCACTGCACTACTCCTAGAGTATGTTTAGTATAATATAATCAAATATAATATAATTAAATATATTTTTAATATAAATATTATATTAAAAATATATTTAATTATATTATATTATATTTCATTACAGTCTACTAAATATAGTATTGTGGGGGTAATTTGATTTGGTTTGGATCAGACATGTTTGAAAACACTCCTACTTGGGTTGTGTAGCCAGATGGATGCACCGACATTGTAATGCAAAATAATAATTGAAACCATGCATGTCAATTTTTAAAAGCAGCCAATTTTGAATTGTAAGTCGAATAATGACAATATTGGATGAAATGATAAAGATGCAACAAAAGCCGCCTACCACGGGATCACTAGACAATACAAGATATTTATAACATATAATATGTAATATTTATTTTTCATATACTATAAGAATCGAATTTTTATTTCAAAAAAAAAATTGAAATTTATTCAATAAAGAGAGGAGGACTTTCCTCCTAAAATGGGTGAAAAAGAATTTTATTCAATAAAGAGGAAAATAATTTTTTTTTATTAATCAAATTATTTTTAAAAATTATTAAAAGAATGATTTATTACATCCGTTTCAAAAAGACTGTCATCTTTTTTTTCTTATACAGTTTAATAAAATATCATTAATTACTTATCAATTCATAAATTTTATTATATTTTTCACTCATACTATTATATATACTCATTTTTTATTACATGTCTTATTAATTTTGAGTATACATATTTTTTAATTAATAAAGATAAAATTAATAAATATCTATATTTATTTTTAAAGTGGATAAATATTTTAAAATATCTTAAAAAGAAATAATAGGCAATTTTTTTTTAAAACAAAAGGAATATAAAATATTAGTTGTATATATTATCATAAAAGAGGAATTATACTAGCCACATAGTTGTAAAATGAAATTAGTCCAAAGGGCAAATGTCGTTTACTTATCCAAGACCATGCATGTCGAGAGGATTATTTGCTTTCAGTAATACATCATTGATGATGTTAGCTAGCTGTATATTCTTTCACGTGTAGTTTGGCTTCCCTCTTTTTATTTCTTCATTCATCTCCCTTCTTTCATTTATTTAATTTTTTCTAGAGGAAAAGTTTTCATCCTATATGTTAGGTTTTGAAATTCATTTTCATGTCTCATTCGTATGATCATAACTCTATCCACACACTATAATTATAAATATATTAAAATTTACATTATTAATTTAATATCATTTGATATATACTATTAAAATTATCGATTAATAATAAATATAAATTTTGATTTTTAGATATTGAATAATAGTGCTACTAATTTTTATTAGTTAATTTTATTTTTTTTTACTTTTAACAACATGATTCGCATATTATTAAAAAGAGTTATTTGCTGCGATATATTCACAATAATATCATAAAAATATTTAACAAGATATGAATATTTGGTGGCAGAGCTAACATTTTTAATCTCAAGGGGTCAAAATACCAATATTAATAATTTAATAAACATCAATGATTATTAAAATTATTTCACAATACACGTTGAACATAACAATAATGGATTTTACTTTAAAATTTATATATTATATAGAGTTTATATTTGTCCATAATAATTCAGATCTTTTTTCTTAACATAATTGAATACTATAAATGAAATTTATAATTAGAATTCTGTAGAAGTGTTGAAAAAGTAAAATTGAATGCAAATTTTTATCTAAAGAAATGATTAATAAATAACTATATGCATGTATCATTCATAAGGAAAATGTTAAACTTATCACCACTGTTTATAACACCCCTTTATCATCTTATTTGGCGCAATGTATTTGTGAAAAATATCTCTATTTTATTTTATGTTATTTTGCTTTGATAAGAACAAAAATATAAATTTACTATTATTTATTTAATGAGTACAGAGTTTTATTTTTTATTTTTTTAAGTATATAAAAGGAGACAAATGATAATAGATAGATCATTTGTATAGAGTCTATATAAAATAAAAAAAAAATTAGTGTAATTTCTTATATTATAATTTATGAGGTGTTAAGATGATAAAGTGCAGCATTACTCATCAAATATTGTTTGTGTACAAATTGGTAAAATTACAATGATTATTACTGATGTGCTCAAAAACAAATTTCGATCTCTAGCATATTGTTAGGCGATCTTTGAAACCAACAAGGCATAAAATTAGAGGGCTCAGACGATGTGCCTATAAGATCATTCTGATGTTTAAGTCAGTAAGGTTATGATTTTTTGGAATTAAAAAGTTTAGAGTATTTAAAATATATTATTCGTCTTATGGAAAAAAGAATACCATTTATAGAGGTGTCTTGAGGAATAAATCTTTTTGAAAATAGATTCCTCATGGCTATATTATAATCGAAAAAGGACTCCTTTTGGTAGTGGTATAGTACGATATAAATTCTTTCGGCGAGCTTCAAACTTGCGTAGGATGACAAGTTCAAATAAGTATATAACATATATCCCCCATCAATTCCGAGTCAAACGCTCGGAATCACTTCAATTTTCGGAGCTCTTATCATAAGGCGAACCTTCAAGAAAGCAATTTTATCTGAAAATATTTATAGCATTATTTCTATTGTTTCATGATTATTTGAAATTTGAAAAGGTGGGTACTTCAACCATTTTTTGTGCCATGTGTCAATAAAGAGAAGCTCCCTGGAGCCTTTGATTTCTACACTACAACCTATAAATAGGGCATTCAAACCTTACTTAGGTTTTTCTCTTACATTTTCTGTTTTCGCTACCATACTTCCTCTGTCATTTTCTCTTCTACTTGTTACTATTTTTTTCTTTGGATTTTCTACCATTTCTTCTCTACTTCTCTTCTTTTTTAAGAGATTTCTCAACCTTTTCTAGCAATTCTTTAGTTGCCGATCAATTTATACTAATGTGTCATTCCTTATTTCTATTGTTTAATCAGTAAGTTCCTCTTCTCCTGTCTTATCAGACTTTTCACTATTTTTTCTCTTTTATTCAATATATGTCTCCCCCGCAAGTTTTGAGTTAAAGGCTCGGGATTGACTTCCTGCTGCCGAACAGTTACATGATGTAAATCCTTCCCTATATTTTTTTATTTCTTTATATTTGTATTTCATATATGTTTTATTTTTTCAAATTGGATATATCTGATGATTTTGTCTAAGTACTTTCATAAATATTTATAAAATTTTTTGGGCGATTCGGGCGAATTCATGGTTCGCCAACTCCCAAAACTTTATACATTGAACTTTAGGGGTTTTAGGTGAGCTCTTCACTTAGCTATCCCCAAGTCTTTATTAATTTAAGGGTCTTGGGGGAATTTATAGTCCACCTGTCCTTATTACTTTTATGATTCAATATTGAAAGAGTCTTGGGCAAATTTTACAATTCACTTATTCTTAAAAAACTTGATATCTAGGGAGTCTTAGGTAATCCTTTAGATTGCCTACTCCCTATAGTCTCGTAAATCAATATTAAGGAGTGTTTGGTGAACTTTATAGGTCACCTATCCCTAGGAGACTTGTCAACTTTAACTTTCTAGGAAGTTTTGGGCAAACTTATAGCTCACCTATCTCATGAAAACACTTTTATAGGGAATCTTGGGCGAATCTTTGTTTTGTCCCATGATGATGTGACTAATCTTTTTAAGAGATCTTGGACAAACTTTATTTCGCCTACCCCATGGCAAATTTTCTTTATTTTTTAAGGGGATTTTGAGCGAACTTTAGTTCTCCTACTCCATGACAAATTTTCTTTATCTTTTTAAGGAATCTTAGATGAACATTAGTTCGCCTATCCTATGGGGAATTGTTTTTATCTTTTTAGGGATCGTAGGCGAACTAAATTATGGCGAATTGTTTTTATCTTTTAGGGGATCTTAGGTAAACTTTAGTTTGCCTATCGCATAGCGAATTGTCTTTATCTTTTTAAAGGATCTTGGGAGAACTTTAGTTCGCCTACCCCATGGTAAATTTTCTTTATCTTTTTAAAAGATCTTGGACGAACTGTAGTTTGCCTACCTTTAGTTAATTGTTTTTTTCTTTTTAGGGGATCTACCCCTGGCGAATTATTTTTATCTTTTTAAGGGATCTTAGGCGAACTTTAGTTTGCCTACCCCATGGAGAATATAGATGAAGAACTACTTTAGTGATTTTTTATGGCGACGAATTGCTAACTCTCTTGATGATCTTTATATTTCACAAGTTTGAATATGATAATTGATTTCGTGATCTTTAATCTCATCACCTAATATATGCATATTGGTATGTTGGTTTTGAAAAAAGGTATAAAGTTGTAATAACATGATATTTTTAATCAATTAAATACATATAATTAAGAAAGAATAAATTAATACATATGTGAACATAAAGAAGAATTTCTTTTTTTATTTTCTCATGGAATTTCTCTTTTATTTTCTCATATAGATAATCAGAATATTTTCTCATTAATTTATGCATCCATTAAAATTAAGATGAATTTAATAATATAATACTATCATATATTCAGTATGTATATTTATTCTGTATTTCTAAAAATGATTGATCTCACAAGTTAAAATATTTAAAAATTATGTTTTAAATATCAATCCCAAGAATTAAATTAATATGATCAATAAAAAGTAAATTCTCTAATTAGGTAAAGTAAAATATATATATATATATTTTTTGATAAGTTTAACCCCCATTGAGAATAGATTTTATTATTTTAATTGGGCTAAAGGAAAGATCTTTTGTTTAAGTAATAATTCCATAGAGGAAAAGATTAATTAACAGTGGGTATATATATATATATATATATATATATATATATATATATATATATATATATATATATATATATATATATATATATATATATATATATATATATATATATATATATATATATATATATATATGTGTGTGTGTGTGTGTGTGTGTGTGTGTGTGTATAGAACACACATTGAAAAAACAAAAAAAATTCAACTCGTCTCCGACATAAGATTGAAACAATATTATGCTAGCTTCATATCACGAGTCGTGATTTATCATGTATGTGATTAATCAAGGCCCACTAAAATAAATATAATGTAAAATCGTAATTATTTTTAATGATAAAATCATCAGCTGATATATATATAAATGTATCAATTTATATGTAAATACATTATATTATGTAGGAGATAAAACCTGATATGGAATTGGGTATTGAAAAATTAAAGAAAAAATAATTAGGTGGCGTACCTTTGGCCATTTCTTCTTATGTGATCTTATTTTCACTAACTATTGGACACAATAGGTTTAGTGATGGTTAAGGCTAAGTTCCATGCTCACCACATAAATGATGTGCTCAAAATAAATTACGATCTTTAGCATATTGTTATGCGATCTTTCGATACCTGAAGACAGAAAATTAGAAGGCCCAAACGATATGTATAAAGGACCACTCTGATGTTTAAGTGAGTAAGATTATGATTTCGGGGGAATTAGAAAGTTTAGAATTTGTTATCTATCTTATGGAGAAAAGAATGTCATTTATACAGGTGTCTTGAGGAGTAGATCTTATAAGAAATGAATTCTCTATGGCTATATTATGATCAGAGAATGACTCCTTATGACAGTGATATCGTAGGATATAGACTCTTCAGCAAGCTTCTAATTCGCGTCGGATGACCAGTTCAAATCAGTATGTAACAATTACCATTATTAATGTAGGATTTGTTTCTTAACAAGACAAGACAACACAATAAATAGAAACTATGGTAAGATTAATCACAAAACAAAAAGTAATTAATGCATTAATTTGAATCTAAATATCCTCTAAAGCATAGTTGTAAATACAAATTAATACCCAATGAAGTCTAAACTAAACCTGATGTTAACAAGATGCATCTGATCTCTTTCTAAGTAAAATATGAATTGTGAAAAGATTTTTGATCTCTCACGCTAAGAAATAATTGAACTGATTAAACATGCAAAAGAATGAGTAAGAGGGTCCTGCTGATGTGCCTGAGACCACTCTGATACTTAAGTTAGTATTGTGTTAGCTGGAGAATATATTGCTAGAGTGTTAAGAATATGTCCCTTTTTTTCTAGAGTGTCTGAGGATATTTATAAGATTTATCTTAAGGCTTAAGTTCTTATAAAATAGTACCACTACTGCTCCAAGTAGTGGGATAATAGTCTCCTATTTTTTAGGAGGTGAAGAATATGGTAGGAGATCACAACTAAAATCGTAAATAATCTTTAGTAAGATATGTAGATCTATTTGGATGATTTATATTGGGTGATCTATATTTAGGCAAGCTATCATGTATGATCTATATTTGGGCAACATATATTTGGGTGAGCTATCATGGATGATATGTATTTGGGCAATATGTGTCTAAATGAACTATCTTAAATGATCTGTATTTGAACGATTTGATGTCTGAGCAATCTCATAGCTCATTTAGTGATACGTTCAAATTGATATGCATCAAAATCCATGCATTGCGAGCTAGCTACACTTATTTTTGCAAATATAAGATTATAGAGTATTGTCCAAAGACACACAAGAAAACAATTTGGTTCCTTTCTAACCAAGTAGAGAGAAGAACCCTTATACTTTAAATGTGAAACATAATTCCTTTTTATCATTGAAGGGACATATAATTTGTTGTAATTTCAACCAAAATTTCAAATATGTATCAACGAAGAAGCAAATAAACAGTATTGTGCAAAAATGAAATGATATAACATCAACATAAACGTAAATATAAAGGTGAAAGATTAATAATTATATTTTCTGGAATACATTAACAATAATAATAATAATAATAATAATAATAATAACAATAAATGGAAAAAAAAAAAAAAGAAAAAAAAAAAGAACAGCCATTTAGCTAACTAATCTATCGTCTCAAAAAAGGTTTAATGTGGTATGGAGGAGAAGAAAAAAATTGTGTGTTTTTTGTAATATAATAAATGTATAAGAGTTTACTTACAATATTTGAAACTTTTCTAATCAGCCCAAAAAATGATGGTCCAGTTAGCACGCCCATTAAGGCTTTTTACATGGGTTCAGGTGACACCGACCCGTAATCCTTCCACTGCCAGGAGAGGGAGGTAGTCGCAGCTCTGTGAAGCCAGCCTCACGCGGTACCCTCCGCTTTAGGAACCACGTAACCCACAAGCCTTCGCATGGGCCACATGGTTCATCTCTTGACTTGGAATGGGCGAGCCAGACTTAAGCTACGCCGAATCCAACCATCTGGGCTTGAGCAATGTTCCATCATCCTGATGCTCCCACTTGGGTTACAAGCTCGAGTTACCAAGCTCAGCGGGCGTTTTGCACCGAGACAAAACCTATAAGGAAAGCAAAAATATATTTTTGTTCGATGTGGGATTTGCCACTTCTTGTTATAAATTAATCATTTTAAGAGCTATAATTTGTTTTAAAATTCCTTTCAGTTCTTTATATATATTTATTGTATTTGCAATTTCATTATATATATATATATATATATATATATATATATATATATATATGTGTGTGTGAGAGAGAGAGAATCACCAAAACCTCTTGTTATCACATTTTACTCTTCTACCTATGTTCAACATTTCAATTTTTTTTACTCAACTATGCTAAGTTAAAAAGCGCACGTGCACATATACACATACACATATATATATATAGCTTACAAACTTAAATTAAATTCAAATAAGGCTCATTAAAATTAATCTGTCTCTCTTTTTTTCTTTTTTTAGATGATAAGATTCTTCAAAATTGTCCTACTATATTGTTGTGACTAATTTTTCAACTACATATCAAAGGCTCTTGAGATCTAATCTACATTTGATTTCTATCAAAAGGTTGTAAAAAAAATTTAGGGATTTTAAAATTTTCAAGATTTTTAGATAGATTAAACGCAGATTTTTTAGTTGTCATAAAATAATCAAAGGATTTAGAATAGTAAAAATGATTTTGTATTAATATTAATGTGAATATATTAATGAAAAATGAGAAATGTAAAGTTTAACAAAATAATAAAGAATAAAAAAGTTTGAAAACTTGAGAAATTGACAAGAATAGAATAAAAAGTTAAGAGTTCGATACAGTTTGTTGTTTGCTTGATAATTTGATAATTGATTGTTGAGTTTTCGACTGATTCTCTCTCTTAGAGGGTTTTTGCATTCATTACAGTTGATAAGTAGTTAAACTCCTTAATTTCAGTGTCATGTTCTTCACCGTATCGTAATTCTTCCACTTCTTGTAATTTAGCCTCAAATACCACTATCAGTATCTCAGTCTCACCTTCTAGCTTCCATGTGCTGATTTTTATGAGACTTAATTTAACTATATAATTACTCAGACCTCAACATATATTCCTGAGCATAAAATAATGAGAAAATTACATTATACACCATTTTTTTTTTTGCCAAAAATATCATTTTATCATCATTGTAATTTTTATACATTTACAACGTCTTCCTATTTCTTTTACACTGTCCTATTTCTGTTCGTTTTCATTTATATGCTCCTCGTCTGTTAGAGGCTATCAAAGCTAATAATAATAGGCCACATGGTATTTACCAATACAAATCAAAGAAAGTTGCCTATTCCTCTAAATTTGTGGCTCCCACTGCTAAAAATAAAGGATAAGAACTAGAGGCACATTTTCACTATGTATCAAGTGTATGTTTTCCTCCACAATTTGCCGTTAGATTAACTTTTTTTTTTTTAATCACGTCCAACAGTTACCATTATTTCTCTAGCTTTTCTTATTATTTATGTTAAGTGATAATTAATTTTTATATTTAGTATCATATTTATCTCATCCATCTTATCAAGTAATTTTAAACAATTCATTTATAAAATTATATTAATAAAATTTATTAATGAAATTTGACTTTAATAAAAATATATATTATTCAAATTAATAAATTTAAGTATAAATTACTATTGGAGATACTTTATATTTAAGTATAAATTATTAAATTACAATTGTGGGGTATACATTAAAATAGTTGTAGATACTTAATGTATATCAAATTTTAGTATACATATACCATTTACTATTAGTTTATCTTTTTAATTCTTTAAATTTTCAATATGTATATATTAAAGTAGTTGCAAATAGCAAACAAATACTTAACCTATACCAAATTTTGGTATACATATATTATTTACTATTAGTTTATCTTTTTTACTTTTTTCAAATTTGCAATTTGTGTATATATAAAGTAGTTGCAGATATTAAACATATACTTAATGTATACCATATATATATATATATATATATATATATATATATATATATATATATATATATATATATATATATATATATAATAGTTGCAGATACCAAATATATATCGAATTTTGGTATACGTATATAATTTATTATTATTATATTTTTTTATCTTTTACAAATTTGCAATTTGTATATGAAGTTGTTGGTATACATTAATGTAATATAAATTAATATCTTTTATTTTTTATCATTTTATGAGTGTGTTTTTTTTTTTTTGGTGAACAAATTCAAAAAAATGCCGAACATATAACCTAGTAAAATATTATTTTTTGAAGTTTCGACAATATTTTTGAAATTTTTTTATGAACATGGTGAAAATGATATTTTTTTGCTTTTTTTTTAATTATTTTTGAAATTTTCCCTAAAATAATTAACACTTTTTAGCCCAAATAACCAAAACCCAATAATTTAAACACAACCCAAGTCCAATTCATTTTTGGGTCTAACAAAAACAATCTAACTTAACATAATTTTTGCTTAAAATACATGGTTTTTAGTTATAATAATATTGAGATGCTATGTATTAATTTTGAAATGGAAATAATTCAAGCCATGTAAATAGATTGTAGGATACTGACTTATATTATGACCAGATAATTCATATTAAAGTTAGCCAAAATGAAAAATATTGTATCTTAGTCACAAAATATAAAATTAATTTCTATAGTTTCACAAGAAAAAAAAAATATTTTAAAGAATTTGGTCAACCTCATGACTATTGAGAGCATATTTTTGAAATTAAAACAAATAAATTTCAAAAACAATTTTATAGAATCATATTTGACATATTTGGAATCTTAAAAAATAATTTAAATTTTGTATTCTAATTTATTTATAAATTTATAATATTCCATTTATTAAATATTCTGACTCCGCTAGTAAGAATAATTATTTCTTGAATTGTGGTATTAAGTTATATATATCATATATGTGTGTGTTATATTATTATACATGAGTGATCTTTTATATAACATGAGAATAGTTTTTACCAAATGGTAAAAAAAATTAAAATAGATTAAAATTAGGTAATACTACTATTATTGTTCTTAGACTTGATTACATACATAATTTCAGATTGGATATCCCAATGACAAGTAATTGGAAAAGCAAAAGAAAGAAATTCTCAAAAAATGTAATTGAGAACTTCATTTATTTATTCATATATATATATATACTAATTGCATTGAGGCAGAGGTTTAGTGCAAGGCTTTTCCAGGTGTGGAGGCTTTGAAGGAAAGCAATTTTTGCCACTGCATTCAATTGGCTTGCCTTTTGGTTTGGGGACTGGTAAGGAAACACTGCCTTTTCCTACAAAATTCACATGCATATGCATTAGTAATTAATTAACACTAAATTAATTAAGAAATATTGTTATCATAATCACAAAAATCATAGTCAAAATGATATTTTATATGAAAGATTATAATACAAGTTATAAATTAAAAATAAATTATGCATGAATATAAATAATATTTTCATATATACTAAATGCATTCAAATTTTTCTTAATATTACTCAGAATTTTTGTGATTAATAAAAGAGAATATGAAATTAACTAAGCACATACCATCCTCATTTAGTTCTCTAGCTGTGATGAGAGAACAAGGAGAGAAGAGAGCAGTTGCCAAGAGAATGCATATTATGATAAAGGCCTTCATGCTATGGAGAGTAATTTTTTTTAAGAGTTTCTTTGCCCGTAGCTCACTACTACAATGCTCTTATTTATATAACAAAAACATGACTTATTTTCATTTTCTTGACAGAAGGTTTTTTTTTTTTTTAAAGTTTGAAAGAACCCAAAGTTGAATTGAAAAATTTTAGGAATTTGGTGCAAGAACAAATAAATAAATAAAGCATATTATCCATCAAAAAACTTTTGCTTATACTAGTTACATATTATTATCTTATACAACAAATTAATAAGTAACGAAATATTTTAACAAATATGATTTTTTTATTATTTTTTATACAATAAAAAGACGTCGATACATTTTTTATTTTATACCTTCTTATCTTATTATATTGATATATATATTTGGTATAGAGATGTCTTTTCTTTATCTGTCTTAAATCTATAATTAATTCTTAATTTACAAAATTTATAAAATTAAATATTTGAACTGACTGAAATCGAATTTAAGTAATAGTATAATAATAATAATAATAATAAATATTTTAAAAATAACAAAAGGCAATATTATTTTCCATTTCAATGATAAGGATTTAAATCCTAAATTTAGATTTGAGTCAAATATGTTGTTTGAGTTATTAAAATTGAATAGATTTGTATTTGATTTAAATACCTTCAAAAAATTAATATTTTAAATTCTCTTTTTTACTTAATTATTTTAAATCTGCTCTTTCTATTTTTAACCTAAAATCTCTATTTTTTTTAAAATTTAAAATCTAAAATTTTAAATTCCTTATACTTTCTAATCAAGAGATTTATAAATTTATAGGTTTGAAATCATATATTTAAAATATAATATTTAAAATTTAAATTTTAAACCTAAATTTATACATTCAAGCGCAATCTTAGTTTATTTATTATGTGAAGCGACAAAGAGAAAAGGTTAAACATAAAGTAACAGGCCAAATGTCTGACTTCTTGATTTTTCCATCACTAGACACTGTTTCAGTAATTATTAATCGTGTGCGCATTATGACATGACATGGTGCTTTCAGTATCATTGTCTACAAAATTTAGTAGAAAATATAACCAATAATTTTATTAGTCATCAAACGGCATTGACTATTGTGTAAGGCTCTGACTATAAACAGGATTAGCATTTGCTTTTATCCCGAAAAAAGAAATCCCTTGTTTGGAAACTAGTTTAAATGGATTCTTTTATATCAATTTTCATATTTGGACTCTGTTTATTTTATAAAAAGTAATTTGCCTTTAAAAGATATTTTACAAGAAAAATATTTTATGAAAAAATATTTTTTCCAAGGATCAATTTTCTATTATTTAGTTATAATATTAAAAATTATTTAAAAATATTAAAAATTTCAATTTATAAAATTATAAATATATTTAAATTTATAATAATTTTGTATTTTAAAATTTTATTATTAAGTATAAGAAAAAATATATAAAAATGAAAAATTTTGATAGTTATCAGCGATCAGTGATAATTGTCAATAGTTTCCGGTGGCTGACAGTGTTCAATGGTCACCGATAATGAATATCATTAATTAATGGATTAATAAAATTATATTTACATATTTTTTTTTATTATAATGAATTTGTCAAAATCTGAAAAATAACTTACCATTTTGAGAAAAGGAAATCATTTTTTTAAAAAAAAAAAAGACTTAGTTTTCCATTGACCAATAAAATATTTTTTGTTGTTTATTTTTTGAAATATTCCAAATATCATAAAAATAAAGAAAATATTTTCAAGAAAAATACGCCCAAAAAATAGAGCCAATTTTCATTTTACAAAATAATTAGAAATTATACCATTTTATAAAAATTTAATTTAATTAAGATTTAATTTACTGCCACACTGTACAAAAATATATATATCATAATTTCTTAAAATTTAATATTATTTTTTTAAAGAAAAAATTTCAATATTATTAATTATTATTAAATAATATAAATAATTAAGAAAATAAAATAAACTGAGTTCATCATTTATGACTATATATATAATGTTTGAAATAATATTATATAAAAATTCAATTCAATTTTATTAATTTTTTTCAAATAAATTTTTTCAAATGGAAGCTATAGTATATAAAAAAGAGATAACGCGACATGAAAATGTATTTAGCAAATGGAGCGTATTACAATTATTTAGTATTATTCTATTATCTCTATTTTCTATATTTATCATCCTAATACCAAAAGTTAATATTTTGAATAACCGATTAATAAAACAACTAAATCACTAATTAAATATATTTTCTATTTAAGACATTAAGAGACCATTTTAATGAGTACTGATATTTGACAAACTCCCTAGTGACTTGCAATTTGATTCATTTCAAGTGGTAACTCATTTTTTTTTCCTAAAATAAAAAAATAATAATCATTATTCACTAGCATACATTATATTAAAATGGTTTGTTCTATAACTTTCAAGCAGTCAAAACAGAGTTCCTATAAAGAATGGCATAAATGCTCAACGGCCATGAATATCAAAAGGTACAAGAATAAGATACAAAATTAAGGAGTTAGCTTAAGAAAGAATAAAACAACTATTGGTGTTACATCATTCAAAAGGTTAAGACCTAAAATGGGCTGATTTGACGTGCCAACATTAACAATAACTCAGGAACAAGGCGCCTTCTTGGAGGTGCAGTAGCATCCTTGGCAAGAGCTTCCTTATCGCTGGCATGTATTACCGCAACCAGATGGTCAAACAGGTCATCTTCACCACCCCTTAGAGGATCCTGCATGAACAACTTAAAAGTTAGGGATGGACGGCTGGGCTTTCGCATGCAATAGAAAAAAGTATGATGTTCAATTTCAAATTGGTGATAAGAACTACAAAAAGGAATTATCCAAATCAGTGCGCACTTGTAGAAACAAGTCTGTATGAGTTTTTCCCTCGAATAGAATTAGGTCAGCCCGAGCTCCTAGCTTGCGGAGAGCATCAGCAAAAGCTTCACTGAAGGGGAAAAAAAAAAAAAAAGCATGTCAATATCTGAAAATAATGCAAAAGTTTTAGAGAACTTCTTGCGCTGCTGTCATTTATTAAGACATTGACAATGAGGGGAATTAGTGAGCAGGTAAGTTTTCATTTATACACTGCAGTGCATGTATATATATATATATATATATATATATATATATGTCGTCAGCTTGACTTTGGAATTGATTAGATATTCAACAAGGGCACAACTTATGAATGATATATATTATATCAAAATACTCCAACCATGAACCTTCCATGCATCATCATTTTTAGATCCAAATCTGACCTGGAAGCTGATGGTATGGAATAATCTGCAGTTCCATGAAAAAGAGTAATGGGAGGCAGGAGTGAAACAGCATGTCTGATACTTGGGTCCTGTATTCTAACTTCAGGAGAAAATTGTTGCAAGGATTCTTCACCTTCCATTATGCTGTAAAAATATGCACCAAAAAATTTATACGAGGCAACAAATGGTATGCAAATGAAATACATAATATAATAAGTATAGATAAAAGTTGCAGGCGGTAAGATATGTTTTGTGTGTACCTCAAGAAAAGGGAGCGATAGAGGCCTCGATTATTGAAGTGATCAACTAACTTGAATAAATTGTATCTGTGCACAGACAGTGATCAACACAGAAAATTTATTTACGGGGATCCAATTAGAAAAGTACAATAATTGCGTTCAATCGTTCAAAACTTTTATCGATCTTCCTATCAGTTTTAATTTTACCTCACAAAAGTTAGTTTAACTAAAATTATATAAGTAACAAGAGACCAAAACAAAATAATCACATAAACAATTGAGAAGCACTATTCACATAAATGAGGAAAATTCTTTGTTTTTTTTTTTTTTGGAGTTTTCTTAAAACTAATTTGGTTTTTGATTTTATTTTGATTCTATTTTATAACATGAGTAGCAAGCAAATAGTAAAAATAAAATTCAATCACCTCAGTATTGTAGAATATAATATAATATAACAAGAAATCAAAGATAACTAAAACAAATCCAGCAAAAAAAATATATACAAACTATAAATGTGAAGTATTTATTTTAAAACTTCCAAAAATTGTCTTTGGAATAAATGATTAATTCAATGACAAAATGGTACAATTAGTAGGGAGTAGATAAAAAAGCATAAAAAAGCCGAAACTGAGAGATTTTTAAAAATAATATTATAATCCTAAAATTTTAGAAATTTTAGGAATGTCAAAAGCTATTTATACCTGTAACATTTGAAAATTTATTAAAATTACCAGTGTAATCCTTATAAGTTTCAAAAATTGCAGGGGGCCCAATGCCCCCCTTGGCCCATACGTGCATCCATCCCTGTGCACAGAGTTTCGAAGGGAATTACATGGATTATGGAGCACGTTGCAATTCTCAATTGGTAGATCAAGGAACATTTGCAAGCACCATCCCACAAAATTAAATCTTCAAACTATTGATTGCATGATTTTCTTCTTTCAAGATACAGGAAAGCAAACATCTAGAAAAGTAGGAATCCCCTCTGAACCTTGTTAATAGACTACTAGCAAGAATATGGTCCATCACATTTGGACATAAAATATTAGGTCATGTTCCTTGATAGCATTGATGAACTAGAATAGTTGTCTTTATAATCTTGTTTCCTTGTTATTTTAACTATTATGAAATAAGTCAAAGAGAAAAGTGCAGATAATGGGGGGTAAAAGAAACAAAACCAAGACAATAGAAATGAATTAATTCAGATGCCCTTCATCAGCACCATTGATGTGCCATTACCATTTGAATGAAGCTGCTTCGAAACTATTGGAACAGGTAGATTAGATCCAGTAAAAATATTGTTTATCAAAAGGAGGAAGATGCTTATTGCTTTCCTATGTCCAAAACATGGTATGCAGCAAAAGAAATGATAATTTCTGCAGTGACAGTTCTAAGAAGATATTAACTACCAATTGTACAACTTGGCATAGCATAAACAACCCTTCCTATGTTTTTCTAGTAAGAGAGAAAGAGATGAAAATTTACCCTCCGGATAAACCAAAATAAGATTTTATCTGGGAAACACTCCAGGAAATACTCTCTTCTCCCTTAGCTTCTCTGATTGCTTGCTCCACAAGAGCACAAGCAGCAATATGCGCACCAGCTGATTGTCCCATAAGGTAAATCCTACACAATATGAATGAGGGTACCAATGATATAGTTTTAAGACATAGAACATGGAGAAAACAAAGAAATTTTTTTCATACCGGCTAGGGTCACCTCCATATTCTGAGATGTTATTGCAGATAAATGAAATCCCCTGGCAAGCATCTGTTACCATATCACTAATGGTTCCTTGGGGAAAATTTCTGCATCAAATGCCAATCAAACATGATTTATTAAGGTGGAGATAGACAACGAAGTAATACTGCCAAGTTCCTGAAGAGCTGGAAGAAGCTGACTTCCAGACTGACAGACATTACCCAAATGTTAAGATCATAGATAATCCTTGATCATCATAAACATGGAAGAAGCTAACTTCAGCCATGCAAATTCTATATTCAGATTGGCTGAAGAACTCGGAGATCATCATGTGGTAAACTGACAGATTAAACTACTGCCAATTATGGGCAATGTCTTGTATAGATCTTGGTCTGCCACTAGCAAGTACAAGCATCAAAGAGTCAAGTCTTCAGCAGCTCAAATGTTGCTCTTAGGACACCACATATATAAGGGATGGGTATCAGGATTATGGCTTTTTCATTTATTCTAGACATGTTTTATTGTCTCACAATATTTAATTTGCATGCAATTGTGATCTGTGTTATTCATCGGATGCGGTAAACAATTATCAAAAGCATCTTGACCCTTCCGTTAACCCTTGTTCTTTACGAGGTAAGGAAGGGGGAAAAGGAGGGAATTAAAAAAAATTGTGGAGTATTGAAATTGCAGACATATCTGTTCACTGGATAGTACCAGGCTATCAGTATTAAATGTCTCCCTTGAAATACTCTTTTTTGTCCCACACAATAGCGTTTCTAGGTAAAATGAAAACCATGGACTGCAACATAGTAATGCTTAAACTGAAACCACATACCGGTAATCAATACATGCGACTATAATATCTCTTTCTGCCAACTGTTTCCCTAGAAGAGAACCCCATGCTTTGTACCTGAATCAGCATGAAGTTACAGAAACTTAATGTCAAAGAGAAAAAAATAGATGACTTCATATCAAGCAATGAAATACATGCCATTATCCACAGTATCCTCATTCAACATATATATGGTCAAAAGGTGAGAAAAAAAGTGATCATTACTACAAACTCTTGTTTTAACAGAGTCCAATGAACCAACTGCTTTAAAACCTTTGTCAAGCTCCAAATTGATTTCCAACTCAGGATCTATGACATCATGTATTACATACAATTTCCATAAGAATATCCAGGTCGGAATAACTCCTAATTGAAACATAAATTTTCAGTTGTATTTGGTGACAGCAGAGGTGATGATAGAACTCCCACATCAATTTGATGAACACATACCAAACCCAAATTGGACATCAAAACCACATCACTGAAACAAGTAGACTGTTAACATTTGCAACAATAGTAGAATTATGTCTTCCAATATCATCAAGATGGAAGCCATATAAACATATCATATCCTTGAGCTCAGGAGGATCTTCTGAATCAATCAGGCAGCAATACTCAATATGTTGACTGGCAAGTTTTTAGCATGGAGCATTTACAACCAGTTCCCTGAGTAGCTCGTTAATTATATGAAGTAAACCACACAGAATATTCAAAGGAATCAAATAATTTCGTCCACAGAAAAGTCATGTTTACTGTGAAGGAAACACAAGCAGCTATCAATTTACTCACCCAATAATCCAGGCACCACCAGTAACAAATGCAACAACTGGCTTGGGCCCATCTATATTTTCTGGTAAATATAGATCCAGCCTGTAAAAATCATCATTGCACCAGTAATAACCTTTAGTTTCAAATATTGAAAGCAAGCAAGTTCATAGATTATGGAAAAATGAGTTATATGCTAGGACCTATATCACACATTATCTATATTTTCTGGTAAATATAGATCCAAACTGTAAAAATCATCATTGCACCAATAATAACTTTTAGTCTCAAATATTGAAAGCAAGCAAGTTCATCGATTATGGAAAAATGAGTTATATACTAGGACCTATATCACATATTCACATACCTGTTTCTGGGCTGATCTCCATAAATGATACTGCGGCGCACCTGGCTCGAGAAGAAATAATAGTATGCAACTGCAAGATAAGAAAATTACTTTTTGGAAATCTAAGATTTGACTAATCAATCTAAGAATAAGAACTTCTCAACTGTATATTGAGCAACAATGTTTTACATCTTTCCCTCCCCATCATATGCATGATATCCGATATGTAGTTGAAACATAGCATTAAATACAGACAAATCTAAAGGATACAAGTAGAAAGGAGGCAGAGGCACTATAGTAGTTGATCTAGACAAGTGTGAGCAAAAGGAGGACTGGAAGGGATGAAATATGGCCAATGCAAAGACTGGACATATTCAAAATTTGCCAATTTGAGAATAGGTCTCTGTGAATCAGACTTTGTTCAAATTTTGCCGCTTTGAAACTGAAGCCACCAAAGTAGCATGACAGCAAGAAAATTCCTCCTCTTTTCAGGACCTCACAGCCACATGCATGATTTCTAAGTTCATAACCAATGTCATCTTCAAAATCAAGAGAATGTAGGAATAGATCAAAAAGGCATGAACGAAAATCAATGATGTTTTGATATGTTCATATAAAAGTATGACCGAAAATCTCATCATCCAATCCAAGGGAAGAGAGGAAGAGGACAAAAATAAATATCCAGCATGAAACCAATTTATTTGCAACAGAATGGAAACAACGGAACAAGAATTTGTCATCTGATCCAGCATATTTGATGAGTAGAATTTGAGGCAACTCAAGCTCTTCGTGATAAATTTCTTCAGTGGTGATTAAGAACGTACAGTTTGGTCCTTGTAATTCTGCTTAAGACGTACGGTAGAAGAGGGTGACTTCAAGGATTTGGAGATTTATTCTTCAGCTTTTAATATAAAAATGGTTTTTTACTAGGATCAATTGGTGTGTTTTGAAGGTTTTTGATAAAGCAAGTGTTCATAGATATTGAAAATCAAACATTGACTGGTAAACATGTTGTCAGGTATGATCCTTGTGCAATGAAAACAACAAATGAGATAGAACCAACTCCATATCACAAACAAAGTTACAATTATTTATTAACGACAAGCTGCTCATGACAATGAATTTAGGTAACTCAACACAACACAAAACGCACCTTGAAGAAAGCCAGGCATGAGTAAAAGGGCGTAGCATGCAAGGGCAGCTAGTCTTGTGATCCACCGGTAGCCTACCCTGAATGAAAATAAATGATTAAAAGATGACATTTTTCAAATAATTACACTCATCTCAGTGAAATTCCATTCAAGGGACACAAGCATAGCAAAAACAATAGAAGAACCGTGCACGCATTGTCTGTGTATTGCATATGGTAAAACAATAGAATTCAAGAACCGTACAAGCATTGATTTTCATTTCTCTACAAAAGAAAGAAAAAGCAGCTCATGCTTTCTTTTTAATCATTTCCTATATTTTCCCAGGAAACAAACAGACTCCAGATTTACTAAAATACACTCCACTCTGTTTTCTCTTTCCTTTTTTTTTTTTTTTGGTTAATGTTTTCTCTCTGTTTGTTACCCTATATATTCATTGATATACATCCAAAATTAAATGATACCCGAGATATCGGAGAAGCGTGAAGGTGAGCCGAGTGATCAAGTAAGTTTCGGAGGCGGCATGCCCGATATCTCGGCCTAACGACAGCTGTCTCTGAGGCTTATCAGGTTTCCCGCCGACAGAGGCTCGGCGGCGCGGTTGGCGTTTACTAGTGGTAGCACCACCATTTTTGGTACTCAAATCCCTGGAAATCAACGGAACATTAGTCGTCTTATTGTCACTATCGTCATATGATGATGTTGACGAAGGAAATGAACGGTAGAGATCTGGTGATGAATGAGTCGCCGGCAGTGATGATGTCATCTTCCGCCGGCGAATTGATTTGAATCTGCGAGTGGTATTTTTTTGCGGTTTGTTATGGAATGGGAATCTCTTGTTTCTTTGCTTTTCGTTCCGGTTTTGGATTTTGATTTTTGTATTTGTAACTGGAGCTTGTAGGAGGTGTAGAGCATTGCGTTTTATTACCGTACTAACGGTTTTGAGTTTAGTGGTGTAATTATTAATTAATTAGTTTTGGGCAACCAAAATTACTGTTTACACTTAGGGGTCAATTAATAAAATCTTAAAATCAAACTAAATCGATATGTAATTCAACTAAAATGATTTATATCAATTAAATTGAGTCATTAATAATAATTTAATGTTAATTAAATATTAATATGTGATCGATTAATGTGTATTTTTTGTTTGTTTTTAACGATTAATTATGTTAATAAAATGTTATTTTTTTATTACTACATTAAAATTTTTAAAATAAATATATGTAAATAATTATAATAATATTTTGATAATAATTTGTATGAACTTATATTATTATTATTATATAAAATAATATAAATAACTATAATGAATTATATAATTAAACAATATAAATAATAATAAAATATAAGAAATATTAAGAACTGTATAATTATATATTGTAATAAACTATATAATTATAATAATATAAATAATAAAAAATATAAAAAATGCAATATAATAATATATGAAATATAATATAGAAAAAACATAAAATAATATAAAATTTTAATAAAGTAGAATTATGATAAATTATAATAAATAAATAGAGAAAATAGTTTAAATATATCATATTCTTATCTTAACTTAAATGTTATATCTTATCTTATATTCTTATATATAATAATAATATTATTATTATTATTTCTTAATAATATAATTACTATTTTTTTTATGTTTAGGGCTTTTAAGGGATAATATAGTTTGCCTCTATTTTGATTTACTTATTTATTCATTACCCTATTATCTCTATTTTTTTTTTGTTCTTTCATTTTTGGGAGAATTTTTCTTTTTTTTTTTTTTTTTGCTAAGTGTGAAATATTTTACTAGAAATTAAGGTTAGTTTTGTTATGAATTTTTTAGTATGTTACTGATATTTAGTTAAGTACGTTAATGGTTTTTAATATTTAATATGTTATTAATAATAAATTATAGGACATGTATATGTTATTATTTTCATGTTATTAGTTTTTGGTTAAAATGTTATTATTATTTGTTCATATTGAATTAAAATATATGTTATTAGATGTTAAAAGGTTGTTGTTATTATTTGTATTATAGCCTTAAAAATGTTGTAAATGAAAAATAATTTGTTAATAATTAAAACTAAATAATAATAATCAGAAGAAGACGAAGTTTATTTTCTTAAAGTTCATAATAAGTAATGAATTTCACTCATACCACACTAATTATTAACTATATTTTATGAATGGTAAAAAAAATAACAATGTTTGATAGTAAGAATAACAATAACAACAAGCATAATTATAATAATATGTTGTTATTACTATTATTATCGCATAAAAGTTAGCAACTTAATAACGGTAGCACTTGAAATTTTAACATTATAATTAAAATATGTAAACCTATTGTTCATAATAAATTATTTTGTTTCATTTGAAACATATATGCAATATTTACTATAAAATTTATTATTCTTAAATTTTAAGTAAAGTCATTACTATTTTAAATAATTAATTATATCAATAATAAAATTAAATAATTATTCACATATAATATTATTAAAAATATTTATCATATACTATAATATCATATATAATATAATAAATCAATTACATTATTATAATATACAATAAATAATAGTCTAAATAGAATATTAAAAATTAATATTAAAACTAAGAGCGGCCAATCTCCCTAGCAGCCACTTTCGGTTCTTAGCTCACACCAACAATTACATTACCATCAACTCAACTCCAACAATTCAGAAAATTAAAAAAAAAAAAAAAAGAAAAATAGTTGTAAAAACAACGTAAAATGAGAATCATTTTAAAAAACAAGGTAAATTAAGAATTATTTTATAAAAAAATACTCAAATATTTACAACTGTGAAATAATTTCAATATGATTAAGTTTTAATTATTGGTTGATAAATTAATAAATACTATTATTATGTTTATATGTATAAAAAAAATACTAATTATATGTTCATAACTCTTAAACAAAATTGAATGCTTGACACGTGGAATTTCTGTTCTGGATTATTCTCGACTACCGAAGGAGCTGACCGGTCACGTTTAGGCATGTGGAGTATATGTAGTAAAATGGTGGGAGTGGGCTCCACATAGTCGTTGGGGAAGAAGATGGAAGATGACGTGGAATTGTCGCTTACTGTGTTAAGCGGCAAAAGATTCCCCATGCAGTACACGTATACGATTCTTCCGAGTCCACATATCTTATAACCGAACATGTGTTTTCCTTCTTTATATTTTCTTTTAAAATAAATTTTTAAAATTTTAAATTAAATATGCTCCTCCTTAAGAACCAAAAAAAAAGCTTTTATTTTATTTTCCTAATTATTTTTTATTTTTATTATTTATTTATTTTTAGTGATATAAAAACATCATTTGAAATAATTTTTTAAAATTTAGTGGATAACAATTTAAAATAATAACTAAAATATTATAATTAAAATTAATTTCTTAGTTTCATTATTTGATCTTCTAATTAATTATTCATAGTCAATAATTAAATATAATTGTTGAATTAAACTTATCCTAAATATATATATATTTTTTTTCTTATTGAAAAACTATTATATATAGTATCAATTTATCTGAAAGCATCGTTATAATTAATCAATGATAATGAACAGTATACATAGCAAATCCACAAGTCATCTATAAGAAGTATTGGGCTATCTTACCTGCGATTATGTGTGCAATAAAGGAAGGTATGGGTTTGGTAAACAAAAGGTTTTGCATGGGTGTGTATGTGTCATTGATTTGATATACAGCATTATGGCAAAACACTAACCATTTTTTATCTGCTAGAAAACTCTTCGATTCTTCTTTTGGTTACGTAAACATTGTGTGTCAATTTTTTAGGTTAGCAGCTTGTTTCTTTGCTTAGGTTAGCTTATGGGGCCGGTGAAGGGATCAGATTGCTTGTCTAGTCAAGCCACGAAGAATTATTTATCTTAAATTTTGTTCAATACAAAAAATTTTAATATAATATTAGATAATTATATTTTTGTAATATTATATTTAATATAATAGATTAATAAAAATAAATAAAAGTAAGACTTTTTAAAAAATAAAATGTCATCAATAATGGATTAGTAATCTCTCTATATATAAATTACTAAAAATATGAGAGTTGAGATTAGTTTTTAAATAACACTTATTTTATGAGTTTGATAAATCTTTGAAATTATTAAATTCAATTTAAATCATATGTATTAAATATAATATTATTTACCAATACTGCAGCTTAATTAAGTAATCTCTTGTATCAAATGCACTATAAAAATTCAAATATTTTCATATTCTGACTCAACCTCTAAACTGTGTTATGAGTGAATATGACTTTAAACTTATCAAAATCATAGTCATAATCATAATTTTAAATATGATTAATTATGATTTACTAATTTTAAGTAAAATTCAAGATCCAACATGTGTTAAAAGATATTTCTTTACTCTAACGACATATTAATTCAAATAATTAATAATTTGTGTGTGTGCTTAAAATATTGGCATTAGCGAAAGGTTGACATAGTCTAGTCTATGGACACGAGTCTACCACCCCTTCCCCTTCTTTCTTTACAAGCATAAGAAAAAATCTCTTTCAACGTGAGACACAATTATTTGTGTTACATACATTCGACGAAATAAATAATATAACCCATGCTATAGTCCAAAATATAAACAATGTTAGGTAAGACAAAACATTTGTGAAATATTATACATATAGATCAATTAGTCTTAGGCTATTAAACATGTTTAATTAATTATTTAAATCAGTGTTATTTTATTTTATTTTATTTTTGGTTTCGTGTGATAGTGTTTTATGTTTGACATGATCCCAATTCCCTACGCTACACACAACCTCCATTTATTTATTCTTGTTTATGATAGTCTTACTACACAGAGGACACAGTTTCGTGATTTAATTGCTTCCCAATATTTGCTTGCAATCTTTTATTTTACGAAAATCTGATAACGACAATGGATACCTTCTCCAATTTATATTCCATTGGCGATAATTATAAAAATTGCAGTCAATAGACTGAGCCGCTTCTAGTCCTAATCCATCTTCAACTAAAATAGAGCAATTATTTAAGAAAGCACTACCATTCAGTGCACAAGAGAGAACTTATTGATAAAAAAATTCAATATATACTCGGTCAGAAGCAGAAAAAGGTAGCAATGGATCGTAACTTTCAAACTATTAGATCAACAGTCAACGTTTTATTAATCTAGAATCAAAATGGTAGCAGCATGGCCATACATATGGAGTTAGCCCTTTTACTTCCAAATGTTAAATGGTAAAAACAGAACAAATTCCACGTTGAATAATTCTTTTTCGCCCTCAGTTCTCAACTTTGAATATCTACCTCAACCACCATCTTTGAGCAGCCGAAATTGGAGTGTTCAAGAATGGGCAATATTGACGGATAAGTGGATTGACAGTCCTCCCAATCTTCGCCCAAACACTTTGATGGTAACCAGCAGTAATAGGTGCATGATACATGAGCTTCAAGAGCTGCCAGAAAGCATTCCAAAAGACCAAAAAGGCTTTAATTAGATCATGCTCTTTAATATTTGAAGATAGGGGGAAATCCTGCATCAACCCCCTTGATAAAAGTGGAAATTCAGCTTTGAGCATACCTCCTCTGAGCAAATTTTAGTGTCAAATGAGAATTAAAGAACCTATTGTGCATAATGTGCAAATACACCAGTTTTACAGGAATTATTCTTAAAAGTCATAATGGACATGCAAAAGCATAACCTAAAAATCATAATACTACACAATATCCTTTGCATCAAAGTGTCCTCCCTTCCCATCAAGCATGTATATCAATGTACGCTTAATACATGCCGTCATGTGTTGGCTGAAGGGTTTATTCACAGATAAGGAAACACAGGGGGGTCCTACTGCCCAGGACTTCCCATGTTATGGTTAAGGAAGATCATATGCACACAGCCTTTTCCTTGCATAATAAAGAAGACTATTTCCATTGTTGGAATCCATGACCTCTAGGTCACAACAGAGCAAAGTTACTACTTACTACTACAGTATTATACCAAAAGCACATCCTCAAAAGACAAAAACCACCCTAAAAACAGAAGGATGAGAAAAAAGAAAAAGAAGAGAAAAAAGGGAAAAGGGGATTGGAGGGGGAACAAACATGAAATTGGCCACAATAGAAATGTATTTTACCTGCCAGTACATGAATGTTTGTATTATGTTGCGCTGCCACCTGCACAGACACATTAAAGTTGTAAGTGTTCCAAGGTTAAGAATTTCCATTAAGGAAAAAGAACGACAGAAACAGGAAGAATAGGCTTAGGCAAACTGACGAGAACAAAGAAATTATTAAGAGGAAACCAAGTCCAATTTCTGCATGTGAGGAAAGAATGCTGAGGGTAGTTGTGTTTGACTCCACCCACACACAAGGGTCTTCAAGGTACTTCCTGTTCAACAGATTGGGAAATTTTTAAAGAAAAATAAAGAAGAATAACTCACGCACAAATATAAGCAATAATAGTAGTAATAATAGCAGCTTAAGCTGCAGCAGTAGTAACACAAAATATAAACAGCATTAGAAAAGGAAGCTACCATGCAGAGGAACAGTGTTTGTTTGGACTCTAGCAATTCAGATTGACATTTGCCAATCTTATAAAGAAAGATATGTATTTTGGTAAATGGTGCTGCACATGTAAACTAGTGAGGAATCAACCTATATCATCTCATACTAAGTCATTTGGGAGATTCTTTCTAGTCAGTGTTCTGTTCATCCCCTTTTTTGTTCTTTATTTCATTCCAATTGCACAGAAGCTTTCATCTTTTGTTCATTGTTTTTAGAGTCCCACTTTCTAAAGTCTTGAAGATGATTTCTAGCAGGCATTGTAGCTTTAACAGGAGAGAAAACCAGACAATTTGGAAAATTCATGCTTAATATGGTGCTTGAAATCGAAAACTAAAAGAAGGATAATTGATGGTAGAGCATTTGCTAGACTTTCTTCTGTTCTACCTCATAAAATCTAGATTCTGCTTTTTAGAGTTCTTTTACTTTGCCTAAGTACTTGGGCATGCCAACCAGTTCTCTTATTGAATTAGCTTTTTATCATTAAAATAAAAAGGCATAGCACATTGACATAGAAAATGATTTGAATGTTTTCAATGTTGGCAGTTCGATAAGACACAAAAGGAATAGATATACAGGATTATTTTTGCTAGCACCCCAGGAAATGAGAGTACCAAGACAAACAAACCAAAGGCCATGTTTACTCAGAGCCAGGCTGAAGGTTAAAAGGAGTGGAAGTTAAGAATTGACCAAGCTGAAACAGCATAAACACAAACACTATCAAACAACAACGTACAGGCTCAACAACTAATAGAAATTCTGAATAATAACCATTCAAACAGCAAACATTTAAATGTGTTTCTGCCTAATATGGAGGAGGGAGTTTATTGGTGCCTGAAGAACTAATATGACGAGTGTAAAATGCCTGCATCTGCCCTAAGAAAAGGTAGGCCAAATTTCAACAAATAAACCAGGCTTCCATTGGGGTTTGAATATTATCTAAGTTTAAACACAAGAGTAGTCTTTTTCTGAATACAACCCCATTAACAGTAATTACAAGTAATTGCACTCCCCACAGTTCAAAAGTTGAAAGCCAAACTAGTTTCATATTTCATAAGAAGATACAAGTCAAATAACTGGGACATTCCCCACCCAACGAACAAAAAAAAAAAAGAAAAAAAAAAAGATGAACACTATTTTTAGTATGAGAATTGCTCCAACAATACTTTATTCCTAATTATAACAGAACTCTTATCACGGGAAAAGGTGTCAATGTCACATAAGTACTGACTATTTCAGAATAACCAATGGAATCAAGTTAATATTATCAAAACCACTTGGATGTTAGCAGCAAAAAATCCATTTGCATGAGCATACTAACTCCAAAAGAGTACATGGAAAGAAATTAATAATTTGAAGCATGTTCTGAATTAGGATACAGTCACACAGATCAACTTTTGAGACATCAAATTCGATGTTCGTCTTTTTTGCCAAATTAATATAATAGTAGCAATTTCTGTAGTTAAAGTAAACATGCAAGCATAACAGAGTTATGACATGCTACTACACAGTATCATGGACTCATCCAAAGAACATTTTCATGAACATCACTCAGTAACACGGTCTTAAATATGGGCCGTTATGTAGCATATTAACACAATCATAATGGTTAATCACCATGACCATGACATGAACAATACTGGAAACTTTATAAACAGATTCACAGTAGAGCCAACTGACACTGTTACACTTTGGGTGCAACACACTGACATGCCATCACCATGACCATGTTTGTGTCTATGACCATGTTTTAAAACCTTGCCAAGTAATACCTTGGCCATGGCACATATTTACACAAGATGTATGGCTTAAACCTTTGGTAAAGGAAATAAAAAACTGATATGAAAATGTCAGAAATCATAAAACATCTACATGTGACAATGGGGATTTCAGTCGCAGTTGCAAATTAAATTTAATTACATGCTAAATTGCTAATCAAATGATGGTAAACTAAGAAACCACCAGCTGATTCATTTAATTAAAAACAGATATTTCTTGTACCTGTATAAGGTGGAACGACTGAAATTGCGCCTTAAGAACTTTGCAACGTGCTCCAGAGATCGGCATAAAATGGGAATCAAAGCAACTGCAAAAAAGGTCAGACACATTAATCCTCTATACCCAATTACCAATTGTAATCATAGGAAAGACCCGAATTATATTCAATAGCATTTTGTACAAAAATCAAAATTCTGGAACATATTAATGCTCACACTTGAGGCAAAGATGTGAAGTGACAAATGTAAGACAGTAGATGAAGTAAATAAAATCTTTAGTTGCAATTATTGACTGAAAGTAAGCTTGCACAGCCTGCAGATTCATTGCCTGTGGTCTCTATAGAAAATATAAAGGTAGTTAGAGAAAGAAAAATTCCAGAACAATAACGAAAAGAATTAAAAAACACAGGAAATTTAGTTACCCCATATAGTGTGTATAAAGAATACAGAGACGAACATGCAGTGCCCATAAATGACAACCGATATGCCCTATTTGAAAGATTTCTGGGTACAAGAGGAAAAATTGCAAGCACAGCCACAACAAAAACCTGCAGCAGAAAAGGAATATAAGCAAAATTAATAAAACATAAATGTAATGCACAAGAGATATAGAAGATAGAATAGAACTACAAGGAGCTAAGCACAAAATGTTTGTGTTCAAACAATCTCTACCACTACTAAAGACAGAGTTATGAAGGCGAAAAATGACAGTTTTGAAATTTCTACCAACTATACCTAGTTTGTATCACTTCTGGATATTTTGTTCAGTGACGAATAAATGGGAACAAAAATGAGTAAGTGTTGTTAAGAAGTTTCTTAATCATTTAGGTGAGAAAACTATCCTACTCCAAAAACAGGCTTTTCACCACAATGGCAAGCCAATGAAATTTGAACTGTATGGCAAGCCAATGAAATTTGAACTGCCATCAGGAGAAAAAAAAAAAATCAGCAGCAAGTCCATGAGTCCAAATAATTACCAGTCTAGAACAAAATATATATGGAATTCCAAATTCCCATTTGATTGAAGCTACCCTGGAAATTGGAATTTCCGAGACATATACTTACTGGTGACTAAGTTTAGTCAAGTAAAAAACCATCATTCAGTAACATCCAAAAGATTTATATAACATATTTCAGAAGCATGTACTTCTGAGGATACAAATGCACGCATAAGGGGGAAGAACAGAAAAGATAAAATTGCTATACCCAAGCATTGACAGAAAATTGTATAGTTTGTCGATCCCAGCGGACAGAAGTAGGGTTAGCATTTGGACCTGCAGTTGCTGATGTCCCAGCCGCTCTAGTAGTAGTTGACCCTACAATATAAATTTGGTTCCCTTAAATAAAGAAGCAAGAAAAGAGAAAAAGAACTTCGCTTTTCTAAATGTTGGTATTGGTACAGCAATTTATGTCATTATAAATAGCTCAAGCCAGTATTCCCAACCTGTGTTCCGTGGTCGAGTTTGGTCAGCTGAAGTCCCTGATGATGCTGAGGATGATGATGATGGTTTTGTTGATTGAGATGATCCAGATGAAGTCATTGCCTCCACCACAAGATCAGGATCCTGCCAATGAAACATGCGCAACAGTTATCAACTGTGGCATATGCATAAGCATTACTATTACAAAGTATAAACATATCAAACTTATCCATATCTATCCAGCAACCAGTAAAGCATGACACTACACCTACTCCATTGTTGCTCCATTCTGTCATATCCATAAAGAACCCATTACTCGCAAAATGCCTCAATTCATGAAGCAATACGTAATCCAAGAAAAGGGTATAATCCTGCCAAGAAATATCCGCAATACCATCTGCATGATATAAAAACCTCAAACGAGCCCCTAATGATCCCAATTAGCAAATACAAGTCTCTTTCATATACAATGAGCTCACATCCCGAATGTAATAGAAAAAGAAATTATAAATGATGTACAAAGCAATAACCAAGGTTATATACAAAGCTGAGGAACTAAACTAAAGTAAATCGAAAACCCACAAAAACGAATCGGGATTCACAATCCCCAAGAAACAAGAGCGCATACAGTTAAGCAAGCAACGAGAGTATAACAAGACCCCAAATCCCAAAATTTAGGAAGAAATTAAAAAAACACACACACACACACACATGGCGATTCGCAGTTCGCAATCCCAAAATATTGAACCAGTGACAATAATCAAGAACATGGAAAAGAAAGAAGGTGTACGGACAATGTAACGTTGATAGAACTTGCGTTTGAAGTGATCAACGACGTCGGAGCGAGAAGCCAAGTGAGGAGGGATGAGGATGTTAGACCAGTAATCAGCCCATCTGGGGTCGTTTTCATAATCGTATGCCGCCGCCGCAATCTTCTTTAACTTCTGTGGATCTTCTCTTTCTTCACCCATCTCTCTCTGTTTTCTTTCTATGCTGCTGCTCTGTTTCTCTATTAAGTCCTCTCTCTGTCTCTCTCTCTCTCTCAAATTCTCAGCCTCTGTGTGCGTTTGTGGGGTTTTGAGTAGTCTACATTTCTTCAACCGGATTGATGCTTGCCAGTAGTTGAAAGTTCCAGTTAAACGACGCTGTTTCTTTCGAAAAGACCAACATAACAATAAAAATCATTTTTTCTGTTAAAAAAAATCAATCTTCTGGGTGGAAAAAGATATTTATATTTTTTAAGCAAAATTTCTCAGTAGATTATAAATAAAGTACTTTATTCCTCATGTATGTAAATATATATATATATATATATATATATATATATATATATATATATGTGTGTGTGTGTGTGTGTGTGTGTGTGAGGAAGAATTTTCAATGGTTATGATTTTATAGTAATTATTATAAAATTTTGTGCAAGCATTTAATGATTGTATATTTTTTAAGCCAATAAACTTTATGTAAGTATTAAATGATTGAAATTTTTTAAACCAATAAATGATAATCATAAATATTGCTGAAAAAATCAAAATAAATTAAAACCGTTAGCACTCATCAAGTAAAAATATATAAAAATACCCTTTAAAATAAAATGTCATTGTTTTTCTTGTTGGATGCCTTGGCTGCGAGGTCCGGGGACTGTGAAGTGCAAAAAAAGATAAATTTATCCTCAAATTTTTTTCACGAAGGATAATATCGCTCTTCAAATTGGCACTGTCCACGCACGAATGCACTATATATATATATATATAGTGAAGAAATAATCATTGAAGATTTTTCAAAATAAATTGATGATTGGAAAATACCTAAAATTCAAAAGAAACATATTAATGAATTTTCATAACTTTTTTTTTTCAAAAACATAGGGAGAAATCCTTTAATTATATTCATATAAATTTAATTCAAGCATAGGTCAAACCTCTCTAGTAGGAGGTCTAAATACTTTAATCTTAATAGTTTTTAGATGCTAGATTTATAAACTTTCAGGATTCTTTATTAAAAACTGTAGAATCTAGCCTTAATAGAAGTCCTATTAGTTTTAGTTGATATCCAAACATAATAATCTCTTTGAATGATAAAAATATTTTAAAGAAAATTATTCTTCAAATCAAAACTCAAAATTATAAAATGCTTGATGGATTAATCACAATTGCATTAATTTTCAAAATTTATTATAAAGCAATAATGCTTGTTTTTGCTTCAAAACACATCCAACATTCCCAAAAGGAGAAACTCTTTTACTTCATACAAATCTTTCAATCAAATGCCATTATTCCAAAATCATTTAATGAAAAGATATAACCTTGTCTAAAAAATGGATTTTGGATGGTGCAATCCAACCATAAATTTCAAAACAATCTAAACTAAACACAAATTTGAGAAATACAACTAAATTCTCAAATGGTAGAGTCAAACTCATCTTTAACAGAAAATCAACCAGTTCAAGATTTTTTGATAATGATGCCTCTACCTCTTCAACTATTGACGTAGGAAAAGTGTCTAAACTTCCTTGTGTCATACATACCCTGTACACCAATTCAAAAGACCCATTCAAATCACTTATATACTACTAAGATATTCTACCTTAGATATACCTAGCTCTACACCCCAAAATATTGACTACCAAATAAATATACCAAGATCAATATATATTGATAGTCAATCTCTAAACTAAGAAGAAGACCATATACTAGTCCCTTATTCTCCAACACGCTTTGCTATTACACAAAATATTGAAGCATAAATCAATACTTTAGAAAAACCTTTTCAAATTAATAAAAAGTTTCTTTATGAAGATTTCTATTAAAAAAAGAACAAATCAAAGAAAAATTGCTTCAAAAATTTATAAGAAGTTAGAAACGAAATCTAGGAAAAATATTATGCTTTTTGCAATGAATTCAAAGTTTAAATCAAATTTTTTGATTGGTTTGAGATTTATGCAAACCAAAACAACATTGCATATCCTTTTAAAAAATCAAAGCATTCAAGGTTTGTCAATTCTCTCACTTTTAGGAATAAACTCCAAAGTGGAAGGTAGATGGACAAACTATTTAGTCTGAACATCCTCCTCCGAGGAAAGTTCTCATTTCTTATAATAACAGTAAAATAGAAGCTACATCTTACAAACATGTTTGGATGATGATTATAGAAATACTAAGAATTGTCATCTAAATGAACTTTTCAAATGCTCATCTTCAAACCATAAGAAAACAACTTAATATGATAGAAAGCCATATCAAAAAGTCAATTGTTTCTCATACTGTAGTTTCAAAACATGTAGAGACTACCAAGACAGCAGACAAGAAACTTAAGGATTTTGTTTTCAAACCTTACCAAGTTTTAAAAACTAGTCAACAACAATTTCAAATCAACAAGCTGGAGTTCGTCCAAGCTATTAGGGATCAACTGAGTAGGATAAGTCAAACCTCTATCTCAATATCCTTTGGCCAAATAGCACATGAATTTTGGGGGTTTTTCAACTTTCTGTTTTCAGAGAATAGAAAAATAACTAAATGACCTTATGTATTGAAGACCATAACCTATAGTCTTTATATACTAAGTTATTAAGACCTTATTAAACTTATATGGTTCAGAAATAAATATCTACCCATTAATCCATACTAATTCCTGAAATTTATAGACTTTACATAAACAAATCGTTTAAATTAATTATACTTACAAAATAATCTATCAATATAATTGTTTCATTAAATTTGTAAACACACATAACAGAAATTAAAACCTAACACCGTACATTTGTTATATTAAATTGTTAAATAATGATTAATTTTCAAGTTGGGCTATAAGAAAATATTTTATTTTTTATTTAATTATTTAATTATAGTTTTTTTTTTTTTTAAATTGCTTTGCTCATTATCGTGTCTGCATCTCCAAATATGAAACTTTTTAACGAAAAATTGTGAACCTTTATGCTTTTCAGCCTTTAAAGGGGATTTGAACTAAACGTCACTAAGGGTTTTTTTTTTTTTTTTTTGAACTTTCTGAAAGTTATTAGACTTTTTTTTTTTTTGCCAAATAAAGTTATTAGACTTTTGAGTGCCAATTTTTTATACTTTTAATCCAACTAATGAGGGGATCTATTATGCTTTTGCAATTTAGCCAATAATTTATACATATCTAAAATCTTAGCTGAGGGAAAATGTAATAATTTAATTAGGAATCTGATGATAATGTTTTCGAAGAAGTAAAAGCATATTGTTTCTTTTTATCATAGAAGATTGGAAAAAGGGTTGTGTGTATGACTAAATTATCTTTGAATGTTAAATAATAAATAATAATATAAAGAGTATACAAAACAGAAAACACCATAAGAATAAGTTTAAACTTTTGTACAATGTAACATGCTCTTATGAAATACACAGTGTGTAGTCGGTGCGCCAATTTGTGTTAATTGATCGTATTGACTTAAACTTACGATATTATAAAATCAATATGAATATAATACAATTAATTTATCGTGTTAAAAATTTAAACACAAACACTATATATTTAATTAATAGATAATACCATACGGCATGAACAACACATTTTAAATTTTAAATTAATTAATTTTTTATTTTAATATATAAAAATTATCAAAATTATTAAATTAACTCCAATTAATTTCTATTATTATATTATATATAAATTTATAAAGAAGATTATATATATATATATATATATATATATATATATATATATATATATATATATATATATATATATATATATATATATTAAAAATCATAAATATATTAGATTAAATATATTAATAAATTAAGCATATTGTTTTCGAGTTTACTGGTCAATCTGTGAGACAATATAATTATTTCTGAATTATATGTGGATCGATATAAATAATTCATAATTTAAACTCATTAAGTTTATATTAGATTCATATCGTGTTTAATATTATCACTTTTTTATATGTGACCTGTAGAGAGAGAGAGAGAGAGGATGTGGTGGAAATTTCTAGGTCAATTCCTTTGATAGGGAAAGGGAAATGAATGAAGTATTTATAGAATAAAAAAGATCTATTCATATTGATTGTATACCTTTGATTTATGTGAAAATATTAAATTGTATCTTTCATCTTTTTGTCATCAAGAAAAAAAAAAGGATAAATGAATATTTCAATTAATAAATTTTTAAATAATAAACAAGAATGGACAAATTCATCAAGCACGCTAAATATAAAGCATACTAAAACATTTTCAATGTTATTTCAATGTTATATAGTGAGGCATGATCTAACAGTAAATATATATTTTTTAAAACAATAAATTCAAAATTGATTCCCCTTCTCAATATTAAAAAAAAATCTATATTTAGATTGATCCACTTAAATTTAGAAAAAAAAAATTAATTAGTACAATCACCTATTTAAAAATTTTTAGCAAGCAAGCAATTTGACGATTTAAATTGAAGTTTTATACTATGTCAAAGGCTTTCACAATATATTTTTCAATCGGATAACAAATTTAGATTTGAATCTTCTATTTTTAATATTAAAAAAAAAAAGAAAATATAATACTAAAACTATCAAATATTAGATTTTAATCTCTATTGTGTAAACTTATATATTTATTAAAATAATTATATTGACAGACAATTTTATAAATGGACTTAGTTTAAGTGATTCATTTATGTGAAATTCATAGATTTCATGAATTAGTATGAGTTAATAGTTAAATACTTATTTTTGACCCATATAGGTTTAATGAAATCTTAATGGGTTAGTATATAAAGAATTCTAAAATTATGGTCTCAATACGTCAAATCATTTAGCTGCTTTTTATTATCTTTCCATAAGAGATAGAAAGTTAAGTAATCTTAAAAAATTAGAAATTTGACTGAAAAAAACTATATCTGCTATTTAAGAATTCGTTTATTGTTTATTTCACAAAAATTCAATTGCTATAATAGATATATGTATTAATTTTAATCTTTTTAATAATTCTAGTATAATAGATTTTAGATATTAAAATAATAAAAATTGAGGTGATTTTAATAAGTAGTAATAGAGTCCTTATTATGTTAAGTTATTAAGATTAAAAAAAAAATTATGGTATGCGGTACTGCAATTTTAGTTTGTGATTCTATTTAAATTCGGTTTTTCTTGACTTGCGGGTAATAAAAAATTCAAACACCATATAATGGATAAACAGCCAGTCCATGTTTGGCCAAAAAAAAAAAAAAAAAAGAATAAAGGGCCAATCGATTACACCATCATGTTGGTTTACGTGCATTTAATGGCCATTGTGTATAAATTGCCTGCTTTACCAAATTGCGTGCTTGCTATTCAGTTTAACTTTGAACTTTTTAAGTTTAATGGCCATTATGTATGAATTGCCTCTGAATTGAAAGCACGTTTCTGTCTTGATATAAAGTAGTTGCGAAATTACCACCGTATATATACGTGAAGCTTGATTTGTTTTCAAGGACACGCATTATCAAGTTTCAATATTATTGCAACCGTGTTATTTTCGGTGTTGTCCCCATATATATATATATATATTGTTAAATATGCTACTGTGGGAATGTATTGATTTAACACTGTAGTTTGCATCAAGATTAATTATTTAACATATAATAAAATTTTAGTGCATGATTTGATTGTGTCTTAAAATTATTAATTTTATAAAATGTTAACAGCAGTATTTGTGTATAATATTAAGAATTTTATTTGTACTAATTATATTTAATATTTCTTAAATTAAATTGATTGAAACAATATATCACCAAAGTAGTCTTTGTTATGTAAATTAATTTAATTTGAAATATAATGATACTGTATATTTATTATTTATATGGATATCGAGATTAATTTTGGCCAAATAATAAATACACTTACGATGATAAATATTAATAATTATAAAATTATTATATATATATATATATATATATATATATATATATATATATATCCCCCCACTAAGAGATAATCTCATCATATAAATTATCTCATATCATGTGAGAATAACATCGATCATGTAGGGATTAATTTTATAGCAGGTAGGTCTATATCCTTTAGATAAGAATTTTTTCATTATCTCATACATCAAAATCAATAGGTGATTTTTTTTTTAATTAATATGATTTATATGTCATTTTTTTAGTAACAAAAAATATCAATAATTTTTTACTTTATATATTTTTATTACATTGTACAGATATATACACCAAAAGTAAGTACATGACTTAGTCCTTTGTTATATTCCTTTTTAAATTATTATTATTATTATTATGCATTTAATGTTATGCAAGGTATTGAGGAATTAAGGGGAAGAAATTAATGCATGGGAAAATTGGGAATTGTTGCAAAACTGGGAAAGCAAAACATGAGTCTTTCTTCTACTAATTAACAATGTAAAATGTACTATTATTATTTCATTATTTGCAAGATTTGGCTTGACAGGCTTGAAGTAACAATTTAGCCAGCTTTGAATTGCTAAGATTGTTGTGGATTATTTCTTCTGGTGAGACTAAAGTTCCAGACCACAATCCATGCTTCTTCAATTCATTTTCAAGTTGAATGGCCTCATCCAATCTTTGTATTACCTTGTTGAAGCAAAGATATCGTCCACAAGCTCCATCATCCATGGCTTCGTATACACAAAAATGTGCTTTTGCTACCTTTCTCACATCGCTGGTTGCTAGCATGCCGCGTTGTAGCATGGCCGAGCCACCTATATATCATCAACAACATAGGATCAGAAGTTTTTCCTGGTGCTCTGTTAATAAGCTACAAACCTAATGGTCAAATACAGTTAAGCTATGATGTGAGAGGGGAATGCCCAATTTCGACCCTAAATTTTTGTCAAAAGTTCAATTAAGAATTTAAATAAATTTTTCATTCAATTTAAAAATTCAGCTTATAATTTGATTCAATTTAGAATCTAACTATCAAATTAATCTTAATAGATATTAATTAATTTAGTAAAGTGAATTATTGGATTCACCCGAGTTTCATGAAACTCATATATGTTACATTTAATTTTTTTTTATTTTTAATATTTATATAATTTTCAAATTTAATTCCTTTTTCTATATCAAATCCAAAAAAAATCCCACACTTTGTCAAAAGTTATTTAACCACAATGTTAAACCGACACTTATTTAGCAATATATATATATATATATATATAACTTTTACTAAAAACCATTTTAACAAAAAATAAATAAAAACAAAAATAGTACTTAACGACTTTATTTCTTTTTGTATACTCAGAGACTCCAGAATTTATTTTTATAATATCTTTGAAAAGTTTTGAGATTGAGAAATTTTATTTGATGAATAGTTCTGAAATTGGAGGACTTGTCAATTGGCAATATAGGAACTTAAAAGAATAATTTGTTGTTCTTTGAAATTTTGAATGGAAAATGATTAACATACCACCTATACTTGTACCAAATTTACCTCTTAATTAATTGTTATTACTAAATTACTTCCTTTTTATTTAACCAAGGAAAATAGTTTTTTTTTTTTATTATTTTTAGCGCATTATGGGAGAGGTGTCTATTACACTGAAAATTATGCACTTATTATTAAACTATATTTTAGTGTACATTGAAGTAAAATAGTTAATTACTATATTTCTTCTTATTTATTTTTAGTGAAATTTTTTATTTGCACACTCATAGTTAGAATATGATTAATTATTATTCTTTGTAATTCTGTCATGACTACAACAATAATATTAATGTATGTGACAAGGTTTAGACTAAATTTTATGCACCAAAACAAATGTGTGTAAAAGTGAGTTTGAAGAAAACATACACTAATTACCTTTAAGATAAGGTAGAGATGTGTTTCTATGAGCATAAGGGAATGAAGGAGCCATAAGAAGGCCAGGACAGAGAGTAACTAGCTTCACTTTCAATTCCTTTGACTTCCTCCAAGCAGCCTTCTCTGCTCTCGTCTTACCCAAAGCGAGCCAAAGCTGTTTTTTAAAAGTCATCAAGATTAGGAATTTTAGGAGATTATTTTTTTTTAATTCGATATTCTTGTTTTACAAGCATAAGGGTCGAAGCCACATGTAGCAGAGTGATTGAATATCTATCTCGTAATGCTATATATTCAAATTCTGACTATACTTTCCTTCAAATTTCCCACGTACAATTAATATAATGAAAAGTAAAGAATCAAAATTCTCTACCTTGTTTTCTCTGCAGAATTCTTCACTGCTCCAACAACTCTCATCAACAGCACCATCTAGCTTGTCACCGATCCAGATTGATGCAAGAAGAGAAGAAGTGAATATACACCTCCTCACATATGCTGCTCTGCTGCAAGCTTCAATAACATTCTTTGCAGCCTCAGTCTCAAGAAATGCCATTTGTTCCTGCAGATTGCATTGAGCAACACATAATCATTGAAAAAAAAATCATTATCCCTGTAGTAGTCTTCGAGCCTAAGAAGTCTCGAATTCGAGTTTTAATTAGAGTGAAATTAAAAAAAAAAAAAAATCCCTTATACAATATGAAGCCTATGGAGAATCTAAAATTCGAAACTTCATTTGAATGCGAAATCCACATTTAACTGTTTCTGCTAATAAGTTTTGGTTGAATAGTACTAGTGTCGTCTCCAAGCTGTGAGATTGTACTTTATAACTCCAATTGGAGCATAATTAATCTAATAATAGGACACATTAATTACAGTAAACTTACTGAATAACCAGAGACTCCATGTGGATCAATGAATGATGATGTGTGAAAAATAGCATGACAACCTCTAAATGCATCACAAAGCCTTTCCAAATCTTGCATCTTAGCTACCACAACACTCTCTAGTTTATTAATCTCTTCATCTTTCATTAGGTCCCTCATGTCTTCAAAATCCACTGTTAATGCAAAGACAATAATGGGTTTCAAATAAATATCAAAACAGGAATATATAAAAAGAAAAATAAAGATAATTAATGGATTTCCTGGTGACAATAAAAGAATCCGCAAGAAACCAAGAAAAAAAAGAGTTCTCTCTCTAATCCATTTCCAGATCAAAAGTACAGTTCTTTCTTGAAGATGCATTGAAAATTAAAACATATGCATTTTTTGGAACTGGAGTCGTTTTAGAGCTGTGAGTTGCGAATTCAAACCCAAGTTCTATATATATATATGCTTAATTTACTAATTACCTTGGTTTTGAATGGTGACTCTTACATAGTAGCCATTAGCCAAGAGCTCCTTAACGATGTGGGAACCCAAGAAAGAGTTCCCACTGGTCACACAAACCAGTTTGTTATTCTCTCTTGCAATCAAACTGGAGCTAAAACCTCTGCCAATACAATTGATGTCTTCTGTTTTGAAAATTTTTGGTTGGATTAACTGTTTTGATAGCATCACTTCTTCCATCTTTCTTTCTTTTCTCTCTCTCTCTCTCTCTCTATCTCTCATGTGCTGTTTTTAAAACAAGAGGCAATCATGAAGGCTAGCTGGTAGTGGTAGATAAAGAATATTAGATATGAAACTGCACGAGGGTGGTAAGTGTACTTTCCTGTGGAAATGGAGACACCATTACAGTTACTTGCATCTCATTTTTTTAAAAATTCAGTTGCACGTGGCACCATCTAATAGGTCAAGATCCTAGACAGTGGGGCCCTCTAGTCTCATTATTGAGGTACATATATTCTAGGAAAAAGAAAAAATAAATTCTCTCGGATAATAACAAACAGACAACCGGCTGCTATCATGCTGTGTATATGAAAATGATCTTTGAGTGATTGTTTTGATAAAACCTAATTAAGGGTGAGAGGATAATACATAAGCTAAGATTTGTAAATAATTTATATCAAAGACAATAAAAGAAGCTAAAAAAAAAAAAAAAGGTATTTAATACTCCTCTTAAGAGTTATTAGCATAATTATAAAATAATACCATTTTCTTAAGGACCTGTTTGATTACCAAATACGTAGGAATGAGATTAAAAATAATTCAATCAGAATAAAATTATGAAAATAGAAATTGGAATGTAAATATTGTATATTGTGTTTGGTAAACAAAATATAAAAACGGAAATAAAATTATAACAATATATTTTACTCTCGCGTCTAAATTTTTCTTTCCATATTTTTTATTCCCACTTATTCCCTTGTCCTCCTTAGGAGTAAAACTCAAAAATATTTTAATTTTATTCTAAATCTTTTATTCCAATCTATCTTATTCTATACAAATTTTAAAATAAATATTTAATTCACATTTCAACTTTATTATTCCAACTAAGTAAACAATGCCTAAGGGTAATTAATTTCCATTCTTTCTCCTCTTAATAAAGTGAATATTTACGTAAAATATCATTTATTAAGTAAAATAATATAGCTTAGTTTTCAGCTAAAAATTATGATAAAATACATTTAATAACAAAAAATTTATTTTTTTAGACAAATAATAAAAATTAAAATTTAGATATAAAAAAAGAACAAGTACATAATTATTTTTTTTTTTTTTAATTTTGAAATTTTTTATTAAATTGAAAAGGAAATAACTCAATTTTTTTTCTATTATTAGATTGAGATAAAATCAATTTTTGTAGTTAAATTGTAATATATATATATATGAGGGTTTTTTATTAACCATAACATCTTGATAGCATTAAGAAGAGAGTGTTGTTAGGGCTCTAGTCATGAAATAGACATGGATAAGACTTGTAAATGTAGTGTGCTCAGGCTCAGCCTAATCTTATTAGATGAAAATTGTAAATATTTTCTTTTTAATACATCGAAAATTGTTACAAGGAGATTATCAGAATTCCAACTCTTAACCTTCTTACAGCACACTACCAAAAACGAGTGTACAGTAATTATATATATATATATATATATATATATATATATACACACACAAAGAAAAGCTGTATCAATGAATTTAAATAATAAAGAATACAAAATGAGATACAAGGAAAATTATATTAGTTGATAAGAGGGGAAAATACAAGAATAAAATGCAATAGGTTGTACTTGGTATGACCTGGTTCCAAGATGAAGAAAATCATCAAGGGTCTTGAAAAAATCCAGGACTGAGCAAAACTGATACCCTTACAAAATCAGGTATTGTCAAATTTGGAGATTTCATGTTATAGATCAGAAATGTAGGATCATGTTTGCCATGGAAGCCTGGAACTCAAATCAATTTATTTTATATTGAGATGCAGTCATGGTATGAAGGTACTCCCGCTCTTGGGCTCTCGACTCGCCCAGCTACTTTGAGTGTTATCAAAAAAATCTGAACTATAATTCTGACTACCAAATGCCAACCTCTGAAACATTCTGATCTGCGCAGAATGTTCTCTTGAATCAAAGATTTCACTTTGACCAGGTTTCATTCCATTAGATAGATCTGACAACTCATCTAACGAGTCCAAAGCTCTCACCACCTGAAGCAATGAAAAGGAAGAAGAGGAACATCTATAACTAAGTTTTTCAAATGGGGTGATAAAACGGATGATAATTATCAGGAATCACTAATTACCTGACTCATTCGTGGCCTTTTTGCAGCTGAATGACGAACACAAGCTGCAGCTGCCTCAATCATCCTAAACATTTCTCTTGCAACATAGTTCTTCTCCAGCCTTGGATCAACTAGTGCTTCAAAATTTTCCTTATCAAGTGCTTCAGCAAGTAATGGTCGAGCCTGACAATAAGTTTTAAGTAGGATTAAACTATATGATCAAATAGCTTCTCAGAGATCTTTTCTATAACAACTGCCAACACTTTTCTATAAAAGAACCCCCAATAAAAAGGAGGGACACAGGTGGAGATGCTGATTTGCAAAACCATTGAGAAAGATAGCATAGTAAGAAATATACATTCAGAACTACTGCAAATTTAATATTTTAAAGAATGTAGTAAAGTAAAAAGGCATATCAGAATGTAGTAAAGTAAACGAGTATCAGAATTCAACATTTATCAGCAACATATTTTAAATTGGCAAATGTAGTCCTCAGCCCTCAGTATCTTTTACAAAAAGGCAAGTCAACTCAAGTTAGTTTTTTGCCATCAAATTCCCTTATAAAGATTTTGCTGGCTTGATTTTTCAGCTAAGTGGATAGCCTGATTAATGCATATTTCCATGCATTGAGTTCTGGAAGAGATATCAGAAGAAAAGGGAAACTAAGAAAAAAAATCTTACAAGTATTCTAGGATGTATATACAGAGAAAATCTCTTCATGCCATTGTGTTTGACGTTAATCATATTCAGTTACAAAATTTCTCCAGCTTGGGTATCCTTTTCAGATTTATCTTTGGATAAGATTCTTTTGTCATGAGGAGACCAGCTGCTTTCTTTTATTTTGTTATGTACAATGCCTACTCTAGCTTTTCATTAGTGGAAATCAATTCTTCAATAAATGGGACATAAAGGTTTGATTCTCGACGATGTAGCATATAAATTGTGCCACATGACCATCTAGGAATTTTGAGCAACGCCAAAGAAGCTAAAAGAACTGGAACAATCATACATATGACAAAAGTTTGCTAAACTGGGTTCAACCAGGAGCAAAGACTTGGCCAGTTAGCCTGTTGACTTATTCTATGATATACGCATGTGTGATTGACATTTTCAAATTCAACAAAATTTAAGTTGTTAACATTTTGAAACAATTTTAGCAATTCTGGATTCTGAAATATTTTGAACCAGCTACAATCTTCTTGGACACACAAACTTCAATTTTTTGAAGCATGATGGATTAGGAAACTTCGGAAGCCAGTTACAACTCAAGCCAGCAAAGAACCACATATGCACCAAAATATTATAGATGTATGCTCACACTTGCATGCTGAGGAACACCATCACTCGTCTTGAGAAACACAACTGAAATTAAACTAGCAAAATAGCATGCATAAATGTATTATAACTTGAATTTGAGCCATTGCTGAAACACTTGTGATCATGATTGACATTTACAAAATCAAAGAAGAAATATCCGCAATATAGAAAAATCTCACAACCAAAGTAAACCATAAAATCTGCATAGAGTTTGGAATAGATGGCATCTAACAGACAACAAGTTACAAATGTATAATGCTCACGGAAGTTACCCATTCAACAAGGCTTTCATCACCCAATGGCTGAGAGGCATCCACAGGCTTACGGCCTGTAATTAGCTCCAAAAGCACAACCCCGAAAGAATAAACATCAGATTTTTCAGTCAACTTGCCACTTGTTGCATACTCGGGAGCCATATACCTGGAAATAAAAGTTCCATTCATAAGAAAAATACAAAGAAAAAGGACTTCCCTGGCATATTAAGGATTTTTTTCGGTGTCTTTAATCAATACATCTTTTTAGCAAAATCACATTTTATATGAAATGCTTATAAATATGTAATCTTTGCACTAAAAATAAGATCATACTTATAAAAGAAAATTATAAGAACAGCATTAAAGAAATGCTAGATTTATTTTGATGTATTCCTAGATTAATGCCTAGGACACTACCTTTGATACACATGTAGCATCTACAAAAGATATAAACACTCGTTATTCACATACCCAAAGGTTCCCATCACACGTGTTGTTACATGTGTATTTGAATCCAATTCTAGTGCTATCTTTGCAAGCCCAAAGTCTGAAACCTGATAGAAAACACAAGTTCTGAATTACAAAATTTGCTAGCTAAAGAAAATTTTTTAATCAAAGGCAAAAATCAGCTTAATTTGCTACATTGGCCCTTCTCAGTAATATGATTCTGCCAAGAAGACTTTCACATGATAAAGGGTGAATAAAATATTCAACAGCACTTTGAAGGCATAAGGGAGCAAGTTTCTCCATAGCAAATCATGGTTCCTAATAAAAGTTGGATTTAAAGGAACAGTCATACCCTTGCATCAAAATTGTTATCAAGAAGGATGTTTGATGACTTGATATCCCTATGGATGATGCGAGGATGACCTGATACATGGGACAGGAAATTAGTGAAAATAGCTCAATAGATACTGGAAATAGGAATACTTGTGAGAGAGGAAGGAAGAATGCAGTGAAGGAACATCAAATTTATATAAACTAGACAGGTGAGATTTAAATTCTGTGATGAGGAAATAACATCCTTCACATTTTCCTTCTAAAGCTTGTGTGCTATCAACATGTTAATCTAAGAAGTAAAAACCTTTCATGATTTCAACTGTTTATGTTTCTATATTCCGCTAGTTTAAGAAGGTTCTTAATATATTTTCCTTTCTAGAGCATTTCATTGATTTACATTTTAACTGGTATGTGAAAGATTATAACTTTGCACTTACATAAGGGGTGGGAGGAGAGGGATGGGACAGAGAGAGAAATCAGATCAACCATTCCCTAAAAAAAAATCTTTTGTATTATTTCCATTTTTTTATTTATATTTTTGTACATTATATTTTTATTAATATTGGATATTATCATTTTTAATTATATTTTATACTATGTTACTTATAATTTGCTATACAATATTAAGCTTTCAGGACTCCAGCCAGTGACCAAAATCATCAATGCAACTAAGCTGAAAAATTGGAATATAATTTGGAAATAGAACTTGGAAACTTACAGTCTTCATGAAGATAAGCAATGCCACGAGCTGCTCCAGCAGCAACCTTGACCCGAATTGCCCAATCCATAACTGGCCTACCTTCATCTGCAAGGTCCACAAAAAATCCAAGAAATACAAAAAGATGTTACAACATTCAGAAGATAATGATGCAACATGAAAAAAGAAAGAAAAACTGGAAATGATGAAAACGAAACAAAACTGGAAATGATGAAAACGAAACAAACTTTTGTTAAGAATCATCAAGTCAAGGGAGAAAGCAGCAATAGCTAGATAACAGACCCAAGACAGCTTTCAAACCCTGTTAATCTCATAAAAAGCTAAATTGATTACTCACCCCTTAATCTATCCCTTTATCAAAACATTCCCATTTAAAGGAATAAAATAAAATAAACATAATAGCCCTGTAGCCAAAAAGCACATAGGTGCATCAATCCTCCTCAACTGAGATGTAATGGACTCTGATAAGTTGAAATTCACATATATATACTAAAGATAAAAACAAGTCATTCTTACTCCAATGCAACACATATATACTCTCATTCTGTTATTTTTACACTTGATAATACCATCAATTTTCAAGATCTTCCTTTGCTCCAAAAGATTTCAAATTTGTCTAGTACCTTTGGTAGAGTAACATCTGCAGCATTAGCATTTCAACAAGGATGCAATGCCTAAATTCTAGACCACAGTGTGTAATACATGCCAGAAAGTTCTTGGTGGAAATGACATAAACTGGTCTCCAACATTACATTCATTTTTCACTTGTAGGTTGTATCACCCTATCTTCTACTTTGCCATTCATCCTTCAGTGGACTTTCTTGCTTCTTCGTAGTGATACATGAAAATACTTTTTTAGTTCAATATCATGGCAATCAAGGCTCATATTATCATCATATATATATATATATATATATATACATCAAACCTATCAACCAAAAAACCATGATAGTTGTTGAATAATTGACTTAGTTGTAATTTTCAAGATCTTCCTTTGCTCCAAAAGATTTCAAATTTGTCTAGTACCTTTGGTAGAGTAACATCTGCAGCATTAGTATTCCAACAAAGATGCAATGCCTAAATTCTAGACCACAGTCTGTAATACATCCCAGAAAGTTCTTGGTGGAAATGACATAACCTGGTCTCCAACATTACATTCATTTTCACTTGTAGGTTGTATCACCCTATCTTCTACTTTGCCATTCATCCTTCAGTGGACTTTCTTGCTTCTTGGTAGTGATACATGAAAATACTTTTTAGTTCAATATCATGGCAATCAAGGCTCATATTATCATCATATATATATATATATCAACCAAAAAACCATGATAGCGGTTGAACAATTGACTTGGTTGTAATTGCTTGCTTTGTTTGAAAATTAGTTGAACACTAACAAGGAATTAAAATCCACAGGAGTCACTTGATCATCTAATCCTAAAATCATACTTTCAAGACCTTTCTTAAATTCTTGGTGAGCACCCATTATTTTCTTCTTGACTAGGTTTTGAAGAATTTGCGTCTGTTAAACCTTCATCACTGAAATAAGTTTCAAAGATGGATGAAGAATCCAATATATGGAACCATCACTTTTGGCTCGTATATCTACTTCCATAGAATTAATATTTTTTTTTTGTGGCATTAGATCCAACAACTTTTAAGCATTCTAACTACTTTAATGCCACAATTGCCAGTTTAACATCATTCTGCTACTTTTTTAAGAAACTACTGTCATTATGATAGGACAGCCAATTGCCTTGCCAAATCCAGTAAATGGTCATCTTTTTGTCTCTAGCATTGGTGTACTTGTCCCGCAACAGGTTTAGCAGTTCCCTCCAAACTCAAGGATTCCATTACAAAAATTTTGGATAGAGAAAGAAGAAAGAAGAAGAAACGACAATCGAGATGAAAAGATTTCCATTAATATTGATTTAGAGAAACACAGACGCAAATAGCAATCAATTTATCATTTATAAGAACCTAAGATGGATCTCAAAGTCAAATCCTAATAATCTAAAAAATTCTTTAGATTGCTCATCCTTTGAACTATCCTTTTCATTCATGTTTGTCAAAACTTGCCAAGATTGCCATTTAAAGGACCAAAATGTGATAAGTGTACTCTCCTCTTGTGAGCAAATAGCCATAACCCACTGACCCCTGTTCTCATGCTACATCTGCCAAAGAACATGATTCACCAAGCAACTTAGCAGGAAATAATAAGTTCAAAGGCAATAGGATGATTCATGGTGAAAAGTCCAACATGACAAAGTCAATTTTACACCTAGCACATTTCTAATGTAGTACCCTAGAAAGAAATCTATCAGCAAATCATATACATGGAGATATTGTATTGATGGAGCAAAAGTATTCAAATTGTAGAACCTTTTTCTATTTTAAATTCAGAAATATATCTTACCGTGGAGATGGTAATGAAGGGTATTGTTTGGGACATAGTCATATACAAGCAATCTTTGATTCTCGGATATACAGTAACCCACCAGTGAAACTAAATGGCGGTGATGTACTCGGCTAATGATTTCAACCTCAGCTTTAAACTCACGCTCCCCTTGAGAACCACCCATCTTTAATTGTTTTACAGCTACTTCTCTATCATCTACCAGGATACCTTTGTATACACAGCCAAACCCACCTTCACCCAAAAGATTTTGTGTTGAAAAACCGTTTGTGGCGTGGACCAGTTCTTCATATGTGAACCAGGATCTTGAATTGCTTACTCCTCCCGGCTCAGAAGGCGAATAGATGAAATCACTACCAGAAGGACTTCCTCTAAAAGGTCCATGAGATTGGGGCCTTAGAAATAATGATTCTGCACAGTAACACAAGTTTCATTAACTTTGGCTGCAGTTGCACTAGCAACTTGTTCAAAAGCTTAGGCACAATTTAACAAAAATAAAATCAATATTTCAAAATCAGAGAAGACACAACTTGAAAATATTTTACCCAATCTCAACTTTTGAAAACAGAAGGTATGGAGACGCTTCATGCTAAATTTATGTTTATTTCCACAAACTAAAATTTTCCAAGAATATGGAAACCAGAAACTAAACCAGTTGTTTCAAGTTGAGGCTCCACAAGAAGCCAAATTATAGGAGACAAAGATTAAGGTGTTCACTAAGCATCAGATTTCTCAGTACATACTTAAAATGTATTTATAAGGTCATATATCTGGTATGGAAAAAGGTCATATATATTTTTCATTCAGGCAACTATAAACCAATAGAGCTTTTAAAAAGTATAACTACTGCAAAAATTTTAAAGAATCAGTATAAATGATAGCTGCATAACCTATTAACAATAGGTTAATAGGTTAATTTGTACTGAGCATTATCATTACTTTACCTGAATTTTGGGAGGAAGCAAATGGGGAAGGCATAGTGTACCCAATATTTGATTTAGCATGCCTTCTCTTTCTTCTATGTACAAACCATGCAGCCATCACAATAAAACTGAGTACTACAAAGCCAACCACAATGCCTATTGCCACTGCACCTCCAGTGCCAAAAGTCCCTGAACCTGGGGATGTTGTATTTCCAGGGACATTGGCACCATTAGTTGGTCTTGCAGTTGGTTTTTCTGTAGGGATAGAGGGTAAGGGTGATAATGGAGAAGTTCCTGTTGTTGATGAACTATCTGGAGGAGCAGGAGGAGGAATTGCAGGTGGTAAAGGGGTTGATGTGACTGAAGGAGGTGGTGATGGCAATTTAGATATTGGAGGAGGTGGAGAATCTATTACTGATGGAGGACTGCCAGATTGAGAACTGGATGGTGGAGTGGTAATGTTCGGAGATACAGGGGAACTTTCAGGGGGCTTTACTACTGGTGGAGGTGGGGAATCAATGGAAGGAGATGCAGGGACATTAACAGGGGAAGGTGGAGCAGGGGCAACAGCTTGAGGGGGAGGTGGAGAAGCCGCGGGAGTTGCTGGGGAGGATTGGGGAGAGGGAGAGCTGCTTGCTGGTGGTGGAAGAGATACATCTGGTGGGGGTAGTGAAGCAGTGACATTAGGGGGAGGGGCAATAGGTGGTGATGGAGGTGGTGATGTTGGAGGGGCTGGTGGAGAGGATGCTGGGGGTGATGGCGGTGGTGCAGATGGTGGTGGTGTTGAGGGTGTTGTTGGAGATGGTGGTGGTGATAATGGTGGGGATGGAGGGAGAGCTGCTGGGGTGGCAGGTGTGGTAGATTGAGGGGGAGGAGCTGAAGTGTTAGATGGTGTTGAGGGGACTGGAGGATCAGTGGTCTGATCAGGCAAAGTTGTTGCAGGAGATGGCGAAGTGGGTGTAGAATTTGATGGTAAAGAAGGGGATGGCGGGGATGGCGGTGAGGTAATGGAGGATATTATTGGTGGAACTGCTGAAGGGGTAGAGTCTGGTGGAGGTGATGTTAATAAGTCCATATTTGTATCCAACAAAAATGTGCAAGAAAAGGAAATCAATAACTCATATCACAAATCAAATTGCTCATTACACAGCCATGCTGTGCTACAGCATCATCATCCTGTTTACATAGCTTGTATGCAAGCTGCAAATCTCAAGCATCTCTACTCTTTCACTGAAAATATCCAAATTCTTCAAGAAATGAAAACAACATATAAAACCCAATTCAAAAGGCCAAACAAAACCATCCTCTTTAACTCCTTTAGTGTTTCAAATACCCAGATCCTCCAATCACTAGCTAACCCTCAATAGCAACACCAATTCACAAAAAACCAAGCAAAATTCAGTACAGAAGTTCCTCAACGAGGAAAACCCAGATAATAAAAGCTCAAAAATTTGAGATCAGCTAAAACAGTTCTACTCTTAGACTAAACTTCTCAACAAAATCCAAAATTTACACACTTACAATTCTAAACTGTCAATGGAGACAAAAATGTAGCATTACCCAGATCACCAAAATGAAAACAAAGAAAACCCAGAAGCTCAAAGTTCAAAAATTTCTTATCTATCTCTCTCAAATTGAAGATCTTTGAGGAGACTTTTTTGTTTTTACAGGTTGGCGGATAGAAAATTCAAGTGGGGTTTTCCCAAGAAAGCTTTTTTCTAAGAAAAATGGAAAGAGGAAGTGCGCCCACAAAATATGCAAAGAAACGTGGGGGCAACTTGAGAGTAACCTTTACTTCACATGTCCAGTAGAGAGAGAGAGAGGAGGAGAAGAAGAAATTTTGTTTTTTGCAAAAATTCATTCACAGCATGTTCTGTAGTCTGAACCACAGTACCATCGCTATCTAGCTGTTTATATATATATATATAATTTGAACATAAAAATAAAAAAAAAATAAAAGTGGCTTAAATTAGACTTTGTGAAATTAAAAAAAAAAAAAGAATTTGAAGAATTTGTCAAATTCTCATATTGAGAATGAAAATTTTAAAACAGGAATTAATAATCAACTTTTATTTTTTAATTTTCTTTATTAACTGTTTCATCTCAATGTCAATGCTTTTTTTTTTTTCCTACTTTTCTACCAAATTGTAAATATTCCAATTCCACTTTAATTCAAACGTGTCCACTTAATTATTATTCTATTGGAATATGAGGTTATAAACGTGCCATTACGGTTTTGAAAAATGGTATCGGGGGCGTTTGAGATTGCGTTTGCCAAAAGCATTTTTCAATAAAATTTTTTATATTTTTTTCAAAATTATTTTTCAAAACTGCTTTTAAATAGAAGCAGATAAATTGATTCTTTTTATAGAAGCAGGTTTAAAAAAAGCAGTTTATAAAAAAAAATAAAAATCAATCAATTAAATAAAAAAAATTCTAAAAGTACTTTTTCAACCCTTAATAGCAATCCCAAATACACTTATGATACTAGGAAATACGAACTAACAAATTTAATTATGCTTGTAATTTATGCTTTTCTTTTTCTTTTGGTATATCCTTTCTAATTTATTGTTTGAGAATTTCTTTTTCTTTTAAAATTAATGTTATTATTTCCTTTTATTTTTGGTTGTAATTTATTCTTGTTTAAGAATGTCATTATATCATTGGTGTTAATTAGTGGTGATCTTCTCTTTCTTGAAATTAAAATAATAAATTCATTCGAACATAAAACATTCACAATAAAAAAAAAATAAAAGAATATACTCCACTCTCCCTTATCTAACACGAACTCTCCTTTTATAAAAATATAGGTAATATGATTTGCTAGTTGTGATTTTTATTTTATAAAGTAAATCTTGACTACGCTTGGTATATATATCAATCAAATGAGATAAAAATAAAAATAAAATTATCATCATATAGTGATTGCTTAATTTAATTAACATCAATTAAAACCAATATTTTCTTGAATTTTGAAAATAATTCCAAATTAAAAATAATAATTTAATATAATATAAAATTATAATTAAATAATATTTCAAGATCATAAAAATCTAAATTTTTAGATAAATATGAAAATTTTAAATATGAATCTAGTATGTACAATTAAATAATTATATTTTTGTATAAAAAATAAGATTTTCAATAATAATTAAAAATTCATGTTATTACTGAAAAACACACTCATATCTGTTTCACCGAAAAATAGCTAAGAAGTTTCGGTGGCCCAAGTTTTGATATGCATTTTTGACAAGTCTCAATGAGGCAAAGCAGATACCAATGGAAAACTCTCGTTAAAAGGAGAAGAATTGGGCCATTTTCATCATAATCCAACACCAAAATTAGTCGAAATCACTAGAGATATAAATGAATCAAACTTATACGCGACTCACGAGCTAATCGGGATCAACTCGAAAATTACTTGAAATCGACTCGATATAAGTCAAGTCGAGTTCGAGCTCAAACTCTATATTACTCGACTTTATAGACTCGTGAGCCTAATCGAACTTTTATATATTTTCTATTATACCTTTTATATATTACTAATCGAGTCTAAATGATTCGAGTCAAACCTATAACCGAGTTTAAGTGAGCTTAATCGAGTTTATATATATTTAATATTCTACCCTTTATATATTACTCGTTTAGGCTCGAGCTCGAGCTCGACTCAATTAAGCTCGAGCTCAAACTATTCAAAATTCGGCTCAAGCTCGAGCTCAAGTTTTTAGAATCGAGCTCGAGTTTGAGTACTCTAAAATTCAACTTGACTCGACTTATTTACACTCTTAGAAATCACCGTAAAAAACCCACGTAGCCATAAACATTCTCTCCTCATATGCGTCGCTGTCCAAAGCCATTTCCAACCGCCGTTTGCTTACGTGAAATCGCTAATTGATGGGCTTCGCAGTGGTGCAGGTGGTGTTGATCACTGCCAGCTAGAGATGGCCGGATTGTAATCGGTAGCCTTTCTCTCTCTGTTTTCTACCCAAATTCCAAACCTTTCCCGTGATCTGATTGTTCCAAATTTGGATGGACCAATTAGATGAACATATATATATATAAACCCTTTTTTATAATAATAATAATAATAATAATTTTTAAACTTTAATTAACATAAATTAAAATCAATAGTTTGTTTAATTTTGAAAATAATTCTTTAATTAAAAAAAATTAACATAATATAAAATTACAATTAAATAATATTTCAAGATCATAAAAATTTAAATGTTTAGATAAATATGACAATTTTTTAAATACTAAAATTAAATAATTATATTTCCATATAAAAAATAAAAACTTCAAAAATAATTTTCAACTTATTACAATTCACTCCGTTTCAAAATACTTGTCTTTTGAAATTTTTTTCTAAAACATTTTTTTAATAAATTTAAATTTCATTAATTATCAGTGGTTGAATACAAGTTTCAATAGAAAACAATCTCAAATAAAATTAACCATTTTAATAAGAGCAAACTAATTAACAAATAGCAAATACTCAACATAATATCCAACTACCATATAGTTGATTTTAAAAAAATACAACTGTAACAGTCGAACAATATGATAAATCATTATTCTCTTTGCGAATATTTGAAACACAACAATGCATAGACATACCATTAGACTTATAACAAAAAAATAATAAAACTGTAATACCCAAGGTCTCCATAACTCATCAGAGTTATAATAATACCATAAAATATAAATTTTTGGGTATAGTATCAATGACATAGTGATAGGATAATAGAAACTCTTGTCGGTACTAAATGCTTGAGTGTGTACATTTATGAGATAGGAATATTTATTGTATGTTTTATTGAATTAATTTTAGGCAATATGGCTTAGTTTAAGCTTATTATGATATGGGAAGGTAAGATTTAAAATTCCAAGTGAAAGGGAAAGGAAAAAGTTACGAAAAATTTTTAAGTTCGGGAAACGTTTTCGGGTGGGCTTGTTGATGGGCTTTTGGACTCAAAGCCCAAGCCCATGGAGTGGCCGGCCCTAAGGCCTCAAATTTTGGTGGAACTTGACTAAAGAATAGTTAGAACAAGTTAATTAGGGGTTAGGATGAGAAAGGAATTAAGTTAGCCATATGTGTTGATTTATGCCAACTTTACACCTAAGCCTCCTACTTTTCCATCATCATGATTATGTTCACTTTGGTGATGATGGTGTTCATTATTTTTATGCTTAGTCACCATACACCTAAGGCCCATCTCAACCATCCATCTTGATCAATCTTAGCCCTCCATTTCAAGTAAAAATGTGACCATTGATTTTGTGTGATCAAATCACCACCATTGATTTTATTTGTATATAAAATGAAATTATGTTAAACCATTTCATTTGTAACCTACACCAAAAATTTCACCCTCACCAAAGACTCAAAACCTCCCAACTTGTTCTTCAACTTAGAGCTAAATTTGGAGCATTTCAAGGTGAGATTTATTGCTTAAGTGATTCCTTTCTTTCCTTAGCCTAAGTATGATAAATTGTTAGCAATTATTCCTTTTCTTTTGATTTATATAATTGGATTTTGGTGGAATGATTTGAAGAAGAGTTAGTTTGGCATGTTAAGTGATGAAATATGAGAATTGGGGTTAAGGATTTGGGGTTAAATAGGTGAATAATAACAAGGGAAGCATGAAAGATCAATGAAGAGAAATTTACATAAGGTTCGGCCAAACTAGGGATTTTAGGGGAAGTGTCCAAAATTTTTTTTAACAATATCTAAGTTTATTTGGGATGTTGAAAAGTGGTTTAAAAATGTAAAATTTGAATTTAGAGATTTTATTCAAAAATTGAAATTCTTGAAGGCATAATGCATGATATAAGGAAAGTGTATAATGTGAAGTGTAGTTTGATGTTTAATTGTTATGGTAGGCTTTGCATAACATTAATTTTATCTTGGCAAGATCAATTTGAGATTTGATTGAGAAATTTTGGGTTTTCCCCAAATCATCCCAATTTGGTAAAGTTAGGGTTTATGAGAATTGGAAGAGATTAGTTTCAATGGGTGAATGAATGTTGATTGTTTAAGCATTAGTTTGATAAACATAAAATTTAATTAAGGAATTAGGAAGGAAAAGAAACCTAATTGTTTTAATGAAAGGATTTGGACAACATGGGATTTTGAAATAAAATGATAAAATAATTAATGTGTTTATGTATGTTATTGTTTAATGTATTGGAATGTGTTTGGTGATTAGTAGTAGGAAGTTAATGTTAAGTTGAGTTAGAATGAGATTAGCAAGGTTGAGGAGTAGGAATTAATGTATGATTATTTGGGTGTATTTGTAGAATCCAAAGGCAAAGGCATTGCTCGGGATACCGAGGAGCCTCGTTATAATCTACATTAGAACTATTGGTATAGGAGCTAAGGAGCAGAAAGTGAGTACTTAATAATATAATATGCCTTGTTTCATATACTTGAACCTTTATTGTTCCAACCTTAATGGTTGAATTGTTTCTATGCCTTGAAAAGTTGAATGGCTCATTGATATTCCAAAATCTTGATTTCTTGATAAGCTTAATCTGCTTATTGAATATTGAATCGTTGATATAATACTTCCTTGATTATTGAGCCAAAGTGAACCAAACATTTCTTTATGGTACTTGGCCAAATGAGTCTATATTGTTTGATCTTATAATATGATTAATAATGAGAACCCAATTGATATTATATATTATCCATTGTAATATTACATTTCTTGTGCTTTAAGTATAAGCCTAAATGTTGGATCATTTTCCTAATTAAAATGCATTGTAATTCTTTGGCATGCATGATATGTTTTACCAATTATTGAATTAAATATCTCTTATGGCACTTGGCTAAATGAGCCTTATTGCTTCATTTCCTAATATGATCAATTATGGGAATTTTGATTATTTATTGATATATTATCCATTGAAGTATTTCATGGATGGAAAGGAAAAATGTTTTAATGATACTGTGGTAAGCAGAATACCCCTCTAATGTGGGGCAATACATCAGACATTGTGCACAATGGTAATGAACCTGCGGATAGGGTAAAGAGTATCCGAACCCTAGCTGGGAAGGGTTTATGGCCCCCAGTACGTGCGACCCGATCAGTTGTACGTGTGACTGATATGGGAGTAAGCAAGGCGTAAGCCGCCACTCAAGTGATAATGATAATGTGGGAAACACACCGTTTCCATAAAGGAAATATTCTACTAAAAATGCAATAATTACTGTATATGGAAAACTATTCCATAAGAATGATTCTTGATCCGTTTCACTTCATTGCTATAAGAAATTATTACTAAACCACCTACCACTTGTTTATTTTATACAGTATTATTTTGTACTCACTGAGCTTTGTCTCACCCCATAGTTGTTATTTATTTTCAGGATCAGTTGACGGTTTGGCAAGATAAATTTTAAGTTCTGCATCTCCGCTTGGAAATTGCGTCGCTGATTTTGGGTATCATCATGTATATATTTTGTTATAAATTTTGGAGATTTCACTCTAGAGCTCCATGTTTTGTTAAAAGTCTGTAATAATGGTATAACTTAGAGTATCATTAATATGTGTGGTTGGGTATTATCTTACTATAGCCCAGATGTATGATTAACACTCACTTAAGTTGCAATTACAATACTAGAAAATGGAGTTCAAAAGCGATAAATATGAAAATGAATTTAGATGTTGAATGACTATTACATGGGAATTATGGCTACGATCTTGGGTTAAGGGTAATGTAATGGTAATAGTTTATGAGTTATAGATTGTTCTACGGATTTAGGTGACCTTATGTCTCCCTATGCCCTAGGACAGTCGCGGCTCAAAGATGGGTCGTGACAAAAACTTTCAACAAGAAAAGACAAAATTAATATAAACAATAAAATACCATAAAATACAAAATAATAAAATGAAAAGTATCACCCTAAAGCACAAACCCACTCTCATATGGTAAAACTAGAGGTGGAAAGGTGATGGTGGAAGCAAGGAGGCAAAGAATAAGATCGAGCAGAAGGAGCATCAAGCACGTTAAAGGAGGACACATAAATAGAGGACGAATGAGAATAGTTGGTGGTAGATGTGATAACAATAGCAGGGATGAGATTGTCTCTATCAAAACTAATAGAAGATATTGAAACTACCACTTATCAAAATAGAATATCGCGGGTGATTAAAGATAAAACTTAAGAAAAAAATAGAGAGAGAATAAGGAGAGACAACTAGGATTTTTTTACATTAAAAAAATTCTTAATATTCAATGTTTGTAGAAGTTAAAACATTTGTATGAGATCTCACCTGAATGCCCATTCCTTACTCAAGAAATGTTTTAAGAAAAGGCAAAGTGATTTTTAAAGAAGTTAAAATTTAAAGTTCAGTACTCACAGTTGGAACGACTATTATTCGAAAAATTGAAAATTGATTTTTGATATTTGAACAATGATTTGGGAGTCATCATCCAAATTTATTTTAAAATGAAAAAATTAAGGAAAAACTTATTTGTGATTCCAATTTATTAATTTTAATTAATTTAACTAAGGATAAAATCAATAGCTTTTGAACTATGTTAAGTTCGGAAGCTAGATTTTTAATTTTAAATAATCCAAATTTGGCTTCTAAGTTTAATTTGACTTGAAATTTTGATTTTATGAATGACGAGTATAAAATAATAATTTTGAATGCATAAACATGGCATAATTATGAATGCATGAGAAAATTAAAAGACAAGTAAAGTAAATATTCACAAGTCAAAAAGAGTATTCTTTATAGTCCTTATGGATTATAGGAGAATCACAAATCACTCATTGACGCCAAAATAATTAAAGTATCTAATTACATTAATCATGTAGTGGAATGCCTTTTTTAGCCCTTATGATTTTTAAGAAAATTACAAATTCCTATACAAATATGAATAATTACATGAAAAATAAAAAAGGGAAATGGATTATTTGAGATTTGGATTTGATGTTTAGACTTGAATTCCAAAAGTGTCTGCGTACCTTATTGAGTAAGAATCAAAATCCACATAGTTCATTAAAAGATTAAGTGGACGGGTTAGAGGTTAATTGGATTGATTTAATTTGGTTGTGTGGATGAGAAGGAAAATTATACCTTCTCTTTTGGTGGATGAGATAGGCGAAGGGTTTTATCATATCGAAATTCTGTTTTATTAGAGTCCGATTATGGGAATCCTACACAATGAGAGTGGATTGGTCTGATTGGATGGGATTAATCCAAAGAGTATTAAGTTGATGAGTTGATTTATTCAAAGAGAATATTCACTAGGTAAATTAATTAATTAAAAAGATTAATTAGTTAATTAATTGGATTGGTTATATAGATTAATTAATTAAAATGATTAATTAACTAATTAATTTGATTAAGTGGGTGGATTAATTAACTAATAATTAATTGATGTGAGGTTATGAACCAAAATTAATTAAAATCAAAGAGAAATTAATTTATTTGGGGCCATTCAAGGAAAGTATAAGAGAATAATCAGAGAGAAAGAAAGAGCAAGCGGATAGCAATATATACAAGCTTAAGAGGTGAAGGAAAATGGTGGGAATGAAAGGGCATTTATAGGCAAAGAGGTGGGAGTATTTTGGGCATTATAAAGGTGAAAAGACAAAAGAATAGAGGGTTTGGTCATTGGAAATCAGGTTGGGAGGGGCAAAATCGAAAAACTCAAAAAAGCAGAGGGGGATTAGCCACCAGTGGCCTCGCCGACATCTGACGCTAGAAGGGGTGGTGCGCACTCCACGATGGACATGCTTGACCACTGGTGATAGCCGCCGGCCTTCCAGCATGCACGCCGTTCCTCTAGTGGACAAGCTAGAGAGGCCGACGACTCCACTAGCTGTCCTGGCAATTAGCTATATGTGGTATGGTTTATAGGTTTTTATGGACTTTTCGAATAATTTTTCAGGGCCTTTTGAGTTTTGACAAATTACTATTTAGTGTCGGTAGATCTGAAATCAATTATCGGACTGTTTGACAATCATTTTTGAGAGAAAAATTGATCAATTTTTGAAAACAGACTGAAAAAGAGCAATTTTTTAATGTTATGCATGAAAATCCATTTTTTCCTCGAGCACTGCCATGCACCCTGCAAAGGGTACTATCCTCTTAATCCATGTCTGCTAATCAGTTAACGAGACTGCTGTACTGCCTTTGCGTAGCGTATTAATTTTATTAGCTATCAAACTACAGTCACATTATGATGGTGCAAAATTAAGGATTTACAATTTGTTGTTTTAAGATGTTAAAAAGTATTTATTATTTTGTCCAACTTTACCCTAACTTTAGTTTTCTTTTAAATATCTGTATTAATTAATTTTTCACATTAAAATAAAAAAAAAGACATTTTTGTATTTTTTTACTTTGACAATTTAATAACTTTAAAGAACATATATTTTGAAATGAAAGTAGGATAATATTTTTTATACATTTTAACTGTTTTATTTTTAATTATTTTTACAAAATTTTTTAATTTTTTTTATTACATATTATGATTTATATTTTAAATTTAATCATTTATTAATATAAAATAATGATAGGAAGGCCTGCTCAAAAATCAATCGCACCAAAATAATCATTTATATGAAATATAATAATACTTTACATTATATAATTATTTTTAGAATAATATTATACACTCCCACTTTTCTTTTCTACAATAAAAAAATTAATTGAAAAATATTCCATAACAATTCACTCCAAATGCAAATTTACAATTAATTTTTAGTACAATAGCTATATTTTGATTTGGTAAAAATAAAATTCATATTCGAGCCTCTAAAAAGGAAACTGATTGCAAAGAGATACTTCTGTGAATTGAGATTTAAAAAAAAAAAAAATTGACTTCTGTTCATGATTTTTTTTTACCTCATAAAGAAAGGTAAAATAAAAAAAATAAAAAAAAGAAACTTGCTCATGTATAAAAGTACAATATACTGAAAAAAAAATTGAAAAATAATTAAAATAATTAATTCGTGATATTATCTTACTGATAAATTAAAAAAAAAATTCATCCTCTAAAAAAATAAAAAATAAAGAAGAATAAGAAGGAGAAGAAATAATTGATCCGCGTGTACATGTAGAAGCAGGTAACAGTTGGATTATATATATATATATATATATATATATATATATATATATGTGTGTGTGTGTGTGTGTGAAAAAGTCAGCTCCAACTCCAAATATGACAGAGGCAATATATATGGCAAAGTATTATATATAGGATATTCTTCAGATCTCATTCTCACTACAGCCAGAGTTTTCAACTGCCAAGTTGTTTGAATGTGCTTTTCTTTTTTTTTTTTTTTTTTCCTAATTAAATATCTAATGAAGAAATTTCTTATTACAACTTCATTTTAGACTAGGTATGTATTGTTTTGTTTGGTATTGTCATTGGCTTGTTTTTGTCTTTTTGGTGTTGTTTGTGTAGGGTTTAGGGAAAACTTGGAAACAAATGTTTTTGTTTGTTGAGCTAATGATCAAAACATATTGTTTTTTTTTTTTTTTTTTTCCATTGCGTGTAGTTTCAACTGTCAATTCCAGGAAAGTCCTTTTTCTTTCCCTTTTTGAACTCGAGTGAAATTGAATTGTAATGTTTCTTATAAATGTAATGTTTTTATTAATCGAATTACTAGTAAAATTCGGCCAAACCGAATATATAAATTTAATATGATAGACGAAAATTATCCCATACTTTCTAGAAATTCTTTGCTAGATGGCAATAGTGATGTGACTATTTTGTTGGTACCAATGAGTTATTATTTTGTAACATATTCAGATTCAGTTCGATAGATTGGTTTAAGTTCATGTGAAATGATTTTTTTGTCTAATTTTTGGTTTATTCTCTATTGATGCGATTGGTTAGGCTAACTACGAATTTTGGAGTATTCAATTTTCTCATTCTATAGTGCCGGTCATGTGTCTTTAAAGTTAAATCGTGATAAATATAATAGACGAAAATTAACTTGTAACCCAACCTTATTGCTAAAAGGAAAAAAGTTATTATTACTTAAATTTATAATCTCATTTATCATAAAACATACCTTTGATTTACAAATTACTGGTTTATAATATTATGATTTTATTTTTTTAGTACATCCAATTTAAGATGACATTTTTCGGAAATAATAATTTTTATTATACTTTTTTTTATGTGTAATAGAAACATAATTTGAGTGTTAAATAATTATTTCTAAACCGCAATTGCTTGCAAATGTAGTAATTGGCTAGTAATTTTCATTTTTTCTTTCTCAAATTAACATCTCCCATGCATGCGGTAAGAAGTCCTCATAATATAGTTTAGGGATAGAGTATGACATAACCACTTACCTAATCATATAACAATTTTGAATGGCCACATGACATGAGATCTACAGTTTGGTGGGTCAAATGCTGTTATGAGATGCTGAGATTTTATTATTTCTTTTTCTCTTTCATTGTTGAGTTACAGAAAATATAATCATTAACTCTTCTCTTTTCTAGACATTCTCTATCTCAAGTCTCAGTCGCTTATGTATAATTAAGATGGATACTACCATCAGAATTTAGAGTTTAAAATGTAATAAATATCTTAAATTCTGTTACTAATTAAGCCTTTTACTAATCAAAACAAAACAAGTTTTGATTTAGAGAAGTTTTGAGTGTATAAGCTGTGTGTGCTTTGAACTTCATGAGAAGTCAATTGAACCAGCCTACTATTACATGAACAATGGCCAAGAATTAATTGTTATTTAGTTTTTAATCATAAGGACTAGACCATTTAGAAGGTAAAGAAACAAAACAAAGGCAAAGTAGCTCTAAGGAAACTGGAGAAGTTCAATGAACCAAAATGAAGCGTACATCCTAAATCATTGTCTTCTTGAATATAAAGTTTATCTTAGATATTGAGTATGATGAGCCAACGAAAAAGGCGAACATCCAGTTTTCTCACTTTGAAATTCTTTGATGTTAAATTATACGCCATAGCTTGTTGCTGTAATGCAATATGCAGATTGAGATTGTATTTTCATAGCAGTATCAGTTATACCTAAAATTCATCAGTCATTTGTCCCTAGATCACATTCACAAAAAGCTTTCAATGGCAAAAAGAAAGATAAACAGCTGCAATCCACTTCACTCAAATAATATAAAACAAGAATGGTTAAACAACAAATTCATAGACTCCTTAATATCAGTTAATGACTGAGAATTTGGCAGGAAGCTTTAAGAACAAGGACTCTGATCTGTTTTCAAGCAGCTCAATATTTTATTAAATTTATATATAACAATGAGGCTTTTGCAAGACAGAAAATGCTTGTCTTTATTTCATCCTCTATATTTGTATAGAAATTCACATAAAAAGAACATAACAAATCACAGAAAGGAATAATCAGTCAATAACAAATACCCAGATTGCTCCAAAATAAAATAGTAATAGTTTCACTTCAGATGCTCCCATTTTTTTTACTTCGTTTCTTATTCAATCCTGTCTAAACTTTTAGAAAACAACTTCAGTGACAATAATGACCAAACCAGCAGAATTTCCCTCCTCCTTCACACCATTCTTCCTCTTCATAACCTCTGCTATAAATCCACCATAAAAGATTAGTAAGTGAGTTACCATCATCATGACTATTCAAGTTTCTAATCTTCTCCAAAGCGCTCTCTTTGTCATAAATGGCTTCCAATGCACAGACAAATCCTTTCCACCCTTCACCCACTCCCTCTCTTGCTAAAGCCGGTAATGTCCAATTCACAAGTTCCTTAGCATAACCCACATCAGAGAACAAAACTTCAGAGATAGGCAACAAGGGCAACAATTGAATTCCAAGCCTACATTCTCTCCAGTCAGGAGGTGCAAACCAAAGCCCACTATCCCTCTTATTAGCCCATAAAACACCCACCACTCTATTCTCTCTAGTGAAGTCTTCTTCATAAAAATTATCATCCTCTCTAACATGCCACCATGTTTGTGCTGCATGAATCTCCATTGCAGTAAGCATTGATCCAATGGCGACAAGATGGGTGTCTCCATAGGCTAATCCCATTAAAGCTGCTGAATAGTACGCATTCACTGCCTCACTTGTGCTCTCCTGGTTCCTCCCATCAGCAAACTCAGTTAGCCCTCCAGCCCAGGAATGCAATTTATACAAATCAAAGCACCTCAAACGTGGATAATTTGAATTTGACCGCCTACCCAAGTTCATAAAATCAGCCATAAGAGAATAAGCTTGTGGCCTATACTTTCTTCCCCATAAGGGATCAATTTTTGCGAGAACAGCAATGGCATAAAGAAAGTAACCTATATGATAATGGTGATCATTATAAACTCCAAATCCAAAATCTGCACCAGAATCACTTGACCCTTGTTTTGTGACAATTCCACCCCACTTATCATCATACAAAAAACCATTCCCATTGAAAGTACCTTCTAACCATGGCTCAATTGTTTCCTTCAAGTACTTCCTGATCACTGGAATCACATCAAGAAAACCCACCTCCTCAGCTATCAAAGCCAATCTTGCTGCTCTTGCAATCAACTTACCATAAAAATAAGATGAATTTGTTGTTATAGCTGATGAATCTAATCCCTCAACATCCTTAGAAAGTGCAGCCACAATTTCAGCATATGATTCCTCTTTAATACCCCTAATCGAATGCCAAGTTACTGAAATAGGATCAGATTTCAACATCCATGAATCTCCAACAACACCAACAAGGTCACCATCAATGCTTTTGTACTTAAAATCATTTAAAACAATAACATTTTCACCATACAGAAGCTTAACATGTAAAGGATGAGCAAGCATAAGCAAATCGCCCCACCCTTTCTTTTGCCATTTATACTCCAAACAAAATGGTTTAGTGAAAACAGCATCACCTGAAACTGGATAGCAAGAACTGAAACGATCAAGAATTGCTTCAAATTTTGAATCAGAATCTGGTAATATTGCAATCCTTATAATGCCGGAAAACCCATTAGAAGTGATCGAAGAAAGGCTATGACTCAAATTAATCTGCGAGGAAGAGTATATAAGCCATGTTTGACCGTTATTAAGATTAACGGTATACTTGGTGAGTGAGCTATTTGAAGAAAATGAAAGAATCGCATGGATTGTTGATATAGAAATTGCAGTGCTGCCAGTAATCGAACATGTCAAGAAAGGGCTTCCTCTCACAAGAAAGAAACGAAAATTTGATGAGGGTACATCCAAAGTGACACTAAGATCACTATAAGAAGAGATTATATGGCTTTTTTGGGTACCGTGGTAATTTTTGTTTGTTGCAGAGATGGTGAGATCAGGGATAAAAATCTGGTAAATGAAAGAAGAATTATGGAAAAGAGATGGGTATGAGATAGAAAGGGATGATTCAGAGGATTTGATGAGATATGGGTGAATGTATTCAGGCTGATCACCATTTTTAAGGGTAAAGTTCTGAAAAAATGAATTTGTAGGCAATGGAGAAGAGAGGAGAGAAGGTGAAAAGAACAGAGAAGGATCAGGTAGAACAGAGGATTGAATTCTGGGGAAGAGAAATGGAAAAGTTGGTGGCTTTTGCAGGGAAGATTGGTGAGTCATAATTGAAGCTTCAGGTGGTGGTGGTGGTGGTGGTGGCGATGGGGAGGAACTTGGAGAATCGCGTTCATAAGATGATTGTTTGCGAGGTTTTTTAAAGGGCTTAGTTACTAAGGTTTTGACTCTTCTCCTTAATTTTTTCAACATTTTATTTACGAGGTGACTTAGTTTTTAAGGCTTTGGATCAAATCTATTAGTATAATTTAAAGTTGCCAAATTAAATAAAAAAGAGAAAAATAATTAGGTGGGATTTTATATTTGATAGAGAGGAAAGAGGGAGGAAATGGTGGGAGTTGACTATTTGTTTGTTTCTTCATTCTTGTTTAGTTATTAACTTATTTGTTAGTTTCCTGCCAAATTTGGAGCAAAATGAAGAAGAGATATAATGTGTTTGTGTGGCATTAGGAAGTTGAAGAAATGAAGAAGAAGAAGAAGAAGAAGAAGAAGAATGAAGAAGATGATGATTGGTTTAGAAGTGAAGTTGTGAGGAATTTGATTTTGAAGTTTAAGGGTTTTAAGGTAAGTGATGATTGCAAGATACTAAAATTCATTGATTGAATATTCAATGTGTGATGCAAAGGATAAGAATGCGGGGTTTTGTACATATGCTTTAAGGAGAGAGGAAGCAATGTTTATTTTATTTATTTATTTTTGGCAAGTTTGGGTGAAATTATTAATAAATGTAATTTGAACACTTAAGATGTATTTTATAAGTCGTAATGAGATATAATATAATTAAATCAAATAAATTTTTAATATAAATTTATATTAAAAATTTATTTAATTACATTATATTACATTACGCTATACTCCATTACAATCAAACACACTTTAAGAGTGCGTTTAGTAGACCGTAATGAGATGTTATATAATGTAATTAAATCAATTTATAATATAAATTTACATTCAAAATTTATTTGATTATATTATATTACATCTTATTACAACCTACCAAACACACTCTAAAAGTTTGTGTATAATGCAACCAAAAAGTTTCTTTTGAGTAAAGCTATAAATATAAATATGTTTCTTTGAATTCAAATATTTGTCTTGTTTCTTGATGGGGTTGTATTAAGTATCAATTTCGTGTTGAGATGCTTTACAAGAAAATGCCAATAATGTGTGTTTTGCTATAAATGAGGATTAGATATTTAATTCCTTCAATTTTTCAAGTTGTTTTTGTTATTAATGAAATATAATTTTTTTTAAATATTAAGAGAAATTTAAAATTATCTATCTTTAAATAATTTTATCATTCAAGGACGTGAGTAAAAAAGAAGAAAAAGTCTTTTTTTAATAGGTTTAATAATGAAAAATAAAACAAATCAACATTTTCTATTTTCTATATATTTATTTATTCTAGATGTTCTTATATACATTTCTATATATTTATTTTGATATATTTATTTATTAATACTATTAATTAATATTATTTAATTTTAAATGTTTTTCTTATTAATTTATTATTCTATTTTATTAATATGGAGATACTAATATAGAGATAATATATTATATAGTCTATTTAAATAGATCAAACTATAATTTGCTTTCAATACTTATAAAAAAAATACAAATTTTTAAAAATACAAATATATAAACTTGTGATGAAATTATATGTTCTTTCTTTCATTTTCTTTTGGAGGGTAACAAGCCCAAACTAACAAAGACTATTGATAATAATTATTATTATTGAAAAGGGTTATCGTATGTTTCACTTTCTGATATTTTGAAAATAAAAGATTTATTATTCTATAATAATTATTATTATTGAAAAGGGTTATTGTATGTTTCACTTTCTGGTATTTTGAAAGTAAAAAATTTATTATTCTCTCAAAAAATTCAAGTAAAAAAAAAAAAAAAGGAATCAAATTAATTAGTAATAAAGGGAATATATTATTTCTCAAAAAAATGAATATATATTATGGATTAGGCCTTGGGCTTGGGCTTGGCCGTAGGCCTTTTAATAGAATGAAGCCATTGTTAAAAATCCAATAATGAAAGCCCATCTAGTTCTTCTTTCCAACCCCACTTACCGGTCCGGGTCCAGTTCAACTCTGGCCAATATTTGCAGATTTGTACAATTTCACAGAATAGCAGTGTAGAACCATAGATTTGAAGATATGGCGGGATTGCTGGCATGGGCAGCCGATGTAGTCGGAGGTCATGGCGGTGGCCAGACCGATGAAGCAGATGCCATTCCAATAATTTTCTCAGATGAGCAACAAAAGTATGTGCGAGAATTAGATCGAAAGGCAGCTTCTTTGAGCCGCACGATCCAAGATCTACGGCTCAGATTGCCTCCACCTGATATCTCTCAACGCCTCCCTCACCTTCTTGCTCACTCCCTAGCTTCTAATGCTGCTCTTGCTCTGCAGTTGAACGCTCACTCTGCCACTAAGGAACAAGTAATATATCTATTTTTGTGCTAATTTTGCTTTATTAATATCTGGGTCTTTTTTCTTTTTTGGTTTTGTTTGATGGGTGTATTGCTATTTAGTGCATGTTGTTCTTTTTGTTTACGGGTTTCATCATCTGGGTCTTTTTTACTTTGTATAATTGATGCTTAATTATTTTTCTAATCTAAGTTTTTAAATTATGATTGTTTCTAATCCGAATCATTATGCTCATAGTTCGTTTTTTGCCTCTTTATATAGATTTTGCTGTTTTTCTGTTCTTGGCATGTGTTTATCTTTAAGATTTATTGATTAGTATTTTAGCTATTGAAAACATGCATATTTTGTCCATTTAGCTTCATTGTAAAATGATTATTCATCCATTTACTTCACTATTTGAAGAGCTATGCTTGCTAGTTTATGATTCTTTGTGTTGGGGCAAATTTAATGTCGAGTTGATCTATTAACAGAGACCAAGCTGGAATTGCTAACTACTAACGTTCATTTTGAGTATAATGTGAATAGGTTCAAATTGGCCATGTTTGATATATAATAATTTGGATGTGCAAAGTTTTGAGTGAACAATTCCCAGTTATATGCATCAAGAACATGTAATCTTTGTGTTGTATTTTTTTTGTAAATAGAAAGTCGTACTTTTTCAGTTGAATCTTGTTGTTTATGAATATATTGAACTATGTGACTTGGATTCAAATTGTGGAAGATATCACTTGGGAAAATGGTGTGAACATTTGATTCATCTCTGATCGCAATAAGACAAATAAAATTTGGTTATTACGGACCAATACTACTAGAAATTTTGTTTTTTGTGCTAATGGAAAATGGCCTTTTCTTTAGGAGTTGGCATGTTAATACGAGAAAAGGAATTTGGTTAATTCACCTTGAAGTGTTTAACTATGTGGATGAGTTTTGAAGGCTGATCAAATCCCTATTTCAATGGATGACTATTCCCTTTTCACAAGTTAATAATTTCACTGTTTGTTATGACCAGGCCCAATTGAGAGAAGTGACTTTGCAGGAAGAAAATGTTGCATATAAAAAGGCTATATCAGATTGTGAGAAAAAAATACAGGAGAAAATGCAGGAAGCAGATTCTCTTCAGATAAAGTTACAGGTTGGGGCGTTAACTTCCGTGGCATGTATATTGGCTGCTTGAATTACTTTTTACTCATTCAATGTAAAATATTTCTATCAGAAGGAATTTTTTTTTTTTTTTGGGTCATAAATGAAAGGATTCTCTTTGATGAATCTTGGATTCATGAAAACTTAGTTTTACAAGCTGATTTTGATTTCCTTGTATTTATCAAATCTTTATATTTTTTGTATTATTATTAATGTCAGGAAATGGATGAGACAGAAAAAAATTTGAGACAGGAGCTAGGAAATGCAAAAACTGCATTGGACAACACTCAGTCTGGAAAGTTTGGCGAATCAATTTTATCTGAAACAAAAGTTGAAACTGGAGCAGATACGCAATCTACAAACTCCACTTTGTTGGAGAAGTTGGAGAGCAAGAAAAAAGAGCTGGTACATTATATTATGCCTTTGCTCTTCATCTTCTAAATTTTGTCCCTCCATAGGGTTGCTGTTGTTGGTAAAATTTGGCTGATCCTTTCAGAGTTCGATGGAAGAAATGGTTCAAGATTTAGAGAAAAAATGGGCTCAAATTCAGGATATTGCACTGAAGCAGCCTATGCCAGGTATTATTTTATTCATTTTGTAGCTGTTCTAGTTATGTACTTAAATTTTGTGTGGATGTGCGTGCATACAAAGTATCACTCTAATAGCACATGCCCATTGAAATACTTGGTGTTCACAGAGGGAGGGCTGGAATAAGGCTTCCATTTTGCATCTATCCCCCTTTTGTTATAAGTTCAAAAAAAAAAAAAAAAAAAAAAAAGGGAAAAACTTGAAATTAAGGCTTAGCTTATCACTTCACCAGCAAAGAAAATATCACAGCATTCTTATGCTATCTTTTTTGCAAAAAATCCCTTTTGGGTTAAAGATTCAAGAATGAGTCTTCTCAAGGCTCTGGGCTTTATACTTGGAGTTCATGATTTGATTATCCCTTGTGATTTTTGACTTGGTCATTGAATGGCATTTCATCAGCTAAAAGCAACTAATTAAATATTCAACAGTTAAATATTCATTAAATATTCTACAGTTGAATTTATAAGAGAAAACCTACATAGTGGAAAAATACCCTGGAATTGGTAACTCATGCTAGGGATTTTGATTTAAGCAATTTCTGTTCTGCAGCTCAGAGAGAAAAGATATTGGATAAACAGCTTCACAGCTTAATTGAGCAACTAGCAGCAAAACAGGTGAAGTTTACAATTTCTTATGCCATTATGATTTTCTTTAAACTTAAGTATCAGGTATTCAGGATTTCCTATGAAGTAAAAACACACTCTTCTGCAAATATGTCTTCTTATAGGCACAAGCAGAAGGCTTGGTCAGTGAAATCCATTTGAAAGAGATGCAGCTAGAAAGATTAAATGGAATGTGGAGGCAGCTTGAAAGCAGCAATGTAGAGGCCAATACCGCCAGGAATCGATTTGGAAGGAGCAATTCTGATTCTTCTTCTTCTTCTTCGGAATATATTGCTGACAAGCTACCCTATACCACTAGTGGTCGAACTGAGCAACAGCAGAGGCTTATGCTATTGAGGTCGGCCTTTGTGCTTTACATTTTATTGTTGCACATCTTGGTCTTCATCAAGATTTCATTTTGACTAGCATGCAGATATTCTATTTGTTGTCTTCAAAAAGATCTTCCATTTTTAATTAACATTTTATTGCTTGCTGACCCTAATATATCCTCTCCATTGTATAGAATTTCATATTTGTGTACATATAAAATATAAATCCTCTGTTGAATTAAACTGTTGGTTGTACTTAATATTCTCATGCTCATTGAATGAATTGCTGTTTGCCATTATTTCCTTATAAATTCCTTGATGTTTAATTTTCATGTTAGTTTTGCCGGAATCATGATCTTTGGTTAGACTAGAATAGTAGTTCACAATACTGAAATAATTGGTTGTTGACAATTAAAGCTTCCCTATACATTCACTTGCTTGTAGAAGATTAAAAAAAAAAAAAAAAAGTAAAAAAAAAAAAACAATTATAATCCAAATATAATATAACTAATTCTAAATTTTAGAGCTTTTGCATTATTCCTTTTCATTTTAAATAACAATATAAGTTATCAACCCTTATAATTTAACAATCAATTGCATACTAACAAGTTTAGCTACAATATACTCGTTTTGCACTCTTCGCCTCCTTGATCTTCATCTTCCTCCTCATCACCTCTGCTGTGAATCCACCATAAAAAATTGGTCGTGGAGTTATTAGCAACATAATCTTTCTAGTTTTTAATCTTCCTTGAAACACTTTCTTTGTCATAAATTCCTTCCGAGGCTTAACCCCTTCCCCTTTCAAAGCTGGTAATGTCCAGGTGACAAGCTCCTTCACAAATTCAACATCAGAGTACAAAATCTTAGTGATAGGCAACAATGCCAGCACTTGAATTCCCAGCCTGCATTCTTTCCACTCTGCTCGTGCAAACCAAAGCCTGCTGCCCCTCTTTTTAGCCCACAGGACATCCACCATCCCGTTCTTTCTACTGAAATCTTTCCCATACATATAGTCCCCCTCTTTCACATGCCACCATGTTTGTGCTGCAAGAATATCCAATGCAGCAAGCGTTGACCCAACAGCAACGAGGTGGTTGTCTTCATAAGCTAACCCCATTAAAGCTGCTGAATAGAATGCATTCACTGCTAAACCTGGATTCTCACGGTGGCGTCCATCGGCAAGTTCAGTTAGCCCTCCTGCCTGTACATTTGAGAACACCTCAAACATGGGTATTTTGCTTTTTCTCCCCTGCTCACGTTCATAAAATCAGCTGTCAAATAATAAGCTTGCAGCCTATACTTCTTACCCATTCTTCATCATTTTTCGCCAGCACTGCTATGGTATAAACAAAGTAACACCAGATAATACTGATGATTATTGTAAATTTTAAATCCATACGCTACAATAGAATTGGTTAGCCCTTGTTTTGTGACTATCCCACCCCATTTATCCTCATGCACAAATCCATTCCTTTCAAAAATGCTCTCTAACCTGGCCCGATTTTATCTTTCAAGAACTCTGTAATGCAAGGTATCAAACCAATAGAACCCACTTCCTCAGCTATCAAAGCCAACCTTGCTGCCCTTGCAATCATTTTACCATTAAGGGCATGTTGTTGTCTTTATAGCTGATGAATTCAAACCCCATAACGTCTTTATGAAGTGCAGAAACAACTCAAGCAACCGATTCCTCTTTGAGGCCTTTTATTGAATACCATGTAACTGGATTCGGGTCAAGTTTCAATGCCCATAAATCTCCAACAACACCAACAAGATCACCATCAATACTTCTATACCTAAACTGGTCTATAACACTAACAGCACAATTGCTAGTAGATAGAAGCTTAACATGCAAAGGATGTGCAAGAATTAGCGACTCGCCACATCCTTTCTTTTTTCCCATTTGTACTCCAAAAGAAATGGTTTGCTGAAATTTGCTTCACCAGATACTTGGTAACAAGAATTAAAACGATCAATAATGCTTCAATTTCTGAATATATATTTGGCACGATTGCAATCCTAATGATGCCCGAAAACCCACGTGAAGTGATCATAGAATTGTTTAGACTCAATTTTATGGGAAAAAAAGGAATATATAGACCATACATATTTGATTGTTGCTTAGCTTAATGGTGTGCTTTGTGAATGAACTATTGGAATGGAACGAGCATATATAGTATGTTCTGTTCATATTCTGATTGGAGTTTTACGTGACACAAAACACGTATCAAAGGGGCTTCCTCAAACAAGAAAGAAGCGCAAGCTTGCAGAAGGTATGTCTAAAAACGATGCCAAGATCACTATAAGAGGAAATGAAATGAGTTTAATTTGAACCTGGATTAACTGACACAGAGATAATGATATACAAATTTTTGAGAAATGCATGAGGAGTTGTGGGATAGAGAAGGGTAGCAAATAGAAGGTGAAGAATTGGAAGATTTGGTGGAATAGGGATAGATATATTCTGGTTAATCACCATTTCTGAGAGTAAAATTTTAGAAAAAGGAGTTGGTTGGTAATGGAGAGGAAAGAAGAGAAGGTGAAGAGAAGCGAGAAGGATTTGGAAGGACAGTAGAATGAGCTTTGGAGAAGAGAAATGGAGCAGTACTTGGTGTCTTTTTCTTGTGGGAATGGTCAGCCATTGTTGACGATGGAGATGAGTAGTAAGATAATGGATGATTTTTGTTTTTTTTTGCCAGAAAGATAATGGATGATTGAATTGGAGAAAGGAGACATTTTATAGGGTTTAATGAGGTCATCTTGGCTCATCTTTTTGGTTTTCTCTAATATAATTTTTTAGTAGGGTTGGGTCAGTTTATTAGTACTGTATCATAATGGATAGTAACATGAAAGTGAGGATTGCTAGAGACAAATAATTTTCTTGAATAGCAATTCTTCGTTATTTGCTATGAAAAATTCAAAGTCCCAACAAAACAGGTCTAGCTGCTAGTGCATTGCAATTATTTGTACTCTGAAAATTTGAGAGATACCTCAGATCTCTCAACTTTTAATTTACATATAAATAACAAATCATTACAGCATAAAGAATACTCAATAGTAAGTATTGGCAACAACATATAAGTAACAATGTATGCATATATCCATATAAAGTATAAACATTATGCAGGTTTCTGCAGTTTCTCAAAAAAAGTTCTCTGAGCTTCCCTCTTCATCATATAAAGCAGAAACTCATTCCAAGTATCAATAGGGCCTGGCAAGCACCAATGAACACAATCAGCTATGGTAACATTCCGATGCAGGCGAAGTGATTGCCCGTAATGGTTCGGATGCCCATCTGGCCTTAGCAGCATTGCTTCAGTAGTAGATAGCAGCCCAAAATTTAACCCTCTTTTTCTCCCTTCTTTTTCTGCTTTCCTTAGTTCCTCAATCTGCGTCAAATAGAACTCCAAAGTATATCCATCAAGCTTCATTTCTTCACCTGTAAAGGGCATTGTCCTTGCACAATTGCCTCCTGCATTCCATTCCCCATTCTCAAAATGTGAAGGCGAAAATGTTCTTAAAAATGTAATCCCCGTGTATTCTTTTAGCCTTATAAGTGTCTTAAACGCAGTTCGAAAAGCCATTCTGTATCCATAGTACTTAGAAACAGCAGTAATATTTTGGTTATAGCAGTTGTGACAACCAACAATCTTACCATTCATATAGTATATCAGAGGACGAAAGAACCAGTGTCCGGCTGAAATTATCACATAATCGAAAGTTTCAACTTGTTTCGCCCATGCCTCATCAGCCTGATCTAAATAAAGGCTCATGATGCTGTTCAGGGAATGACCACTGGGGTCTACATCACCGGATTTAACTAAGAATGGAGACCATAATGTTGCTAAGGTAAACTTGTAATCTGCATAAAACCAGTACTTGAAATATGTTGTGTCTGATGTATAAAGGTGAGAAACATCCACTGGATGAGCTACCTAAGAGATGCAGATAGAAATTAGAACACTGTGTATAAATGTGGGAAACATTCTAGGATGAGCTAGAGGTCATTACAGCAAATATTTGGATTTAACAATATTAATTTAGCATCATTCTTAGCATTTGATACTAAAATTAACAGTTAACAACAAGTGCATGCTTACAATAACAATGTCGATGATACTGCCAAATATGTAATTTTTTGTTAGCATTGAGTTGTTGTCTTTTAACAACAGGTAGAAACTACTATTAAAAGAGATTATTTGTTGTAATAGGATAAAAAGCTTGTCTGATAATGCAGGAGGTCAAGAGTTCAATCTCTTTCTCTTTAAAAATTTCTAACACAATAAAAATGTATGTATTTGGAAGTTAGTGGTGTATAATTATTATGTTGGAGCATGCCTAGTAATTTAATAGATATGAGTAATCGAGAACTTACATTGGCTAGTAGACAAAGTAGTGATTGCATTTGGTTTCTTCCCACTGAATCTCCAACAAAGGCTAATGATTTCCCTCTAACAAGCTCCAAGAACTGAACTGCATTAAACAAAGGTAGCTCACATTCATCTGGTTTCCATCTCCATTTCATGAACTCTGTATCAGGCCTCCCAAATTTCATGCAATTTTGCTGGTCAATGATCAAATTGCAAGTGGCATTAGTATAATAAGGCCCTTTGGGATAAGGCACCCATTTCCCAGAAAAAATATCACATTCTTTCACTCTTTCTCTGCTTGTCAAATCATTAACATCAATATTAGGAGATGGTAGAGGCGATCGCGAATTCTTTAACAAACAGAGAGGGATTATGGTGAAGAAAATTAAAGTGAGACTAAGAGCTAGCAGAAAAAGCCTTTTATGGGTGCTTTTTCCAGTAGAAAGCTCAGTGGCATGAAACTTCATGGTGGATAGTGATTGAAGTTAAAAAAGAATTTAGCATTTTGTGTCATTTTATATAGGTCTATAAGAATGATTTAATTTAATTATGTATTTTTGGACATGAATGATGAATGATATTTAACTCTATAATTATTAGTTTGAAACAATTTTTAGAGGTGGGGTTTGAGTATAGCTGGTAAATCACAAACATTTATGGTGTGGTAAGGCATCATGATCAATAATTGAACTATAACTTTGGAAAGCTCTAATTTCTTTTAATTTTCATAATAATTAAGCTACCTAGTATTAATAAATTAAGGTTTTTCATACAATAATACGTATATTATTACCTATTAGTCTTTTAATTATTCGGTATTTGACGATATGTGCATTTACCTATAGATGTGTTCTTATAATAAATATGTATATATTGTTTATGGAGTCTTAAACAAAGACTTTAATTGGTTTCTTGAAGTTACTAGTAATCATGGAGTTGATGAATAGTTTTGAGACATTCCATGGTAGTTAGCCTAAAAGGTATCTTGAAATGTAAGTAGATGTATATGTTAGTGCTACGTTACAATGGAGTGGCTTAGGAGGAAAGTAATTGACGATCCCAAATTCCACATCTGGGCAAGAACAAATAGTTTCTTCCCAATCACATGGTGACTTCCCCAGCTAGTAATCCAATGATCAAATATTTATCTTGTAATATATAAAATTTTGCTTCTTTTTTCCATTTTTTAAAAAATAAAAATAAGAACTCTGACTATTCAAATTAGTAATCCAGTGTTTATCTTGCAATATAAAATTTTTTTCTAATTTTATCTTTTTTGTAAAATGAGAACAATGATTATCCGAATTAATAGTTAAGTGATCGTATGCTTATCCTATAAAAAAAAAAGTTAGAATTTAAATCTCCATCGTTTTTATAATAAATAAATAAATAAAAGAGGGAAGTCCCGAAGAGTAGTGTCCTTTTGCGATGTCTTTTTTCGAAATAATTCCCTAAGGCACCTGATTATGTAGGGCTCCTATTTTAGTCCAAAATGTAATAATAAAAGTAGAGGCATTCAAGCTGGTTTTGCTTGTCCGTAGTGGTTCTATATTTAATAATAGTATAATATCATAACAGGTAAACTACTATTTAGTTCACTATATTTATAAATAATAATTTTGTTCATGCAGCTTGAAAAGGTTTTAGTTTATGAGCTTTAATTATGTAATACTAATTTTTTTTTTCTATTTTTCCGTTAAAAATATATAAAAATTCTAAAATATCATTTATTTGTTGTTAAATTTTTCATGCCACCCAATTAAATTCAAAAACTAAATTAATTTTAAGGACTAAATAATACTTTAGCCTATCATAATTTATATATCATCTTTCGTCATTATCATTATATATATATATATATATATATATATATATATATATATATATATATATATATATATATATATATATATATATATATATATATATAAAATTTTGTGATGATACATTATAATTATTTTGTTGAAACTAATGAATTTCACAAAATTTTATAAGATTTATTTCAAATTTTATAATTTTATGTTTATTAGAAAAGAAATTCATTGCACTCTTATAGTTTAATTTTGTAAAACTCACTTAACTAAATTAAATTCTATCAATTTTTGAGAATTATATATATATATATATATATACACACTTTAAATTGGCAATTGAGTGTAAGGTTGAAAGCTTATTAAGCTTAGGGCAAAGTACGTAAGTGACATTTACTTGTTTAATTAGTACTTGTATTTCATAGTAAGTGAAACGAAATTGATGATCTTTCCCTATTGCACTTGTACATAAGAATTGCTTAATTATCAATTTGGCAAATTTTTCAATAAAGCAAATCAATTCTAGCATTGCACTTGACTTAGATTAGCATATAATCTATTGTTGTGTAAAAGAATGAAAATGGACTATTTATATTTATAAACATATTTTTTACCTAATCCTACCAAATTAGTTGAATTATATACAATAAAATTATAACTGGAAATTGAGTGTAAATTCTAGTTTCTCAATAATATCAAGATTTTAAGCTATTAAAGTGACTTATAATCTAAAAATTTAGGGAATAAGTGCAACAAAATTTAGAAAAGTTCGGGCTAATTCCTTTTTTGTTTTTGGATTTAGAGTTCTCCTCTTAAAAATTAAAAAAATTGATCTTATTTGAAATAAATTAAAATAAAATTATTTAAACTAAATTAAAATTTAGGGAATAAGTGCTTTTATAATAATAACAATTTAAGATATAAGTGCAATTAAAATTTAGAATTTGAGGAGTCTAATGGCTTATTTAGTAAGTAGGTTTTAATTTTTACCTTATTGACTTATTTTATCAAATGTTAAAATATATGATAAAATCATAAACAGTTGTAAAAGTTTATGATTTTTTTTTTTTTTGTAATTAAGCTTAAAAAATTATAGTTGAATAAAAGGATGATATTAATGGTAAGTACATATACAGTCTCAGCAATAGCAATAGACTTATGTTTGATTTCCTCTTCTCTAATAAAAAAAAAATAAAAAAAAAGCATGATATTAATAAATAACATATATAGATCAACGTGTTATTAGTAAATAATATAGATAAAAGTGTATCTTACCAAATCTTAAGGGTTTTAATAAATTATCCGTAAGTAATATACTTAAAATTAAGAAAGTTGAATGATTAAAGGAAAAATCTAAGATCTTTTCAACTTTAAACTCTTGGTAAACCAAAGATGACCATTAACCTTCACTTTCACTTGAAAACAATTGATGTGCCCTATTGTTTCCTATAATAATTTCCCAACGCACTTACTAAGAAGACCATAATTTAGTATAAAAGGTGATATATTAAAAAAGAGACCCTTTAAGTGCTACCACTAGTGGAATACCTTTTAAGTGTGCTCTAATGTCATCATATATATTCCACGATCTCAATTAAATAGAATACTTTTTTTAGTTAACATTTAGAGGTGATTTAATAATTTTGAGATTTAAATTTTGATGTCCATTTTAAAATAATTTCACTTTATTATTAGATCGAGGAGCTAAATAATTAAGTGGAAGTCTTGCTTGAATGTGAATTATTTGATTTTTTTTTGGGTAAATAGTTTTAAAAATATCAAATTTTAGTGATCTTTTCGATGTGGTCATAAAAAAAAAAAAATTTCTTGTTGGGAAGTACTTAAAGTTTAAAAACTTTTTAAATAGAGGTCACACGCTGAAAACCTAGCCTAAAAAGTTGACATGGCATGCTATATAAGTATGCCACATCACTGAGAATGCCACATCAGCATGTCACATCATCTTGGACCCTACTTTTCAAATTCTATTAAAAATAAAAATAGAAATTATTTTTTTCAAAATTTTCATATTATCCTCATCTCAATCCTCAGTCTTTAGCCTCCTTGGTTTTCACTCATCAATACACCCATCAGCATCTCCTTCACTCTCATCCATTCTCACTCACCAACACAAACCCTACTCTCTCTCTCTCTCACTCCTCTACCATCACCAATTCACACATTGGTCGATTTCAAGACTAGAAGAGATCCTAACTATTGGTGGTTTCACTATTTATATCACGTCTCTAATTATGCCATTCATTGATGGAGCCTTATTCATTAACAAAGCACTAGATTGACTTGTTTAGTTTAACAATTGTTATTAGTAAAAGCTGCTTCTTAACTCTATTTGTTGTCGTTTCATGTTTTACAGCTGGTACGCACCATTGTTTCCCAGTATCGTAAAGTAGATCCAGAACTGTAGGAGAAAAACTAAAAGAGCCTCAATTGCAATATGAATTCATTACTCAGAGACAGTATGGGGAATTGGAAGAAGTTACGGTAATTCTTGATAAAAATATGGGAAAATCAGGGGCATCTTGCAACCCAAATTGTAATATTAATCCATTACTTAGAGAAACCATCCATTTCAATGGCTTTTATTCTTCATGGCCTCTTAGGATCTAGCTGTAACTGGCTTTCCTTTTCTTACAATCTCACCAACCATACACAACACACAATATCAACAATTTATCACTCAAACTTGCTCAAAGTAGCACAATTCATCTATAAAGAGTTAATCAAAACATACCCATAAACCAAGGCCATCTAAGAGGAGGATCATGTGCTTCTTTAGTCAAATACCTAAACCTATCAGGTATAGTACTCTCTCCTCAAGCCATCCTTTAAACATCATCGTAATCAACACTATCCTTGCTCTCCCCTTCTCCATTATTTGTTGCATTCACGCAAAAACCTAACTTTCTAGTGTAAAAAAGCCCTAATCTTTTTTGGTTTGGTTTGAGTTTAAAAGGTTAGGTTTTGATCGATGAAAAATGAAATGAAGGTATGATTAAATGGTCAAAGGTAGAGACAAGAAAGCGAAGGGATTTTGAAGGTCTAGGAAGAGAGAGTAGTGATGTGCATTGTTATGACTATGGTATTACAGAGTATTTGCCATTATCATTCAAAAGATAGTGCAGGCACAATATTGAGTTTAACTGCGAACTATGGAAGCTAATTGCAAATTATGGGTTGGGTTTAATGGTGGTTTAGTGTGGAGATAAGAATTGGGATTTGGTGATTGAGATGAGGGTAATATGGGAATTTTGAAAAAAAAAAATTCTTTTTTTAATTTTATTAGAATTTAAAAAAGTGGGGCCCGAGATGATGTGACATGTTGATGTGGCACTTTAGGTGATGTGGGGTTTCCGGCTAGCGATTTTTATGTGAAAAGTTTTTGAAACTTTAGGTATTTCCTAATAAGAAAAATTTCTTTTGTGATCATTTCAAAAAAAAATACTAAAATTTGATTTTTTTGAAATTATTTACTCTTTTTTATGGTTTTTTATAACACCATTCAGTAATTAAAATTAAACTATCAAAACTTAATCATTTTAAATTATTTAGTAATGTATGTTTTAAAATTCTCAATTAGTTAAAAATCACTTAAAATAGTAAGTCAAAATTTTTAAATTAAAATATGGACTGAATATAATAAATGATTAATTTTTTTTAAATATTTTTATAATTTAAAAATTATATTACTTATATTATTCAATACTTAACTTTTAGTTTTACAAACAACACATAAGACTACTCATTAAATGACCTAGTACAGAAATGCAAAGGAAATATACTTCTTAGTTGAGCCAATTAAACCTTTTACTTATAAGTTTTAAATTGTTTAATTTTTGACAAACTTCTCTTCATTATATAAATAGGACCTGAAATTCAAGTTTCACCATCTTAATTGTGGGTAAAATGCATCCAAGGTTACTAACTTTTAGATTATTTTCTAATTTGATCATTAAATTTTAATTTTTTATAATTTAATAACTAAACTTTAATTTTTTTCACTGACGGATCACTAAACCAATTTAGATGAAGAAATCACCAGAAAATTGACATGGCATCCCATGTCGCCCAGAAATGCTAACTAAGTTGGACAAATCAACTCGCCACATCAGAGTATTAAAATTTGCATGCAAAGTTACTAGACTTTATACTGTCTTCCAATTTGGTTATTGACCTTCAATTTCTTACAATTTGATCACTAAAATTTATTTTTTTTTTCATAAAAGAGTCATGAAAACAAATTCGACATATCCAAAGATAATTTCTATCATTTTTTGCCATAGTTTTGAGAGTTTTTAGTATCATTCAACTCTTCATATCTAAAGCTTCGTTTCAGTACCTATTTCATTGCTTGAGATTGAACGGAGATGAAAATTAGAAAATAAGACCATTAAAGCTTTTGGTCATTTTTCAATGAAAAAAGTAAAAAGTGAGGTCCAGTGACACATGTTTTTGTATTCCTGATATCGAGATGAGTTTATTGAAGTCAATTCCAATGAGTTCTTCATCAAATTTTTCTTAATGACATACTTGCAAAAAAAAATTATAATTTAATAATCAAATTGTAAGATATTAAAGTCTAGTGACTAAATTAGAAAATAGTACAAAGTTTAGTAACTTTATATTCAATTTTAATACTCTAACATGGCAAGCTAATATGTCCAACTTAGTTAGCATTTACAAGTGATATGGAATGGCACGTTAGCTTTTTGGTGAGTTCTTCATTTGAATTGGCTTAGTGACCATTGGTAAAAAATTAAAGTTTAGTACTTAAATTATAAAAAATTAAAATTTAATGATCAAATTAAAAAATAATCTAAAGTTTAGTGATCTTGGATGCATTTTTCTCTCCTAATTGTTTTTCAAGTTTTTAACAAGACATCCCTTGCACTCTATTCCATTCAAAGAGAATTATTGCTAAGTTTGGAATTTGGTTACTTCCCCTTTGGTCAGATTGCAATGTTATTTTAACTCTTAATCTAACTTTCATGAGAATGAACCATAACCTACTGGTAGAAATGAAGTTTGAATTATTGCTATTCATACAAATAATTATGCTACAATTTGAAATTATAGAAAACAAAACAAAAACTTCAACTATAAACTTTTTACATTTTTTAACCTTATAAAGAAATGAAAATATTATAAATTAATTCCCTAACTTTTTACATTATGAGACAGGTCCGGTTATTGGTCCAACATAATTCAAAATGAAGAACAACTCTAATAATGTATTTGATATAATATAATCAAATATTGAGAAACTCATAATACATAGAGATATTTGGTAAAGGTACTGTATTACAATAAAGTATTGTATCGAAACATACTAACAAAGAAAAGGAAAAAACTCCTTGTTTACATATTGACTAACTAGCTAACTAGGATTAATAGTTGACTAAAAGTATAGCTAACTTAACAAAGAAATAGATAAATATAATATGTTTACATTCCTTCCTTAAGATGGAGGCTACTGAAAGAGAAGCAGACCCATCTTAGACAAGGAATACTAATGAGACTTAAAAGGTAGAAACTTGATGAAGATGTCTGCAAGCTGAGTTTGGATGAAGTATAAACAGACTATACAAACCCTTCTTTGAATTTATTGTGCATCAAATGACAATCAATATCCAAATGCTTAGTACACTCATGAAAAATTGGATTAGTTGATATGTGTAATGCAGCTTGATTGTCATAATGTAAGGGACTAGGTAGAGTAATAGGAACTTGAAATTTAGTTAACAAATATAAAAGATACTAGAGCTCACAAACTATAGTAGCCATGCTTTTGTACTCAACCTTTGTAGATGACCTGGAGAGAATTGCTTGCTTTTTAGTCTTCCAAGAAATAAGAGAAGAGCCAAGGGAAATACAAAACCCTAAGAGAGATTTTCTTGTATGTACATAAGAGGTCTAAATAGCATCACAAAAAGGATGCATTTGAAGAGAAGAAGAAGAAGAAAAAAAACAGACCAATGGCAGGACAACCTTTAAGGTATTTGAGTAAGTGAACGATAACATCCCAATGAACTTGTCTTGGATTTTGCATATACTGACTTAACTGCTATGTAGAAAAAGTTATGTTAGGTCTAATGAGATTGAGATCTAAAAGCCTATCAACTAATCTCCTGTAGTCTACTCGAGTAGTTAAGAGACGACCAGCTTCTTCAGAATTAGTGAACTTTAAACCAAATGGCAAAGATAAATTTGTTAGTTTGGCTTTAGATAAACCAGTATCTTAAAGAAGATCAAGTATATACTTTCTCTAGTTAACATACAAACCATTAGAAATAATTAGAGTTATTAAGGTTGGGGAGTCACTTAATAACACTCCCCCCTTAAGTAGTGACAATGTTGTATTTAAAATTGTCACTCGAAACAATTAGAACAGAACCAATAGGCAAAATAATTAGGTACTTTGGATAAACGAAAATAACTGCAAGGTAATTGAGTATTTGGATAGACTGAAACAATCGATAAGATAATTAGGTACTTGGGTAAATCAGAACAACCATTAAGGTAACTAAGTACTAGAACTATAAGAATTCAGGCAAATAACGACGCCAAAAAGGTGTCACTATGATAAAAAATGGCATCGCTAAATTCATTAGCAACGCCTTTATGACACAACTTGTGCATCACTAAATGCCTTATTGTTAACAAGAAGTAGTGACAAAGGCGTAGCTAATTAGGAACTCCAGCTACACATCATAAAATAGCGACGCGAATAAGGGTGTCGCTAAGTTAAAAAATGGTGTCGCTACTTTACGAGACAGAAGTTGGGAGATGACGTGCTAAGCGACACTATAACGACGGCTTCTTGGTGTTGTTAAACTAGCGACATGTTTCCTAAGTCACTATTCTATTGCTACAATTTGCCGTTGTTCTTCATTCCTTCCTTTTGTGACACCTTATGTTCATAGCTAGGCGTCGCTAAATATAATATTGATAATTTTTTTATTTAATTGTGTTAAATAAATTTTACTAATATTAAAATTAACATAAATTAAATTAATATTAATAACAATTCTAGTAATAAAATTTAAAATTTAATGAAAATATAAATAATGTACATTTAATAAAAAATGATGTAAATGTATTATTCAATATTCACATAATAAAAGAAAAATTGTACTAATAACATTTAAAAAAAAAAAGAAATCACTCTGATATAGGTGGTGGTGGTGACTAAGACTGGGCCTAAGCAGCTAGATCAGTAGCTGCATCATCAGTAGTTAGAACAGCCAGAACCTGCTCACACATGCTCTATGTAAGACCACTAACTAATGAAGCCACTTGATCCATTAGTCAACGTTCTCGCTCTTTTGCCAGCCATGCTTGCTCTGCCATTTTCTCATCAAGCTCCTTCTCCATTGCCTCAAGCCGCTGATAAGTTGAGTCCACTATGTCTGATATGGAACTCAGCATAGAAAAGTACATAGCAGCCTTCCCACCGACGCCATACACCCTTTTATCACCCGGTTGAGTCTCAATTGCTTCTAAACACATGCGTCTTTGTACATCGGGTGAAGAAGTGTCATTCTCTCTAGCTTTAGACCACTCGGACATTTTGGAGAGCAGTTGATTAACACGTTCCTGTAGCGATAATTGATTTTGAAGAGTTAATAAATTTAATTGTTATCATTGAAAATAATAATAAATAAGCATAAAAATAAACATTGAAATATATAAAAGCTATTTACATGATATTACTATATACTTCATATATATAAAATTATGTATGAAATATATATAAAAATATTAAAAATACTATAAATAAATAATTCAAATATTAATTATATAAAAAAAATTCTTACAACAGCTTGTTTGGTGCAGTTGTCAACTCAACCATCATCTTTCTTCATGTAAGTGTCCTTGAACAACTTTATCTCTCCAGGACCCTGCCCAAGCTTGGAAACCTAAAAAAATAATAGTTATTAAAGCAAAAGTATAATTAAAAGCAAATAGACCAAAAAGCTAAGAAAACAATATATTATACAAGTCTTCTTTTGTGCTTGTCATGGGAGATAAAGCCACCTTTATGGCAAGAGGGACCACTACTGGGATCACCTTTTTCTGTTTTCTATTTGCAGCGGCTGTATCGAATTTTTTTTTTATATTATTCACTATTCCAATTCTTTTGCCACTCTTCTCAAACAGCCTCCGGAGCATGAGTTGGTCTTTCGTTCCCCAATTTCCACATCTTGTACATTATATCACTATAGCACCACACAACTAAAGTATCATATGCACTCCTGATAGCACCTTCAATGATTGGGTTCCGCTCATATTTTTTCTGTCAAAAACAACAAATTATATATATTTCAATATGGCATATAATTAAATAGTCACATGCAATTCTTATAAAATTATTAAATTTTATTAAAATTTCAATAGAGTTTTCTCTGTAATTTTAATAAAACCCCCCATCAAAAAATCAAAATATTCACCACAATATTCAATTTCACTAAAGAAATTCACAAAAGAAACAATCAACAATGGTTTACTAATTAATTTTCAAACATGCTTAACTTAGACATTATTAAATTTTACTAAAATTTCAAGAGAGTTTTCTCTGTAATTTCAATAAAATCCCCTAAAAATAATCAAACTATTTACCACAGCATTCAATTTCACCAAAAAGATTCACAAAAGAAACAAGTAATATTCCAATTTCAAAATTCCTATTCAAGAACAATATCAATTTCAATTTCAACACAATCTATATTTGTTTACCAATTTCAATCTATATATTTATTCTAGTTTCAATGAACAACACACTATATTCATTCCATTTTCACTATATATATATATATATATATATATATATATATATATATATATATATATATATATATATAAACTATATGGATTTGAAATTATACCTTAAACTCTCCAAAATACTCGTTTCGCTCTTGCTTCGTCACTTCTTTTCATGCATACCGAGATGGTGAAACCTTCTTCTTCAGCATGGACATAATCTTAGTAGCAATGGAGAAGGACTCATAGAACTTGTATTCAGTAAAATATAGTTAGAAAAATTAGCCCATACTTTGAAAATTAATTCAATACGACTAAATAACAAGCGAAATAAATAAATATACTTACTCTTCATGCTCATCAAGTCTTAGCCTCTTCCGCCCAATGGAAGTGGTGCTCTTAGCATCTGATGTATGTGCTGAAGATGATGAAGGTGCAGCAATGGAAATCAGCGAAGAAGGATCATTAGTCAATGGTGCGCCATGGCCTGTCGCCGTCACAGGATTAATGGTCTACAATAAGGGTGCTAAATAAGTGCTCCGTATGAGCATAGAGGGCGGTGCAGCTACAGGTGGTGATAGTGTGGACTCCAATGTACGAGCACTAGGCATTGCTAGAGGATCACTGGTACCTCATCCACCACAACCACCCCCACCTCGTACTTCATGATCACTACACCCTCTATGGCTTGAGTCTGATGATGGATATCTCATCCTGAAAAATATATGAGATATAATATGTGTCAATGCATATCTTAATGAATAAATTCACATTTAAAAAAGAATATATTACAAACTATGAAGTTAGATTAAAATAATATATGATTGTGTATATATTAAGAAATGTGACATCACTTTATAAATTTTTATTTTAATCACTCGCACTATTGTCCTCAAGATATGGTTCTTGCTCTGATGATGTACCAGTTTGAGTTTCTAATTCTAGTTCTTCATTAGAAATTGATTTTGGTATTATTTTTTCACATAAAAATTACTAAAATTCAAAAAATTTTCTAAATGTAAATTTTATTATAATTATTTTTTCTTTGTTAACTCTAATATTTTATAAACTTAAAAGTATTTAATTTAAACCTAAAATATATTTTTTGAATAAAACCATAATTAATTTAAGTCAATCGAAATTGTATTAAAATTCACCAATTTTAATTTATTAAATTTTGTGATAAAAGTAAAATACAAATTCAATTTGGCTCATCAATTTTTTTTTAATTATTTTACTTTTATCACAAAATTTAATAAATCAAAATTGGTGAATTTTAATACAATTTATGTGTAAAATTTAATTATTACAAAAAAAATCAAAATAATTAAATTTTATTTTATTAAAAAATTAATTTAATTGTATCAAGGGTAATAAATAGAAGCAAAAAATTTAATTAATATCATTATTTTTTGAGAAAAAATAATTTAATTTCTATAAATTATTTCTAATTAACTACACGGAAAATTAAAAAAAACAAACAAAAAAAAACCAAACTAACAGAATTTAATAAAATTCAAAAAAATAAAAATACATAGAATGAGGAAGACAAGCGAACTCACTGGCAACAAGCAGATCTATAATGGAAAAAAAAAACAAAAAAATTGCTAAAAAATTAGCAAAATCAGTGAAATAACTTACCTACTCGTGAAAATCTCGCTGGAAATAGGAAGATTACTCCAGAATGGCCGGTAGGTGGACCAACAGTGGATGTAGCGACGGGAGAGAGAGAGAGAAAAAGAAGAGAGAAAATGAGAAAGAATGGTATAGCTGTGAATTAAGACCTAGATTAGTGACGCAACAGCCAGCAACAAACACATCACTAACCCAAAACATGCTGTATAAATTATAATAACTTACTGATGCGTTTCGAAACGGCATCGCTGACAAGAAAAACAATGTTGTTAAAATATTAACAAATTCACCTCTAAATTTTGTCTATATATTAGCGATGCAAACGTTGTCACAAAATAACGATGCCTTTGATGTCACTAAGGCGACTCAATGACACTTGCTAGTTTATGTTGCTAATATTACCAACACATTTACAATTCGATATTGGCATCGCTAGTGGTGGTGTCGCTACCACGTCACAAATGTGTCATTGTGTGGTTTGAATTCTATAAAATTCATCTCCGTCTCATTAGTGTCTTTGAGGCGTCTATAATGTGTCACTAAATAACAACACTAGCTTGGTGTCGCTAGCTTGTGTCACTATTTTACTATTTTCTTGTAGTGTAGGTATTTGAGTAAATAAGACTATCTTGCTCTAATATAATGAGAAACTCATAGTATAGAGAGATATTTGGTAAAGGTAATGTATTATAGTAAAGTGTTGTACTGATACATACCAACAAAGAAACAGAAAAAAAACTTCTTATATATATATCTTGACTAACTAGTTGACTAGAATTAATAATTGACAAAAACTAAAGCTAAATATACAAATAAATAAATATAATAAATTTACAAATATAATTAAATATCTTTTTAATTCAAAATTAATTACATTCTATTACAATAATTTCAAACATATACCCTAGATATGTCTTGATCTTGCTACCTTTCCATCTTCAACATATGAAGCAAGAACTCATTCCAAGTATAATAGGACATGGCAAGCACCAAAGCACACAATATTAGAAATTGTTATATTCTAATTTGGCCAATGCCCATAATGATTAGGATGTCCATATGGCCTCACAACCATAGCTTCATTTATGTCTAGTAATCTAAATTTCAATCCCTTTTCTTCCCTTCCATTTTTGCTTTCTTAAACTCTTTAATTTAAGTCAAGTAAGCTTTAAATCATTCCCATTCAATTTCATTTCTCCATTTTAATTAATAATTTTGCATCTTAAAAAGTAAGAGAATAAAATTTAATTAATAAGTAATTTGTATCAATAATAGCATTCACATCAAGTAGGGGCAATGATTTGAAGTTCATAACGAGAGAGATTATGGTTGTGCATTTAAGGCATCTTAAGAAGTGAAGTTTATGGAAGTCAAACCTAGTTAATGTTCTTGTGGAAATAAATAGAATTTTTTTTATTATTTTTTTTTATCTTATTGATAATTGTTGAAAAATTCAAGATATTATTAAAGATGGTTGAATTTTGAGTTATTTGATATTTCAATGAAAGTTGATATTATTTAAAATTAGAATGCCTAATAAAAAAATGTCTGTCTAAGGCATCAAATTGGTTAGAGTCGGCCCTGATTATAATTATATCCATATAACATATTATTGAAAGATATATAAATTACAAACACATGAATATGTATAGCTAAAAAATATAATGTTAAAAATATTTATTTATATGCAATTGATTTTTTTTTTTGGTTAATATGTCCATATGGCCTCACAACCATAGCTTCATTTATGTCTAGTAATCTAAATTTCAATCCCTTTTCTTCCCTTCCATTTTTGCTTTCTTAAACTCTTTAATTTAAGTCAAGTAAGCTTTAAATCATTCCCATTCAATTTCATTTCTCCATTTTAATTAATAATTTTGCATCTTAAAAAGTAAGAGAATAAAATTTAATTAATAAGTAATTTGTATCAATAATAGCATTCACATCAAGTAGGGGCAATGATTTGAAGTTCATAACGAGAGAGATTATGGTTGTGCATTTAAGGCATCTTAAGAAGTGAAGTTTATGGAAGTCAAACCTAGTTAATGTTCTTGTGGAAATAAATAGAATTTTTTTTATTATTTTTTTTATCTTATTGATAATTGTTGAAAAATTCAAGATATTATTAAAGATGGTTGAATTTTGAGTTATTTGATATTTCAATGAAATTTGATATTATTTAAAATTAGAATGCCTAATAAAAAAATGTCTGTCTAAGGCATCAAATTGGTTAGAGTCGGCCCTGATTATAATTATATCCATATAACATATTATTGAAAGATATATAAATTACAAACACATAAATATGTATAGCTAAAAAATATAATATTAAAAATATTTATTTATATGCAATTGATTTTTTTTTGGTTAATTTTCTTCGCCCCTTCCCAATGATGATTAATTAGTAGTAATTAATATATCTGTTATATATTAATTACTACTAATTACGATTAGTGTGAAAATATGTGGATCAAATTGATAAAATTTTAGAAACTATACATAATTGAAAATTTGAAAAAATAGAACATCATTAGGCCTAATTTATATATATCCATTACTTTAAAAAACAAATATAAACCAAGATTTACAAAACCACCGAAAATACATAATAATTAATAAAGAACCACCAAATCAATAATTAAAATAAAAACAAAAACAAAGAATTAATTGAAAATTTTATCTAAAACTTCATTTTTCTATCACTTGGATGAAGCTTCTTCCCCTCATCATCATCATGATCTATATATTCCATTTTCAACATCTCAAGCAAGAAATCATTCCAACTATCAATTGGTCCAGGCAAGCACCAATGGACACAATCATTATACAACGTTACATTTTCATGTGGCCAATGCCCATATCTACTTGGGTGACCATCTGCCCTTAATAACATGGCTTGTGTAGTATCAAGTAACCTAAATCTCAATCCCCTTTTTTCCCCTTCCCTTTTAGCAACCCTAAATTCCTCTAATTGTGCCCTATAAAGATCCAAATTTGTGCCCTCTAATTTGGTCTCACTACTCCTAAAAGGTCTTGTCCTTAAACAATTACCTCCTTTATTCCATTCACCATTTTCAAAATGCGAAGGTGCAAATGTCCTAAGAAATGTTATGCCCTTATAATTTTCCAAGCTATTAAGGGCTTTAAAGGCAGTCCTAAAGGCCTTTCTATACCCATAAGACATAGGTAAATCAGTGACATTTTCTAAGAGGCAATAGCGACACCCAATTTTTTTGTGATTTTCATAGTAAATACTTGGACGAAAAAACCAATGGCCAGCATTAAGTATGACATAACTGAACTCTTCAATCTGGGCCGTCCATTCCTCATTGAATTCATCAAGGTAGAGATTGAATAGACCTGTGTTGGTTGGCCCATTGTCTTCTGCTTCTTCCGCTTTTACTAAATGTGGTGTCCAAAAGGTTGCCATTGTGAAATTGTATGATGGGTATTTCCAACGTTTGAATTGTTCATCTGGTGTATATGAAACATCAATGGGATATTCCACCTGAAATTATATATAAAAATAGAATTAGTCTAACCATCTAATGTCTATTTTATACGATAAATGTTTCGTAATTTAAATTTTAATCATAAAAAAATTTCGGATATTACAATCTATAATTCAATGATAATGATTCAAAAGTTTTATACATAAAGTCTCAACTTCAAATTTCTATTGAGTTCTAAGTATAGATTAAGATTCCATAGAGTTTATAGAAGAATAAAAATTTACTAGAAAAATGAAAAAGACAATAATAATTATCAATATAAATTATAAATAATATTCTTTTCGTTTTAAAATATTTATCGTTTAAAATTTCGCCACATGGATTAAAAAAATTATTAAATTGTCATAATTTTAAAGTAAAAAGACTAAAATACCCTTTATTAATTTTGATATAAAAAAAGAAAAGCAATTAATGCAAAAATTTAATATTGTAAAAATAAATGGAAGATAAAGTTAGAAAAAATAATAAATATATTATTGAAATCCTAAAATGACAAATAAATTGAAACAAAAATTTTTTTCTAAAACGACAAATATTTTAAAATGGAGAGAGTATTTCTATAAATTAATGACTTATCCCTCTAATTCATCTCCATATATTTTGCCTTCACAATTTGTCTTCAAATCAAGTTTCTATAGCGGATGCTTCTATAGTGAATTGAAAGCTATATGATATCAATTATAAGTGTGTCAAGTATCAAATTGATATAGTTTTATCAAACATTATAATCCAATTTAAACAAGAAATAAACTTGACAATTGGATATGTAACCTTAATACTTCATTTTTGTTGTTACCCTAAATTCTAAACCACTAAACTAAAGCCTTGTTCACAAAGCTACTAGTTTTTGTTTAATTAAATGAAGATAAAATTCTAGTATATATATGTATATGCCAAGCAGTTTCTTGAATTGGACACAAATATAATAGCATACGGTAGTAGTAGTTAATAAGAGGGTTTGGCCACCAAACTCTCCATATACACAAGTGCCTAATAATTACTTGGTGTTTTGGCTAAACCAGAAGCTTGGCATTAATTTACTTGGTCAAAATCAATTAATGTTTTGTTTATTTAAGAATATAGTAGTTTGATGATTAGCACTAATCATACTTAATTATATAACTACTCAATTTAATTAGTAAATTGGTTGGAAATGTCAAGAAACAATTACATGAACTAGATTAATATAACTATTTAATTATTTATACTCCTTCAAGGTAAAAGAAGAAAACTTAATAATTTAATCAAATTATTTAATTGCTTTGGTTTCTTCTGGCTTTAACCTGTATTTTTGTCACTTGAATTTTTAAATTAAATATATTAGTTGCTATATATGTCAGTTTCATGACCGAAAACTAACAAAAAGACATTTGTATAGAATTTTCCTTGTATTTATAAGGCGGTGGGGAACATCAATAATTAATATTTGAAACCTTATTTTCAGTTTGAATAATTCTAAATGATCTCACTCAACACTTATATGATTCATTTAATCTGATAAATACGATTTTATACAAGTAGTTAATCAGATTTTTTGCAAGAGCATATTACCACTTCTATTTTTACAGGCATGTATTTGTCTAATATTTTATTAATAAAATAATTAATTTTACATTGTTTTAATTTGGTTAGAACCACAATCTTATAGTATTTTTTTTATTAGATTGTTTTAAAAGATTTCATATAAAATATAATAAATAATATCAAAACTTAATATAATATATAATTTTATCATTCATTAATTTAAAATTTTGAATTAAATTCAAGATTTCTCATATAATATAAGAGTTTTTAGTATAAAACTTTGTATTTTTCTTTGGTTTCAATATTTGCATGTTATTATTTGCTCTCGTGTTTACTCGCATTTTTAATCTTCAAACATCTGCACATTATTATTTTCTTTGGTTCTTGGTCTTTTGAATTAGCACAACACTATTTGTTGTCGACTTCAATAAGCTCTCCACCGATGCCTCTGACATTCAGCGATATGCTTCTCCTCATGTGAGAAATCATCTAAACTAATCAATAGTGATATTCAGATATTCTATTAAGTATTGATATCGTTTGTTATATTTTTATATAAGATCTTTTAACTTTGACATCCTTTCGTGATATATATTAGACTCTTAATAATATGTAATAAAAATAAACTGTTAGCCGAATAGATCCAGATCTGCACATATCTGCTAAACCCTACTGATTAGACCTGTTTGTGAGTCAGACCTAAATTTGAAAATTTTCGCCTATCCTACCTGTAATTTTCTTCGTAATGGTAGCTTGCGATAAGGTTTATCACTAATATATGACTGTAAACACAAAAGGACACAGAAAGATTCCACTTGTTATATTTCTATTTAAGATTTTTTAACTCTAACACCCTTTTATTGGCATGTGTTTGACATTTAACTAATATGTGGCACAAATAAATTGTGGAACATATCCAAATTTGCATATATATCAGCCTCTACTTATAGACTTGTTTATAGGTAGGTCTAGGTTTGGAAAATTTAATCTATCTTATACGTAATTTTTTTCACTAATTATATCTGCGATCCGGTTCATGATCAAGTTTACTATTGATACACGATTGTAAATGTGACGAAACACAAAAGAACACTAAAAAATTGAGATGCAGAGTTGACTTTAATATCATATAAAAATTTTCGAAATTAACTCAAAAGTCTAAGCTAATGGGTGATTAGACCCAAACACTTTGGTATCATTTATTATATTTTTGTGTGGGATTTTTTATAAAACGAAAAAAACATATACAATTCCTATATTGAATTTATTATTTATGAGTTATACCTTATCTCTTGCATGGCTAGATTCTATATATATATATCATGTTGTGTATCTCACTATCTTGATTGTGATTTATGAAGAACCATTATTCATTTATTATTTCTACATATCTATCATTGCAAGAGAATTATTCTAAATAGCTAATCATATTTGTTTTGGCGCGATTATGGTTCACCATATTCCATTCCAAATATCATGCATGCCAACATTATTTTTCTTATATTATATTAAAACTTTAAAAAAGAATTGTCAAATTTTAAATGCTATTTTTTTTTTTAAATTATAAAGCAGAAACTAAACTATATTAAAGTGTTAATTCAAAAAAAGATTAAAATCATTTAAGTAATTTATAATACATCTTTTACCTAATCTTGAATCACATAATGGCCTAATTAGGTTAACTAACATTATGCATGCCAACAAAAACCCACATGGCATTTTAAAGACATTTTGTATAGAAAATGTATGGATTATTCTTATGTTTTTGAGTATACAATTTATGGATTCTTGAAATACTTATAGAAAGGGAATACATATATATATATATATACTGTCAAATGTCAGTCCATTAATTTCTTGTCAACTTAATTAGCCTAATGCTATTTATCGAATTAAACAAAACATTAAAACATTGGATTAAATTAACACAATAAATTAATGGATTCTGACTTATTCTGGTTATGATGAGGTAGCTAGTCATTATCCGTGCGTATAGACTTTGTCAAAATCCAAAAGAAATAAATAAAAAAGCATGTAACTTGAAAGAAAAACAAAAAATTGAGACATAATAAAGGATGGTAACTAATTAACAGCAAACCAGCAATATACTAATAAATTTTTATTGGGTAGCAGGATTGAAATCGTCTCCAATATTATAACAAATTTTTATTTAGTATCTGTATTGAAATCGTCTTCAAAACTATAAAGTTATGAATTGAAATCTAATTAATAACCATAAATAAAAAAAAAATAAAAAAAAGGAACAGAGGAGAGCTTAATTAGTAAATTACATACCCTGGATAGGAGGCATATTAAGGACTGCATATGGTTTCTACCCACAGAATCTCCAACAAAAGCCATGGACTTGTCTCTAACAATTTCTAGGAACTGAACCGGGTCGAAAACGGGTAGCTCGCAGCCATCTGGTTTCCACTTCCATTTCATGAACTCGGAGTCGGGTCGTCCATATTTCATGCAATTTTGATGCTCATGTATTGCCCAACATGTTGTGTTTGTGTAGTATGGAGCTTCAGGGTTTTTAACCCATTCACCAGAGAATATATCACATTTCTTATTTATAATAGGATTAATATCCCTAGAATCATATGAAAAGGGTAACTTGGAAAAATTTTGTAACAAATATAAAGGGTACCCTAGTAAAGGGTAACATAGAGGAATGATTGTGAGAAAAATTATGGTAAGGGATAGTAGTAGGACTATTAGTATTGGTGTCCTTTGTAGTTTATAAGGTTTGCTAAAGAGAAGCTCCATTATAGCTTGAAGCTTCATTTGAGAGACAGAGAGAGAGAATTGATGGAGAGTTTATAGAGAAAGAGACCTTGCTTGTATAAATAAATCAGGGATTAATTTATAGGAGAAATATAGATCTATTACTTTCTTGTATTTATAATTGGTTTGTCTAGTTTCAAAGAACAATCAATTTTGATGATTATTTTTTAATGGATAAATAAATATATATATAAATCAATATATTTACCATAATTTATATATTGGTCCATACTATTATAAAATTAGCATTTGTAAGATTTGGTTTTGTCCTTTTTTTTTTTTTTTTTATAAAATCGTGAATTTTTTATTATACTTCAATTGTTATCATTTTGATTCATTTAACACTTTTTTTTTCATTTCTAAAATTTTAAAATTATAATATATTTTAGTTTTAAAGTTATTATATCACAATTCACAAAATATCTTAATAAATAATTTCATTTTGCTAATTAAATGCAGTCTGATTAGTCTCATCCTTTCATTTAAAGGAGTAAAAAGTATGAGGTCTCGATTTCTCTCTCTCAAATCTCAAATAGTTGTCACTAATTTAGTAAGATATGTTAAAGGGAAAAACTATCTTCTATTATATAACCTATCATATTTCTACGGGTATTTCTCCCCCATAGTATAAAAAAAAAATTCCATTTTTATAGCATATAATTTACATATTATTAAAATACAAAAATTTGATGCAAATAGAAATTGGGAATAAAATCAACCGATATATAAACTTTTATATAGATAAAATTTTTAACGACACTATTATAGATATTTAACAATACTATGAATATACTATGAATATATATTGGCATTTAGTAATATTATCAATATGATGGTACCTATAAATATGCACTTTCTATTAATTGTTAGTTTTGTTAAAAATGAAAAAAGAATCAAACGAATAGTTTGATGTGGAAATAGTTCTCATATTGATTAAATATAATATATTGAATGAACTTATATATAATTAGATTTTTCAATTTCAATAACTAACTTTTGAGATTGGCACAACTATAACTATATTAGCTTTCAACATTTCTACAGTTTTAACTATAAGTATCAATAATATTTAATTAGTGTTGCTAAACATAACATTGGTTATAGTAGTTTTGTAAAATCTCATATTATTCATTGAAATTAATTTAGGGAATGAAACTATTAACAAAGATTAAAATGCTACTTATGCAATATCTCAAAAATATTGTAATAATTTACTTTTTCTTTATCATATGAGTTTGCAATTAAGAAATTGATGTTGATATATGATAATATACGTGGATATTTTATATATATATATAAGACAAAAGCCTCTAACTATCCAAGATAAGTTATAGGATTCTTTACCGATTAATATCATGAAGCAACAAACATATCATTCCGACTAGAACGTTATCAAAAAAAAAAAAAAGCATTCAAATGACATGTTTATCCCAAAAATAGGCAGTCAATCTGCAGGAAAATTTGGTCACATTATAAATATCATTTATCTCTAACAAAAAAAAATTATTACTTATTTTTTTCTATTTAATCTTTATTTGTCTTTTCATATATTTTTCAAAAATATAATGAGTTGAAAGTTATAAAGTTAAACTTACCTATTAATAATTTTCCAGTCTTACTTACACTAAATATATACATCAATATAATGAAATAAGAATATACAGAGAAAAAAGGATATTAATATTTTTTTATTAAATAAAAAATAGACAAAAAAAATTATATTAACTAAAATATCTTATAACTCATTAATATGATATATGTGATAAACGGATGTATTTGATGTAAATAATAATTTTCCTCATAATAATCTAATATGTATGATGAGAAATAATTCCTCATAATAATCTATTACAATTCAATCTTTCAAATCAAAATTGTTGTTGTTATTATTTGTATTCTTAATTATTTTGATATTAATTTTAAAAAATTATAATGTTATATTATTCTATTTTACCAAATTTAGTTTTATCTAAAAGAACAATCACCTTCGTCTATATTTAATTGTGGTGGGCAGAAAATGGCATTCTCCCTTTAATTTAGAGAAAATTTTATTTTAACAATTAAGTTATATATGATTAATTAATTATATTTATAGTGATTGGGTATATTACCAATTAATTATTATGTGTGACTATTTCATTTGATACGAGTCTCCTTCCTACTCATTAATTGATTCTGTAAGCAATCAAAAGAAATTAATAACTTGATTATGATCCTGGCTGATCATTTTGACAATTTCCTCTTCTTTTTCTTCTAGCTAGCATAATTAATTTTAATGACCGACTAAAATTAAGATGGTGCATTTTATGATTACTTTATTAGAAATCAAAGTAAATTTATTTTATTTTATTTTATTTTTATTAAATAAAAGGTTTGTATAATTCCCAAATTATATAATTATATATATATTTTTTATTTAGTAATAACATACTATTGTAAATCAGTTTCTGTAGAGTAAATTAAGTTTATCTCTCTAATCCTAGATAATTATATACATTAAGAGTATATATCTGCACATTATACGTCACTAGTTTGGTATTATATTTCATCAAAGTTTTAGTTAGGTTTTCACTATCATTAGTTGCATCATCTTAATGAAATAAGTTAAATGGATCTTTCCTTGTGTAATTTTCATCATTATTTCTCTAATTAACCAAAAATGTCAGTTCAACGTCTTTGACCTTTCTCATTTTGTTGCCAAGTGATTTCTTGGAATAGCTATGGCTTGAGCTAGCAGCCAAGAAAATGGAAATTATAGGCTTTTTTTTATTCTTATAAATATGTCTGAAATTTTTAAATAGAAAGATATTGTTTGCTACTATTGGTAAATCATAATAATATGTAATATAATATAATTAAAAGTATTTTTATTATAAATTTATATTAAAAATGTATTTAATTATATTATATTTCATTACGGTTTACTAAATACACTCAAAAGATATTAGAGTTTGAATTTAAATATTTTATGCTGCAAAACAAATAATCGATTATTGATTGAACTCATAGTTGAATGCTAAACTTAAAGTCTTTTTAAGGATATCCAAATCAATTTCTAAGGCTTCATTTGAATTGAAAAATTCTCAAATTCATGAATTTAATAGAATTTATGAATTTTAATAATTTTATCGTTTAAATTTATTATAAAATGAATTAATTCATAAGGAGATAATTTTATAATACTATAAATTTATTAGGGACAATCTTAGAATAAGAAAAATTATGATAATTTATCATTTGTAAAAATTGGTGGATTTTAAATTTTTTCACCAAGGGGGTGAAAAATTCAAATATTTAAAAATGAAAAATTTTAAAAGGTAAAAGATTTTTTAAAATCCATAAATTTTGATCCTTTTTTAGATTGTAAACAATAGATTTAGTTTAAATGCATAGATTTTATAAAATTTCTTACACAAAACGGTAAGTGGGGTTTTTATTTTTAATTTTAATTCATCAAAAAGTTTTAAAGAAAATGGGTTATTAAAATTTAAATTGTTGATCTTTTGCATGTTAACAACTCAACGACCCAACTAATAGATTTTTATCGTGAAATTTTTACATAAATAATTCAAAAACTAAAAAAATTAATTTTTTTATATCTGGATTTTTATTTCACAAAAATAACCCGAATTTTTATCCTCATTTATAAATTTACCTTCTCTTCTTCTCTTTGTCTATCAAAGTCAAACTTTGTTCTTTTTAACTAACATATATAGATTCCATTTTCTTTTAAAATTAAAAAATTAATTTAATCACATTAAATTTTATTTATAAAAAATCAAAATAAATTAACTACTAATCAAAATGAATTAATTACTATCCTATTTAGATTGAAAACTATATAGTTTATCTAAATTTATATATTAGGTTTTCTATAAATTTATACAGTATTATTTATTTCATATAAAAATTAAATTCATATTTATAAATCAAATACTTTTAAATTTCTATTTTTTAAAAAATTTTCAAAATAAGCAAAATTAGTGAATATAATATTTGAATAATTCATGGTATTTCAAACTAATAACAAACATAAATTTTACAATATCAAACTTCAAGCGAAAACGACTAACCAAAACTCTACAACTCACTATTATTTGGTGATGAAACTTTCTTAGCAGTGAATCGTGTGCCACTTGTGTTTGAAATTTCAATTATACAAAAAATACAATAAATAATATACATTAAGTAAAAAATAATATATTTCTAATAAATAATTAATATCTAATACTATTTAACATTTAATTTATGAAATTTATTAAATAAAATTCAGTATATTTTTATAATATAATTAATGTCTATTACTATTTATACAAGCTATAAACTTCAAACAAAACAAAAATCACAGCAAACAATGTATATTAAAAAAATATATACTTCTTGTAAATAATTAGTATATAATTCAAATTTAGTATATTTTTATAATATAGTATATTTTTAGTAAATTATTAATATATAATACTATGTAATATTTATTTTTTTTCTAGAAATTAAAAAAATTAAATGTTAAAATGAGATAATTTTCTAAAAAGAAAATCATAAATATAAAACCTAACAAGTTAAAAGAAATTAAAGAAAAAGTTAAAAAGTAATTAAAAAAGTATAAATATAAAAAAAATTGAGAGGCTATAAATGTTAAAAATATATATATATAAAAAAAAAGATATATGACATAAATTCCTCTAAATAAATGGTAAATCTTTAATTAAATTAATTAATAAAAGGGAAAGATTATATAATCACAGATTATGTCCAGGCCTTCTAACCCTAGCAAAAATTATGATTGGGCCTACTCGATACTAAAGCACTTTTATACTCTATACTTAAAAGCCCAATTACTACTGGGCTTGAGCTAATAGCTTAACCAAAATTTTTTAGAAAAAATTAAATCGAACTAAAATTTAATTTAAATTTTAAAATTTTTAAGTCGAATAAAAATTATTAAAAAATTGAAAATAAATTGAATCGAATCAGTTAGTTTCATTTGATTTTTTTTTTCCAATTTAGTTTTACTCACTCTTAATTGCATCGCACTGCAAATCCAAGCTAAAATTTAAAATATATATATATATATACTCTACATCCAAAAATAATAATCCACATTTAATTTGACATAAAAATTAAGAATTTATATTTTTTTTTTGCTAATTTATTCTTATTAGTGCCCCAAATAATATTAATTATTCTTAAGGCCCATGTCATATTTTTTTTTTAAAAGTTAGACCCGTTGAATTCTAAACGAACCTAACCGGATATGATTCTAATTCTAATCTCATGAAGTAATTTAATTAAAAAAAATATTAAGAATTCATTTGAGAAATCTTATGAAATTTATAGATCTCAAGAAGTGTTTTTCTTTCATTTATGCTTGGATTTTGAAAGAGGATGGAATTGTCCCAACTCCAAAGCATGGGAATTGGGAAGGAGTCGATAAGAGAATGCCAATTAAGGAATTGCAGAAAGTTTTTTGTTAGGTGCGTTCACGTGTGGATAGAATAGAGCTAACTCAATATGGTCTTAGTCTCAAAATTAACTAAACATTCACACTCTCTCCCTATGTACTTACAAATTTCTGTCTTTTTATGGGCTTTGAAATTTGCAATACCTAAATCTGTCACTTATCACATTAAAATGATATTTTTAGTGTCTTAACCTGATAAAATTTATCAATTGAGTATTTGAATTTATAAAAATTTCAATTAAATATTATAACTTATAAAAAAGATTTGAATCAAGTATTATTAGCATACTACAAACTGCTAACTTTATATAAATTATAAAAATATCCTTACAAAATTATAACATAATTCAAAAATTTTAAAATTATTATAATTAAACTATCTTTTTAAAATTTTAAAATTTTAAACACTTCTGAATATATATGATGAAATACTATTAATGGAGTTTGTAGTGTATTGGAAAATATTTTTTTTAAATAATAAGTTTATAAAAATTCTTAAACTTATAAAAACTTCTATATTTTTATTTATTTTTGAATATGTGAAAAATATATTAAAAATGATAGATTACATCATAAATTCAAAATTCAAATCTTGTTGATTTTTTTTACCTTTTAAAGATTATTATATGAATAAAAAAATAATTATATGATATATATTTACCATTTTGAAATTTTAAAAAGATAGTTTAGTTGTAAAAATTTTGAAAATTTTGGATCATTTTATAAGTTTTTAAGAATTTTTTTATAATTTATATAATATTACAGGTTGATAATTTATTAATAACACTTGATTGAATTTTTTTTTACATGTTGTAATATTTAATTGAAACTTTTATAAATTCAAATACTCGATTGATAAATTTTGCCAAATTGAAACACCAAAAATATCATTTTACCCACTTATCACTTTGCATTTAGATTATTGCATGTTTGCCCAACATGTTCTTTTTGTAAGTTCCTTTGCCATATTAATTCACTAAATTACTCAAATAATATTGAATTCCTTTTCAAATTAACATTTTACCTCCAATATATTTTAGGTATTTTTTAATAAATTTATAAGTTGGTCCCTCAAAAAATTTTTAATTGGAAGTTTTGTATATATTTTTAATAAGATATACATATTTAACCTCTCTAATTTTTAAAAAAATTATTTATTACATGTATATTTCATTAATTTATATATAAATAATTTTATGATATAATTATGCACTTTAAAAACTTCAGAAAAGATTTATTTTTCTTTATCAAATTAGTTTTTTCTTTTTTTTTTTTTTACATTTATACTTTGACCCCCTAAATTTTAATACATTATACATTCATAAAAACTTGTATAAATAAACCAAAATGACAACAAAGTCTATATAAAAAAAGGTTTATTACTATTAACGTAAATAAATTTTAATATTTGTTAAATATATATTTTTTTAATTTTTATCTTTTATATATATATATATAAAGTTCAAGCAACCATTTACAATTAAATACATTTAGTTGATATTATATTATTAAATTTAAAAATTATTAAATTAATTTATTAAACTTTTCATTAATTACATTATCATATTATAGCATTCAATTGATCAATGGCATTCAATTGATTTGAAATTCTCCAAATGTGATGAGGTGGCAACAAATTGTGCTTACCTTTTCTTAGTTTTCAGATCATATATATATATATATATATATATATATATGATTTGAATAATTTATATGTACATAAAAAAAATGAATTTTGACATTTAAGTAAATAATTAACAATATCACAAAAATTTATTTAATTTGCATTTTTTTTTTAATTTCTCAGTCCATTTTATGGCTAAGCAAACATGTGTAGAAAGATTTTTATTTCATATCCCCACTTTGCTAAGTCTTTTTCAAAGAATTAGTAGCCTCTAAATATGGTAATCCTCAGTAGAGAAAAAGTTACCGAAAATCACACAAGGAAAGAAAGTGATTTTGGGGATTAGCCAAATATATATAGTTGGTTCTTGCACTCTCCTTAATTAATTAGGAGTTTGGACCACCGTTGATTGAGAGTTATTGTTCCATCACATTCACCAATATAAATCAATGTTTTTAAAACATGACCAAAAGTTAAATTGGTCATTTTATTAGTTAGATCGGATATTAAATTGGTCATTTTGTTGGTTTACAGTTTGATTGGTCTATCCGCTAGTCCAACTTAATCGCTTTACCTTTTTCTTTTCTGTTTTTTAATTTTTTTAAACTCAAAAAATTATAGTTTTACGTAAACTCTAATATGACCAATTCATATATTTATTTTGATTTGAACTGATTTTTTCAATTTATAAATCTTTCAGTTTTTTATAATTTAAAAATCAAATCAATAACTAGTTTATATAAACTAGTCCATCAATTGATTCGATATAGTTTTAACATCAGCGCTGTAAACCTAAATTTGTGTCCAAAATTATCATCCCATTCATTTTACTTATTCTTTAATGTTTGAAATCATTGGTTATTTCGATGTCTCTCACATTAATAAAGCCCACTAATTTTAATTGTAAGAGAATTGGCTCATAAATTATTCCTAAGGAATTTTAATATCAATAATTACACACTACAATAAATAATCTCTTTCAAGGACAAGATCAATATACTTTAAAAGATAGAAAATTTAATATGATAAATAATTAATAGTAAGATTATCAAATATAATGAAACTTCTATAATTAAAAATTTTTATAATACTATTACAAATATTTAGGAACACAATTAACATAATATTAACATTTGGTACGCAATTAATTTGTTGTTATAGGTATGTACTTATTATTATTTGTTAGTTTAAACAGTAAGTATCAAATGATATTAAATTAGTGTTATTAAATCTAATATTTATAATAATAAATTAAATTTTGATATCTAGTGTGAAAGTGATCAAAACTTGTTACTAGATTAAATCATTAATTAACACTCCTAGGTTAAAAGATATTAATTGATAAAATTATAAGGTGAAGCAGAAGATAATACTATCTAAAAAAAAATTATTTTTTTTTATTTCTATCTGAATTATGTATTAAGAATATAATTTCATATTGATTAATTATAAATATATTAAGTGATTAATATAAAAATAGATTTCCCAACCTTAACAACTAGCTTTTAAAATTGGTTCTCACAAATCTAATTAAAAATTTAATATGGTATCAGAGCTTAATTGATTCTTGTAACATCTCATATTCTATTATAATTCGGACTGAAATTTCAATTTCTTACCCCGTATAGAATTTCTTTCAAATTTCTTACATGTTGAGGGTTTATTACAATTGTCTTAACAGTGAAAATTGTGTTCCAAACAACTCAGTTTATATCATAAATTGCAAGTGTCATATGAATTTAATCAAAATTTATCTTCGTCTAATTGCCACTTGAGAGGACTATCAAAAATATAATTTGACATTGATTAATTACAAATTATTAAGTGATTAATATAGAAAATGGACTCCTTAACCTTAATTATTAATTTTTAAAATTAGTTCTCTCAAATTTATATTAAAAATTTAATATCATGTTTATTGTCTTTCTTTAATTTATCTAATAATTTTAATTAACATCTATCATCCAATAAACTGAGAGATAATGATGAAGACTTCACCATTGTCTCCAACACTCATTGATGTCATATTCTCTTGCCTTCTTTTCCAATTGACCATTTGCAACTTGTAAGACTAAAGAAATTAAGCTTTACTTCTTGAAATTTCAATGTTTTCTGTACACATATAAAGAGATATTTAAAAAGTGCCTTTGATTATTTTTTGTTTTTGATATTTAAACAAATCATCACATTTGTCATTCACACTACAGTAATTTTAGTTTAATATCATTTAATATATACTCTTAAAACTAATAATTAACAAGTACATACTAATACTATTATTATTAAATATTAATAACATATTAATGATATTCTCAAATATTTATAATAGTGTTATCAAAAGTTCTAAAATTTTATATATCAAGTGGTAGTAATATTAAAATTTATTAATAATAAATTTTTACTTTTAATCACATGTTAAAAGAGTTATTTGCAGTAGTGTCAACAAGACAACGAAGTAATTCAATTATCGACTATTTTAACTCGTATTACAGAAATAAAAAATTCAATAACTCAATTTTAAATAACTTTTATTCTTTTTAGACTTATATATATATATAAGAACCAAATTACTGACTATATTTTTATAGTAGCTAAATAACGACTATGTTAAAACGACTATAAAAATACTACACTTTAATGACTATTTTATGATTATATAGTCGTTAAATATACTGCTAAAGAATGACTTTATATTTAACTACAAATTTAATTGTAAATTAATTGTTAATTAGAGGCTAAGATAATATAATTGCTAGTTTGAGACTAAATTTTGATGGGAGAAAGAAAGTTGACGGTTCAAATTATTTACAAACTGATCTAGTGACTAATATCGATAGTCGCTAAATTCATGACTATCGAATTTAATAGGTAAATTATTAACTTTTAACATACTTTTTTATTTTCTCACTTATTTTATATTTAGCTACGACTTTGGCTATGGAATCATCCATAACCAAACTCGAAAAAAATTTTCCACCTAAAATTTAAATCTTGCTTATTTTATATTAAGTGATAGAATTTTTTGTCACCTAAATTTATTCCGCGCAAAGTTTTTATTTTCTCGCTTATTTGATATATTAGTGACAGATTAGTGTCAAAATGTTTCATCGTTAATTCAAAAAAAAAAAAATTGTCACCCAATTAGCGATAAATCTAGTAACAGATTTTTGTTTATGGCTAAATCTAAATTTTTATAAAATCCCTTTCCTTTCTTACTCCCATCATTTTTTTCTCTCTCTCTTTTCATTTTTTCTTTATTTCACTCTTTTATTTTCTTTATTCTTCATCATTTGTTTCTCATTTTCTACTTAATTTATTTCTTTATAATTTTTTCTTTTTTTTTTATCTCTTTCATTTTTTTCTTCATCTCTTTTCTTTATATATAATTAATATTTTCTTCTTCTTTCTTCTTTATTTTTTTCTATATCATTTCTCTCTCTCTCTCTCTCTATATATATATATACACATCTTTTTTTTTCTTTATCACTTTTTTTTTGCTATTTCTCTCTCTTTTTTCTATGTTATTATTTCTCTTCATTTTCTATTATAATTGAAATATTATTGTCATTTTTCTTCCTCTATCATCTTATTATTATTATTATTATTAATGAAAATAATGGAGATAAAAATGGACAATTAATATATTAAGAAAATTAAAATAACGAAAATTGAAAATTTGGACAATTATTTTGAAAAAATAAAAAATTAGATACTACATTATGTTAGTAGCTAATTAGCCATATTCAATAGCAAATTAGTCGCAACCAAAATTATTTTAGTCGTCTTCTTTTATATTTAACAACTGTGTTTTTTTGATTAGCATATGATGTTTTTAGTTTCTAATTAAAAATTATTATCATTTAATAACTAATCAACGACTATTTTACTGGTAAAAAAAATTTAGCGAGAAGATTTTTAGTTACTATGTGATTTACTCAGTTATAATTATAATGACCATCTAAAATTCATAATTTAGAGATTATATTTGGTAGTCTCTAAAACCAATTTTTCTTGTAGTACATTATCACTAAGCTATATCTGGGAGAGCATTTTTTTTAACATTTAAGTTGTATTTATGATGCCAAAAAAAAAAAAAACCACACAAAAAAGAAAACCCACATGACATAAGCAAATTCGTTCTAGAGGGTATTTATGGAAAAAAAATAATGATTGTACTATATGTAGAGAAGTAAATTTGCATTCTCTCCACTGAAAGAGAGAGAGAGAGAGAGAGAGAGAGAGAGTGATAATGAACTCTTATAACTCTTCCAATTCTTATTAACTAATTTGCGTGGTCCGCCTTCCAAGCTTTTAATAATGCTTTCAATGTGACTTGCAACCGTTACATTTCATTCATATCATCTATTTCATTTACACATAACCCTGAACTCTTTTCTTTCTCTAACTCTTCTGCTATAATAAACTTCTTGAAATTTCCCCTACAACCCTTTTCATTTCTAGAACAAGTAAGGTTGATTTCAATCTTGAATCTTGAATCTTTTCTAATATGAAAGATTTGTTTATAAGTTGCTAATTATGACTAATTATTTTGCTTGTTTAACAGGTTTTTGATCAATTAAGCATGGTGATGATGGGATTGGAGAGATTAGTAGTGACCTTGAAATCAAAAATAAGGTCTTTGAAGATGAAGAAGCCTTATGATAAGATTGAAAAGAGTGAGAGTATGAGAGTTGAGATTAGAAGCAGAAAAGCTCGTAGACTCATTGAAGAAACCTTGAAAATTGCAGATTCACCAAAGAGCAAAACTTATGCTTTATGAGTTTCTCTATATATCTGTAATTGTCTTTGCTTTTCTTTTTTAACCAAAATATGAGTTTACTTACTGTAAGTAAACAGGGGGTCATTAGTCTGAAATTACCCTGTTTTAATGTTTCAAAAACTGTGATTATAGAATATATATATATATATATATATATATACAGAGAGAGAGAGAGAGAGAGAGAGAGTGTTTGGTTCTATCCATAGCATTTTCATTTCAAGAAAATATGGTGTTTAGTTTTCCATATATATACATATATATTTTCTTTTGTTTTTGTTTTATTTTTTACAGTTCACTGGCTATTGAAAGCTGCAAAATGGTAATGTCAAATGTTCAAGTAAAAATTCCAAATGTTTGATTTAAACCTCTTTTTAAAATTACATTTTTACTTTCTATTATTTCTTTTTAAAATTTTTTATTACATTTAGTAAATAATGGTTTAAAAAAAATATATAACTTTTTAAAAATCATGATTTGCTAAACTCTCAATATTGCAAATGCAGTTGGACACTAAGAAAATTAAACAAAAAAAAAAATGCTAGATAGCTAATCATTACTATTCCATATATGATATAAACAACTTAAGATGTAGGTAGATATATCTATATATACCTTCAAGATTTGATATAAAGAATAATCTTACCTTCTTAACACGAATTCTAATACATTAATGCATGTTGATTCTTGTAATAAAAAAGTTGGTATCACTTAAATAAGATTTTGAATTCGAGCATCGTGAATATCAATATTGGTATTGAGAAAGATTTCTCCTTTATAGATCCTTTTTAACTCAAATCTAAAATAGTCAGAGTCTACAAAGTTGCGGAATACTAGGTTGTTAAGGAAAAAATAAGAATTCTAATATTAATACGATACTGTGCATTGATTGTTATAATTCATGAAAGAAGAAGGTTGTTATGATTTTGTTTCAATAATATAGGACTTAAAAGAAAAAAGTTATTATGATTTCGTTTCGATAATATAGGACTTGAAATAATCTCATATCCACTAGATTGTTATACTTCTTTTTTAAGAGAAGAAATTTTTTTTTTCAAAAGAATAATAAAAAAAAATACGCATTCACTGTTACATATAAGAATTGAAATAGGAAAACCACTATTCAAAGACATTAATGCCCTAAACCATGATTTTGACTTAAAAAAAATGACCACATTTAGTAAATTATGATTTGGAAAAGATGACAAAAGAGAATATATATATATATATCACAAAGGCAAATTTTTTTAGAATTTCTAAAATCATGATGGATTTGCTGATAAAGCCCTAGATTTTGCAAAATTAGATTGGGAGAAAATTTGAAATAGTAAGTTAAATTGAAATTAGGTATGATTTTTGTTGACTAATTAAATGTGAAAATTATTCTAACAAATCACAATACTATTAGACATCAAACAATTCCCAAAAAATTAAGGCGCTGACCTACACTCTGATCTGTTTCCTTTTGTAAATAGGTCATCTTTACTTTAATCAATAACTACTTTTGGCCATATAATAAAGGTAAACTGCAGATAAAGCTTTACCTGATGAATTCTTTGCTGACGATATTTTTCATAGGATACTACTCTCAGCTCATAAGGCAAAGAGTGATAAATAATAGAATGAGAATTAAAGAAAAATGGTCCACCAACCAGCTTTAATTCAATTATAATCAGTCGTTTTTAAGATTATGGGATTATAAATTTTAATTTTATTCAAAATTTAATAAATTAATTAAAAAATTCATATGATACAGTCTTTTTATATTAATTACCCAAAATAAATGAAATTACGAGTCTGAACTCTAATAAAACTTAATAATATAATGAATTAATAAAAAAAAAAAAAAACCATATATGACTTGGCTCCTTCTGTATTAATTTACACAGAAAGTTAAAAAAGATGGAAAATAAGAGGCTGAAACTCTGTGTAAATTAACGACGAGAAAAGGGAGGAAGTTAGTACTGATGTGGCAATTGTCTGGACATGAAAATAAAGATCTGGTTGTGGACATGATGGGTTTTAATTAAAGACAGAAATTATTTGATATCCTTGAAAAAAGAAAAAAAAATAAAAAAAAGTTAAGTCCACATTTATTCCCACTACATATTGCAGAGAGCAAGAGTGTCCACACAATAAAGATATACTGCAAAAAGTGAAACTAAAGGAGACAGTAAAATAATAGATTTAGTGGTGTTTCTTAAAGATATAGTGGTTAGAATCTATATGCATTATCTAATTAGACAAGCAAACAAAGACTAAAAATTGCATATGTAATGTAGATGTTTGATGATTCAAGAACTTGTCTTATGTTTTGAGGACCAAATTGATTACAAGGTTCTTAATTAAATTTAATTTTGAAAACCAAAAAGAAATGTGTAACCTTTCATCATTGCAATGGTTATGACTTATAATCCCTATATCAAGCTCAAAGGTTTTTTTGTGGCCCAAAAAAGAAAAGTTCAAAAGTTTTTAAGGTATTGCATGGAGTTCATTACTGTAATTAAAAAAAAAAGAAAAATTCTTATTTACACTAAGAATATGTTTAATAAGACGTAATAGCACGTAATGTAATGTAATCAAATGAATATCTAAAGTAAATTTATATAAAAATTTATTTGATTATATTATATTTCATCTCATTATAATTTATCAAACACACTCTAAAAATACGTTTAATAGAATAAAATGAAATATAATATAATGTAATCAAATAAATTTTAAATGTAAATTTATATTAAAAATTTATTTGATTACATTACATTACCTTTCGTTATGACTTACCAAACGCATTCTAAATATATATATTCATCTCATATATCAAATTAATAAGTGATAAAATATTTTAACTAATATAATTTTTTATCTATTTTTATCCGATAAAAAAATAATCAATACTTTTTTTATTATATATATTTTTATTTTATTAAATTAATATACACGATACTGACAAAATTTAATTTGAAAAATATACATCATTGAAAATTAATCTAATTAACCTCGATTTTTGAAATTTTTATAATGTAAATAAAAATTATCCGAACTTAAATATGGGAAAGAGAAAGATCGGAACTTAGCAGGATAATTGGCTATAGAACTTGTCAATAAACCAATTATTAAATTTATTATACAAATAATTTGTTATACATTATAATCTCCTGACTAACACGCACACACATGTATAAAATAATCTTAAAACTTTCAAAGTTTTTATAATTTATTGTCACATCACTTTTGAAATTTTGATTTTAATAATCTTAAAATAATTAAATGTCGATTTAATAGGGTAATTAATGAGAAGCACTTCAATCAATTAGTTTAATCAATTATTTTTTAAAAAACAATATTTAATAAATTAATTAATCTTTATAATTTTGTAAAAATCACAAGCACAAGCTCTCTCAACTTGATCAGGTTTGATCAATATGAAAAAAAAATGGGCTGGATCTTCTTTTTTTGGACCTGAGCCTGATGCCTGTGAAAGAGAAGAAAAAGGATCAGAGAGAAGCCGGACCTTTTGCCTGACTTTAACCCTCCGACGATCAAGTTAGTCTTTTCTTCAGAGTATTTTAGTGAAAGAAAAGGGATGAGAGAAAGCCGAGTTTCAACTACCTGTGCTTAGATTTTTCTTTCCCTTTTGTATGATTTCTGGATTAGGTACGTCTGACACCTTTCTTTTGAGGAATGACATCCTCTGTCATTCGACCATACTGGTTGGTGAAAGTTGGTAGCAGGCGCATGTCCCCTGTCCCATTCCTAGGGATGTCTGGTAATGGGGGTGTCAGGGCATGGTGCAGATTGTCTAAGGACTGATCCTCCTGCTGGATGACTGGACATGTCATCAGAGGGCTTCGGCCCTTACTTGCTCAGCAAATCATCCGGCTGGCGAAGAAGGGGAGTAGCATCTAATCCGAAAGCCTTTGGAGTTGGATCGTTCGAGGGTTCGGCCAATGGGCCCTGTTTCCATTTATCATAGTCTCTGAAGGCTTTGCAATGGGCTTGGGCTACAGGAGGGTCCAAGCCTCTCTTGAGAGTCACTTTCATCCCTCATCAGGAGCCCCCCTGTTTTATTAAGGAGAGAGCGAAGAGTTGAACCTTAGTAAAACAACTTCGTACCCTTGTATCCTTATCTTCTGAGGTCTTTCGATCGAAGAGAACTGCTTCCGCTTTGAATGGCAAAGAGGTCATTTCATTTCCTTATCTTAGGAGAGGCTTTCGTTTTGCTGGGGGGCTTCGTCCGATCTAGGCATTCACTTCATCTTCTCGAAGGATAGCTTTCGTCTGATCGAAGGGATCAGAGGTGCTAAGAACCGTCAGCATTCTAGACAGTCTTCGTAGGGTAGATGGAAAGTCACACAGCCATTGAATGCATGCACAATTGACAAGGATAAGCATTGAATGCCAAAACGCGCATTGAATGCACGTCTCCTCGTTCTCCCCATTCTTCCATGTGTCGCAGCAGACGGTTAAGTTTTCCTTGGATTTTAAATTTTGAACGTCCATTTAATGCCCCCACTTATTGCTGTGGCGGTTACCGAGGACGCTCTTAGTATATATATTCCTTTGCCTTCCCATATCCAGAACTTCTTGCTTATTCTCTCGAATCTCCTATTTTTCGTAGTTTTCCCATATCTGTTCTTTGGCATTTGCTTCCCTTTCTTCATTCGTTCCAATAGACCCCAGAAAAGAAAATATTCCCCGTAGGGACCAAGTGAGCTCCTTCCATTACCAAAAGATATTGTAGGAGGAATGGGGGGAGATAGCCCCTATTGCAAAAACATCTGAATTTTTGGCCTTCGGCCAGAACTTAGAAGGCAGCACTCAATTCATATTCCGCCGGGTTGAGGCTCACGAGAGGGTTTACTCCAGCGACCCCAAAGCTGTTCTGCCTAAAGACAACCGGCACTACATTATTTTCTACCACCAGCTGGAAGCTGGTCTTCTTTTTCCTCCTACAAAGTTCAAAGTTGAATGCTTCAACTACTTTGGAGTAAATCCAATGATGCTGACCTCGAACTCCATAAGGGACATGCACGTCTTCGAAGTTCCCTGCTTCGCTCACGGCATTCGTCCTTCTGCTCGCCTATTTCAATGCTTTTACAGGATCTAGAGAGCGCAGCGGTCACCGAGGGTTTACATGACTTCTGCCAGGCCTCGCCGGAGCCTGTTCTTTAATAAAGAGAACAAAGTAAAGGACTGGAGAGGCAAGTTCGGGTTGATAGAGGTCACTGAAGGCCTCGGTGATAAATCCCCTGGATTTGGTTTCCCTAGCCATTTCCTGCATCCCACTGAAGGCCTTACTGAGTGGCCTGAGAGGCTGTCCACTGAGGACAAATCAAACCTCAAGACCTTGGTCCATCAGGGTTATACTTATAACTCTGAAAAGATGATGGCCTCCTTCTATGCGGAGGACGAGCATGGCCTTCCAACTCCTAGACTTTTGCTGAAAGATATAAGAGCTAACTCTGCTCCTCACTCCTCACTTGCTATAGGTTTAATTGACTGTGGAGTATTGATCTTGTTGTTGCTGTGTTTGTTGTTTCGATTGTAGTGGAGGCCAAGGATCCTGCACATTATCAGGATATCATGAAGGAGATAGAAGGGGAAGATGATGAGCTTCCCATTCTTAACCTCAAGACGGGGAAGTTCCATTTGCGCTCCTCGTCCGCCCTGCAGTCTTCGTCGGCAAAGCTTCGTAAGGATAAGCCAACGAAGCCTGTCTCCGCTGGATCCGGTTCAGCTGTTGGATCAGAAGGGGCCCAGGTGAGTGTGGCCAGTGCGAAGTCCATTCGAATAATTCAAAGGTGACTTGTTAAAGCTTCTGATCGCTCTATTCCTGTTGTGCAGAGAGGTACTCCTCTGCTTTGAGCTGCACCCATTGCTGCAAGGCCTGCTCCTCAGAGGGGCATCTCAATCTCAGGGCTTTCTGAGGCTTCCATTCCTCCGCCTCCACCTCCTCCAGCGAGTGATAAGGGGAAGGGAGCGTTCGTACCTCGTCCGCCCAAGCTGAAAGTAAAAGGGCCCCCTGTCCCCAATGTTCTTGACCTAATTGCTCACTCTTCTCAGGGGGTGGAGCAACTTGCGGACTTAGAGAAGGCTCTGACAAACGTTACTGATGCTAAATTTGAGGCCCGTCTGAAAAACCTGATGGATGACTTGAGTGCCCCTGTGGCTGAAGCTGGGGCAGGTAACTTTTCTTCTCCTCCATCACCTTCATCATATAAAGACCCTCACGTTATCCGAGGGACATATCTGAGATGGTCGAAGGAGGTCATACCAAGGAGATCTCCTAGTGCCGAGGAGGTCGAAGCCTGGGAGAAGTATATTGAGGAGCAAAGGATTTCATATCCTGACTTTGCGACCCTCATGAGGCTTTATCCTTCCCCAGTTAATACTGCGACCGAAGGGGAGGCCTTCGTTTCAAGAAACAGAGGCAACTTCTTGCCTTCTTATTATCATTTACTTCTTCTTGTCTTTATCTGCTGATTTGAATGTGTGAATGCTTTTGCTCTTGTACTTTGCAGTTTTTGCGGGCGAATCGGACGCCCCTGCTCAGGAGCCTTTCCTGGAGGCTTTGTTCGCACCTGTCATGGTTTCTTCTGGAGCCAGCGAACCATTTCCTTCATCTGCTGTTCCGCTGGTGGCTGATCAAGGTACAACTGTTGCTGCACCCGACGAAGCATTTCCTTCAGTTGCTGCTTCGTCTGGGGTCATGCCAGGGGCTGTTGTTACTGTCAAAGGTGTCTCCTCTTTTTGTCCCCCTAAGAGGAAATTAACAGTAGGGGAGTTCCTTAGTCACAAGAGGCCATTGGCGGTAACTTCAACCACCCTCGTTCCGAAGGCCCGCTATGCTTCAGAGACTCCTTCACCTGGGACGGATGTAGGAGTGTCAGCTCCTCCACAGGGGACAATAAAGGAGGCTTCTCCGCCAAGCAAGAGGCCGCGAATCGGAGAGCCAGCGGAGATTGTAGTAGTGGATTCACCTCCGCTCGAAGGAGTCGAGGCATCTGCTGGTCCTCCTTCCATTGCTCCCACCGCCACAGTCTTGGCCCCTGTGCCCTTCTTGCGTCCGGCCCCTAGGCCTCTTTTTGGGTCTGTGGAGGATACTCTTGCCAGGCAAGAGACTCTGCTAGAGAAGGTAAATTCATTGCTCACTTGAGTTGTGACCGTTTAGCACATTGCCTAATCATTGTTGTTTGTTGCAGGCGCTTCTAGATTCTAAAATTTTGAAGACGCCCGGCAGGCGGCAGAGGACAGGTTGGGATTATGTTTCCGTCTGGAGGAAGAACTGGCTTATGCAAAGGCGAAGGCTGAGGAGGCCATAGAACAATCCAGGACCCATGAAGAGGCTCGTTCGAAGGCCGAAGGAGAGGTTAGCGCCTTAACTGCGACAGTGGCATCAAAGGACAAAGCCATTGCCGATCTCAGCGTGCAACTGGACAAGTTGAAGAGTGCTAATGAAGAGCTTGCCAGAGAGGCCGAAGAGGTTCCTAGTCTTCGAGAACTCTTGAAGAAGACTAAACAGGAACTTCGAGTCTCAGAATTTGGATACACACAAGCCACTACTCGAGCTCAAGTTGCACTTGAGAAGGCTAACAAGGCCGAAGAAGGTCGACAAAGGGCTGTGAGGGATTTTATGCAGTCTAAGAGCTTCGATGACATCATCACATACCACACCTATAAGGTAGTAGCCGAGTATTATAACAATGCTCTCCGTGACGCAGCGGAGCATTTTCCTGATGTGCTGCAAGTGGTATCTGAATTGGATGCTGCTGAAGAACCTCTAGTGCCAGACCTTTCAGAGTTCCAAGATCTCGTTCCTGAAGGGGATGAAGGCCTCTTACGACCCGAAGACTTCCCAACTTGGGATAAAGATGGACCCGCTTCGTCTCCCATTCCCAAAGTTTCTAGCAAGGGCAAAGGGGATGCAGACGAAGGACCTCTTTCTGGGATGGGTCTTGCCTCAGCTGAACCTCTATCTGTCATTCAGCCAGATCCTTCGAATGACCAGCCTCTGCCATCTTCTGTAGCAGTGGTTCCTCCAGGCGATCCTCCGCCTTAGAAATTTTTTACATTCTTTTGTACTTCATTCTTTTGTAATTCTTTTGTATTTCATTCTTTTGTAATTCTTTTGTAAATAAATGTAATACATTTACTTCCACGAATAATACAGTTATTATGCTTCTGCTTTTGTGTATGCTTTACTTGTAATCCAACAAGCCTTTGTGCAATGCCTTAGCGAAGTTTCCGTTCCAATAGGAGTTCAAGACCTTTCACCTTCTCCTCCCATTAGACCTTCTTAGCTTCGTGCCTAGATTTACTAGGACTTAGACTCTTCCTTGGGAAAGTTCTTCCCGCTCTTGGCGAGGCTTCGTGCCTAGATTTACTAGGTCTTAGGCTTCCCCTAAGGAAAGTTCTTCCCGCTCTTAACGAGACTTCGTGCCTAGATTTACTAGGGCTTAGGCTTCCCCTTAGGAAAGTTCTTCCCGCTCTTGGCGAGGCTTCGTGCCTATATTTACTAGGTCTTAGGCTTCCCCTTAGGAAAGTTCTTTCCGCTCTTGGCGAGGCTTCGTGCCTAGATTTACTAGGGCTTAGGCTTCCCCTTAGGAAAGTTCTTCCCGCTCTTGGCGAGGCTTTGTGCCTAGATTTACTAGGTCTTAGGCTTTCCCTTAAGAAAGTTCTTCCCGCTCTTGGCGAGGTTTCGTGCCTAGATTTACTAGGACTTAGGCTTCCCCTTAGGAAAGTTCTTCCCACTCTTGGCAAGGCTTCGTGTCTAGATTTACTAGGTCTTAGGCTTTCCCTTAGGAAAGTTCTTCCCGCTCTTGGCGAGGCTTCATTAGTGCGAATGGAGACAATTTGAGGCAAACAACGTTTCTGTTATTGTTATTGATAATACATTTTGAGGTGCTGGATGTTCCATGTATGAGGAATTTCCACGCCCTTTAGGATTACAAGTTTGTAAGTGCTAGGACTTAGGACTTTTTTTACTTGGAAAGGTCCTTCCCACATGGGTGCAAGCTTGCCTGTGCCTTCACGTTTGCCTGTAGCCTCTAAGAATCTCATTACTAGATCCCCTTTGCCGAACACTCTGTGCTTTACTTTCTTATTGAAATGATTAGCAACTCTTTGCTTGTAATTAGCCATTCGAATGCTGGCCGATTCTCTGAGTTCCTCTAGGAGATCGAGATCGATTCTTCTGGCTTGATCATTGTGTCTGTCTTCGCAATAATTGATCCTTTCACTAAGGAGGCCTATATCCACTGGAATTACTGCTTCTGTGCCATAGGTCAGGCTGAATGGAGTCTCTTCGGTGGGTTGCCTAGGAGTAGTTTTGTATGCCCATAGGACATGGTGTAGTTCGTCTACCCAGCTTCGACCATATCCTTCCAATCTCCACTTCAGGCCCTGTAGAATAGTCCAATTTGTTACCTCCATTTGGCCATTTGTTTGAGGATGGGCTACTGATGAGAAATGTTGTTTGATTTGAAGCCGTGAACAAAAGGACCTGACTTTAGCATTATCGAACTGTTTGCCATTGTCGCTAATGAGCTGATAGGGAATGCCGAATCTACACACTATGTTCCGCCATAAGAAGTTGATCACATTTTCTGCAGTGATAGTGGCTAAAGGTTTGGCTTCCACCCACTTGGTGAAGTATTCCACTGCTGCTAGGAGAAACTTTCTCTGACCTGATGCTGCGGGGAAGGGTCCGACTATGTCTACCCCCCACTTAGCGAAGGGCCATGCACTGGAAATAGGGACCTGCTCTGCTGCTGGAACATGTTTTCCACTGTCAAATTTTTGGCAGGAGGGCACTTTTTAACAAATGCCACGGCTTCGTCTTTCATCCTCGGCCAGTAGTACCCTTGCCTAATCACCTTAGCTGCCAGCGCTTTTCCGCCTATGTGCATTCCACAGGATCCTTCGTGTATCTCCCGAAGGACGTACTCGGCTTCATTGGGCCTTACGCATCTCAGCCAGGGCAATGAATAAGCTCTTTTGTATAAGGTTCTGTTGTTCAAAGAGAAATGAGCACTTGTTCGTTTGACCTTTTTGGCTTCTTAGGCATCTTCAGGCAGTTCTCCCTTTTCCAAGTAAGACTTGATGGGGTCTATCCAGCATGGCTCTTCTTCGATTTCCATAACTTCATCTCCTTCGGCGATGCTAGAGGAGGCCAAGGTGCCTAAATAGATTTTTTGAGGGAGTTCGACTGGACGAGAGGCAGCCAATTTGCTGAGACTATCTGCTCTGCAATTCCTTTCTCTGGGGATCTTTTGAAAGAACAGCCTGACTCCTCTGTCCTTCATTCTCTGAACTAACTCTTTCGTTTTTTGCAAATACTTGGCCATGGCTGGCTCCTTTGCCTCAAATTCTCCTTCTATTTGCCCGATCACCAATTACGAATCACTATACACCGTGAGTTATTCTACGCGAAGGCAATCAGCGAAGAGCAATCCCTGGATCACTGCTTCATATTCTGTCGTGTTATTGGTGGCTTCAAAATTCAGTCCCAAAGCATACTCCAGTGAAAATCCTTGAGCACTTCTAAGTATGATGTCCACACCATTTCCTTCTTTGCTGCTAGCACCATCTACAAAGAGTTCCCACTGAAGGTCCGGTAGCGATATTGATGAGTGTCTTTCCCCAGGCGTTCGGTCTTCTCCACCCTCTTTGGTGCCAAAAGAGCATTCATAAATAAAGTCCGCCACTACTTGAGCTTTAATTGCTGACCTAACCCTGTACTGCAAACCATGCTGACCTAATTCCACAGACCAATATAACATTCTTTCCGACGTTTTCGGTCTATGAAGTACCTTCTGTAAGGGTTGATCTGTCACAACCACTCTTTGGTGTGATTGTAAGTATATTTTATACTTTCGACAAGAGAGCACTAAAGCATAGGCCAGCTTTTCTATCGGAGAGTAATTCAACTCTGCCCCTTGTAGGACTTTGCTGAAGTAATAAATGGGCTTCTGGACCTTTCCTTCGTCCCTGATCAGCACCGAACTGATCGCTTAGTCTAAAGTGAATAAGTAGATTAGTACTTCTTCACCCGGCAAAGGCCTACTCAGAATGTGCTCCGAGCTTAGAAAGGCCTTGAGCTCTTCAAATGCCCTCTGGCACTCCTCTGTCCATTCGAACGTCTCCGACTTTCTCAACTTCTTAAAGAAAGGGAGATACCTCTCAGCAGATTTAGACATGAACCTGTTCAATGCGGCGATTCGCCCTATCAGCCTTTGAACGTCCTTCACGCTCTTCGGAGGTTCCATGTCTAAGATGGCCTTCACCTTGTCAGGATTAGGCTCAATTCCCCTTTCGCTCACCATGCAGCCTAAGAACTTGCCTCCTTAGATGAAGAATGCACACTTCTCCGGGTTAAGCTTCATCCCATATTCTTCCATTATTGCCAATACTTCGGCCAAGTCACGAACATGGTCCTCAAAGTTTATGCTTTTCACGATCATGTCGTCCGCGTATGCTTCCAAGTTTTTGCCTAATTGATCTTTAAACATTCTATTAACTAGGCGTTGATACGTGGCTCTGGCATTTTTCAAGCCGTAGGGCATAGACACATAACAATATGTACCCTTCTCTGTTATGAATGAAGTCTTTTCCTCATCCTCCGGGTGCATTCTAATATGATGATATCCTTGCTTAGCATCTAAGGACGACAAAAATCCATACCCAGCCGTCGAATCCACCAGTTTATCAATCATAGGCAATGGAAAAGAGTCTTTTGGGCAAGCTTTATTCAAATCTGTGAAGTCTACGCACATCCGAAAGGTCCCATTCGCCTTCTTGACTAGCACCACATTCGCTAGCCATTCCGAATATTGCACTTCCCTGATAAATTTCGCCTCTAGGAGCTTGTCTATTTCCCGATCAATGACTACTTACCGCTCCGATCCGAAGCATCTCTTTTTCTGCTTGACTGGTCTGCAGGTGGGATCTACGTTCAATTAGTGCATTATCACTTCGGGTTTTACCGCTCCCATTTCTGCTGAAGATCAGGCAAAACTGTGGACATGCTCCTTCAGGAACTGGTGAGTGAACGACTTCTGCTCACTTTCTAACGAAGAGTTGATCATCAAGAACTCTTCGGGCTCTCTTCCAACCGTTACCTTTTCTAGCTTATCCACAGGCTCAGTTCTTTTCTCAGGAGTAATAATTTCAACTGCAGCTACCTCCTCTGCAGCGACTTCGCCCTTTCTTATCTTTTTATTTCTCTTCCTTTCTGCTTCTTTGTTCTAACTGCCATAGACGTGAAACACTTCGCCATTGGGCTTTGGGATCGTCATCCTCAAGTGTCTGATATTTGTCGAAGCGTCCAGGTCATATAGCAATGGCCTGCCCATCAAGATGTTTTATGCCAAATGTGTCCTGATGATAACAAATGTGGCCATGGTAGTAACATTTTCGAGGGCGATGCCAACTGTGAAGGGTAGTTTTGCCACTCCAATCGATGGGACCTCCGTTCCATCCAAAGTGCGAACTGGATTTCCCACTTCTTCCAGATCTCCCTCCTTAAGACCCATCTTTAAATATGCTTCCCTCGTCATTAGGTTGACCGAACTTCCTTCGTCAACCAGGATCCTTTTAACTACATAATTGGCTATAATCGCTTGAATCACCAATGGATCAGCGTGAGGGGTGCGAAGGGTACTTCCATCGAACCATCATTTACTCTTCCCAAGTGTCTTTCTTTATCTTCGCTAGGGCCAGCTCTGCCTGATTCTTCTCTTCTTATGAATTTTCTCAAGTAGCCCTGTTTGATCAACCTTTCAATCTCCTCCATCAACTGCATACAATCATTGGTATTATGACCATGAGTATCATGAAAAAGGCAATATTTGTTCTGATCTCTTTTTTCTAAAGGAGCAACCATTGGTTTGGGCGAGCCCATATATTTTGCTCTTTGAAAGTTGCGAAGACTTCAGCTGGACTAGCATTGAGGGGGGTGAATTTGCTGGGGTCGAAACTAGATCGTGATTGGTTATTTCTTCCCCTCCTTCGTCCGCCAGTCGGCCTCTCATCTCGCTTTTCTTCCGCCTTCTTCTCTCGCTTTGCCTTCGGCTCTTCCTTAAGAATGATCTCCATTCCTCTCCGCTTTGCCATCTGGTTGAAGGCTAGAGCGTCATCTTGCCGTACATACTTTTGGGCCAATGCCATTGCATCCTCCAGGGTACGAGGAGCATGACAGCAAAGGGCTTTGAGAAAATCCGTGTGAGAGGTTCCATTCTGCAGCGCTTCCACTGCTTGAGCTTGGTCTAAGTGCGTCACTTTCAACGCTTCTCGATTGAATCGAGCCATGTAATCCCTTAAGGACTCATTCTCCCTTTGCACCACCATTTCCAAATACTGAGTTTTTCGCTCCACCGAAATACTAGAAGCAAATCGGTGCATAAAGGATCTGGCCAGCTCCATGAAAGAACAAATACTTCCCTCTTCTAAGCTATCAAACCATCTCGTTGCAGCTCCTTCCAAGGATCCCCTAAACGCTCTACATAGAGCCTCATCATCCGCCGTCTGCAATTCTACTGCATGCTTGTAGTCCATGACATGGACCCTGGGATCGATTTCCCCATTATACTTTTTCAACACCAACGGTTTAAACTTGCTAGGCATAACATATTCCCTGATGGATCTGGTAAAAAGAGACTTCAAAGTGAGCTTTAGGGTGGTATCCATGGTTTTCCTGTCATAACCTTGATTCATCTCTTCTAAAAACTTATTCACCGCATCTCTCACCTCCTCTTCCTTCTTTCTGCGGCTGTTGCCACTAACTGGTGATCTTCTGCTTCGAACCCTCGAGGGGTGACTAGTAATAGAATATTCCCATCTATCCTGTTCTCTTCCTCTTGGGCTTTCTCTTTTTCCGTACTTTGGTTCTTTGTACTCACACTTCCCCTTATTCCTTCCTTCGCCCCGTTCCGTATTATTTGCATGAAAATTTTTTCCATGCAAAAACTTACGTTCACTGTCTGGGAGCGAAGCTTTCGTACTCCCTTCTTCTTCAGTCAAACTCTCTTCTCATCCATGATGCTCTTCTGTCCTCCCCTCCACATTTTCACCCAAGTGGACCAGTTGTTCTTTATTAACCCCTGGGGAAGGCCAAACCCCTGGGGCTCCCTAGGATTGCTTCTCATACTCCAGGGTTCGAGCAACATTCCTTCTCGGGGTAGCTTCTGGAACAGCGACAAGGGTCTGTGCCTGGGGAGTCTGTTGCTGAGAGCTCCTTACAAAATCAGCTATAGTATTAATAAACTGCAATGCAAGAGCTAAGTCTGAATTTGGAAGGCTCAGAGGGGTTTGGCTAAACCCAACTGTGTTTTGTTAAGAGATAAGGAGCTGGAGAGACATGTTTAGGTCAATGGGAGTTGCTAGAGGAGAATCAGTAGGTGTTGGAAGGGAATGTCTAGGATTTGAGGGAGTTGAAGATTTGGGATCATCATGGTTCGTCATTATGGTAATCTTCTTTCACAGGCAAATGAAAGTAAAATGCAAAGTTGAGAAAAAGATCAACTCGCGTTCCCACAAACGGCGCCAATTTGATAAGGCTTGATCAATATGAGAAAGGAATGGGTTAAATCTTCTCTTCTTGGACCTGAGCCTGATGCCTGCGAAGGAGAAGAAAAAGGATCAAAAAGGAGCCGGGCCTTTTGTTTGGCTTTAACCCTCCGACGATCAAGTTAGTCCTTTCTTCAGAGTATTTTAGTGAAAGAAAAGGAATGAGAGAATACCGAGTTTCAACTACCTGTGCTTAGACTTTTCTTTCCCTTTTGTATGATTTTTGGGTTAGATACGTCTGAAACCTTTCTTTTGAGGAAGGACATCCTCTATCATTCTACCATGCTGGTTGGTGAAAGTTGGTAACAGGCGCATGTCCCCTGTTCCATCCCTAGGGATGTCTGGTAATATGGGTGTCAGGGCATGATGCAAATTGTCTAAGGACTGATCCTCCTGCTGGATAACTGGACATGTCATCAGAGGGCTTCGGCCCTTACTTGCTCAACAAGTCATCCAGCTGGCAAAGGAAGGGAGTAGCATCTAGTCCGAAAGCTTTTGGACTTGGATCGTTAGAGGGTCCGGTCAATGGACCCTGTTTTCGTTTATCATAGTCTCTGAAGACTTTGCAATGAGTTTGGGCTACAGGAAGATCCAAACCTCTCTTGAGAGTCACTTTCATCCCTCATCACAACTCATACTTTAAAATTAGAGATTTCTCTTGTGCATTATATTGACTCTCGTCTAGTGACTAAATATACCAATTGCAATCGTTGTCAAGAGATTTCCATTTGAATTTCACTAAAAAGGGGAAAAATAAAAGAAATACGCAAAGGGAATCTAAAGGATATTTGTATTTAGGATCTTATTACGAACATTAAGATATCAACTCTTTAACGACACCCCATTGACATAAGTATTGAAAAAATTAGAGCATACACACACAATAAAAATATAATAAATAAATAATATCATAATATAAAATATAAAAATTTATATAATTCAATTTATTAATAAATTTATATTTATAATCTATCAGAAAAGGATAATTTTTGAACAGAACAAAAATTATCAAAATCCTCTTATAAATATTAAAATTCTTATAGCTCTAATGTTATACTTACCTAATAGTATCTTTTTCACCGCTTGTTCTCAATTTATCACTTCATATGTAGAATCAATTCAGGGAAAAACCAAGTCATTTTTAATTTACTTAAATCTATATAAGATCAAAATTAATTTTCATAATTAGCTCGCTTCACTTCAGAATAATTTAGAGGTGTACATTTTAGCTCCAATAAACTACATGCCAACCCAGTTTACGTGTGAAGAATCCCATCAAGCACAAGATTTTAAAACTTCATAGGTTTTTTGAGTTTTAAACTTTCAATCTGAATATATATATATATATATATATATATATATATATATATATATATATATATATATATATATGTTGGCCATTTATCAATTTGTAATTGTTTTTGGTGCAAAAATTTTCTTAAAAAAAGAGAAAGGGCTAGAGCAGTTCGAATAGCTATAACCTCTTACCTTACAAGACGATGGTTCCCCTCTCCCAAAAATCTGAATTGATTTGACATGTAATTAAAACTAAAGCTAATACATACCAAAGTTATAGAAGCAAAAAGATAATATTGGACAAGCATGGAACAGTGGACGCTAGTCATCAATAACTCAAATCAAACAACATGAAATTTTTTTCTTAAAAGGACAATATTGAATATTTTATTCTAACAGGTACAGCATGGAAAAAATCAACAGCACACGGACTTTTAGGCCAAAATGCTACTTTAAAAGTGCAGGGGGTTGACTTCATAAGCAGATATTGTTATAATTTAGTAACAAAAACAAGGCCAGAAGATTCAACAATCGGTACTAATGAGGATTGTTTAGACAAAAAAATAAAAAAGTGCACCATTTTGTTCAGTGATATCCTATGGATTAAACTTCAGAGCAGAACTTAAAATGCAATATAGGTGTGTAAGAAATGAAGATTCTTGGAGTGTAACAGTGCACGTAATATATTCCTGAAACATGTTATCTGGCATGATGATAAAGCCTTTGGAGATCCTTACAGTGCATGCATGTCCATGGTAACAAAGGAGGGTCCAGGCAGTAGATATGAATACATTGAATCTGGCAGTAATGGCAGTTAACGAGAAGATCCTCAGGTTCTCGGCAGCAGCATTCACCACAAACTGTGGCTAACGAGGACTGTTAAACCAAACAAAAGTAAAAGACTTTGCATCAGGGATCATATCCAGACAAGAATTCCAATAACAAATGGTAAAAAAATGAACACCTAACAAATTGTCAGTAAGAACTAAGCAGTTAATGAGAATGCACAATTTTGGAGGGGTACTTGAACAAAGACGAATGTTACCTCAGCACCAAATATGTATCTATCTTGGTCATTTAATAACAAAATATCTGTTGCTGACGAGGCACAGGGAATAGTTTGAGAGTAAATTTTCTGATCAGAAGTGGCTGCATCCTCCACCTTAGTAATACTAACAAAACTAGCCTTGCACAAAGGACACGTTGAATTTTTTTTGTTTGAAATCTACATATATGATCATAAGCAGATGAGAACTTTAAAATATTGATCCATTGAAGAGCACAGAATAATCAATCAAAGAAGACACGAGGAAAGTCGATCAAATGACACTGATGCTGAAGAAAAATGTTTGCATTGATAAAATCAATAAACCTGCATAAAAATGTTCAACTCTCAAGCAATTTAAATTTCAGTCAATTGCTTATTAATCCAGAGAATATTGGGACTGCATAATGGTTAAGCATATGCAGTTTACACTAAGATGCATATTCAGGGGACGAATAGAATGAAATTTTTCTCCATTTCTCCATAAACAGTAGCAGTATTGTACCTGAAGATTTGATCGTAATTCAAAATGCTCAAAAACAGTTTATATTTACAATCTAAAAACCTTTTTTGCAGCATTTGCATCCATTTGTGCAACTTGTACTTTCAGATGACAAAAAAGGTATCCTCAGAGCAATCAGTAAAATGAAGCACAAAAATTTCAGACTTTATGAAAATAAGTGATTTGACCACTGAAAAGTTTGGAATGCATGATTCAACTTAAAGGTCTTCTATGAAACCAAGTCCTCTGAAAGGATAAATAAGAGTATTTAGTTGAACATTCAAAGACATTTTTCAATATGAATACAAAGTAAAGGAGTAAAATGCCAAATAAAATCTGACTAAAAAACAATCTGAAGTACTCAATTGAACTTCCTAAATCTGAAACTCTGCAGGCATGATATTTGGAAAACGTTTATGTACAATCTTGACCATGATTCAAATGTCAAATTAGGAGGATTACGTTCAAACGATAAGCAAGAATCTGAACTACTATTTCTAGAGAACTCAAGAACAAATAGAAAGACACTAAATTGAAATCACTGCAGCTTCAAGAAATAAAAACAATATGAAAAAGAAGAGGAAAGAAAAAATAAAAGAAAGGAGAATAATTCTACCAAAGGAAGATATGACTTCCATGCAATAGAAACAATATCCATAACCCAAAAAGATGAGCCTAAATTAATGCAAGTACAAATTTAGTAATTTCATAGATGAAAAACAACATCCATAACCATCTTGTCGCAATTTAAAGCTATTTTTATTAAAATGATTACTATATTTCAGGGTAGAAATTTAGATAAGGTCATGAAATAACAGAGGCAATAATAAAACAAGGAGAGAATACGTACCATATGATCAGCCCAGTTTTGGATGCATGAATAACAAAATCGATGTCCACATGGCAAAATGCCTCTGGTTGAACTAAACTCTGTCCAACATATAACACATGATAATTCCACAGGAGTAGGTAATGTGTTAGTGGGTTCAGACTGAGTGGCATCCTTGTTCTTGCCATCAAAGTTCTCATCAGCAGTACAACAATCTGGTGTTGGCAATGCCTTCTCAGGATACAGATTTGAATCCTTAGAAGCAGGTGGAAGATTCCGATCTCTTATCTTTTCAGTGTCATCAAAAGCCTCATATGTAGAAACCCCGCCATTATTTAAGGCATCATCAGATGTTCTTCCAGTTTCCAATACATCAGCATTCGTTTCACGATCTTCATATTTAGAGGGAGCAGCAGCATGAATGTTCCTATTATGAAGTCTGAATGGGTAGCATTCTTGATCAGAATCCAAAAGTTCTATCTCCAAATTGTCTCTGCTGACATTTTTCTTCATAAGCCTCCATCCATTACAAGAAGGTTTAGCCCTAGAAGTGCTTCCAGTATCATCAGAAATCTTCCTTTTTACTCTGACTAACTGCTTGTCAGAACACTTAGTCAACTCTTCATTCCCTGAAATCTTCCCTTTCTCTCTCAAAGAACGCTTGGAGGATTTTGAACTTGAATCTTCATCCTTTTCAACGAAAAAGAAATCTTCTTCAATAGAACCAAACACTTCTTTTTGGATAGAGGGCTTAAGGAAGTGAAGTAGCAAAATCAAAGCAATCCACATATTACTTACTATAAATGAGAAAGTGATAGAAGCATATAACGTGAAATTGTATGCTAAAAAGGGAAGAGCTAGCGTATTTACAGAAAGCAAGAAGCCTTAGAAAATAACATTCTTCACATGAAATTAACAAGTTTCGCACCAGCCAAATTTACTCAATGACAATGGATCATAAAATTTTTCCATATGAAGAAATAAGGAAATCATAGTTTTTTGGAAGTTTACAATGTGTTGGTGGAGACCCTATTCCAAAATCAGTAGGTTTTATGGCAGCAAGACTACTTTAGTATTTGATTTTCTGATTCACTTTTGAATAAATATAATTGCAATACCTATTCATTAACAGAAGAATTAGGAATCACAAAACTGAAATCAGGTTTCTCCATCTAGGAATAAATTTTACAAGAACACGGAAGTGCATAAAAAATCAGAAATTCTTAAAGGAGACGTGTTTATGTAAAACGTCTATAACAGTTATGAAATTACCTGTCCCAGAGTCCTACTAACACTCGGTGGATAACCAGCAGCAATGCAGAAGTGATGCCAGAAATAAAAACAGATGCAATACCAAAAAATCAGAATTGACAACTTTTGTACCACTATTTACGAATGCCACAGCAGTGACACATGCCTAACTTAAATCTTGAAGCAGCGTTCAATTATATCTCCAATTTATTTTCTTTTTTTCTTACTATGATTTATGCACAACGAGAAGTACTGTCTAGATCAGTCGAACAACCAGTTTCAAAGGCTTGACCTTCGTAACATATAGAGTCTGTAATTTACAAGACGTTGAATAGAAAATACAGTGCATCAAGAACTCAACAGCTGCTCCAACAAATTTTTTCTAAAAAATTAATGAGCACATGAAACAGAATTAATTCAATTACCTCTGAGCTAACTAGACCAGATAAAGGGGGGTCCTGAAAACAGTGTCTTCCACTTGACCTGTGTTCCTGCTTGGAAGATTTTTGTGCCTGTTTGTGCTTTGATTTAGATGCACTAATCTTGCTATTGTTGATCTCAGTCTCAGGAAACAAATTCTGCAAGTAAATGACAAAATAAGATAAACATAGGCTGTCATTTGGATTCTCAACAACAAAATGAACTTGTTACTTCATACTGCAAAACAAAAGGGATATGCCAACGTTTTAAAGGTGAGGTTTCAAAATAATAAACATACATCTCAAGTTGCAAAATACTAATCATGTTATGAACTTTAGAAGTCTAAAATTAATGGTAACTTTGATATAAAAGAATTCACTCCTTTTCATATCATGGTCTTCTCTTTACCATCAATTCATTATATGTGTACAAGGTGATGTAGTAATTTAAACATTAATTAAACATTAAATTCCAATGGCATTATCATCGTTTGTGTGTGTAGGTATGTGGAAATGAGAGAGAGAGAGAGAGAGAGAGAGAGAGAGAGAGGGATTTATAGAATTACCTTATTCAACAAAAAAGAATCAGTACAAGCAGCTAGACCAGAGTCTCCACAGCCCCTACCATTTATTAGTCTTTCAGAATCATCAAAAGTGTTTGATTTGTCAGACAATGCCTTATGGCTTTTATTCAAGAATCCAACCTTGTCAATAATTGGGACCTCCAGCAATAAAGGCCCCAGTTCTTTTCCACTGAAATGAATCAAACACTAGTACTGTAAGTCCCAGTTTTCTTCTGAATAAATTTAAATGATGCACAACCATCACCACAAGCAATCCCAAAAGATTGAGTGAGTGGTATGGGGAGAGAGAGTGGAGAGATAAGCATCCAAACTCTATAATCTATAGGTATTCAGTTATGCACACTATCACTTTTATAGAAGTACTAAAATTTCTGTAAATTGTAGCATTTCTCTTGGCTTATGGATGGTGTAAATAAAATGGCATCTGAATGTCCTTCACATAAGGCGAAATGTTATTACTCCTCATTCTTTTTCACATCAAATGAGGTTTCATGCATATATATGAGTGAAATGGTTCTTCTATCACATTGCTAACATCATCATTTGACACATTATGCATATATCAGAAATCATGTCTTAACAGTTGAATATATACCTATGCAGCATGTAGGGGTGCTCTGGAACACGCTTCCCTTGCTTTATGCAATCTTCCACCCACCGATGATTAACTATTATTGTTTTAAACTTCTTGGCAAGATCATATTTCCTCCCTTCAAATTTCCAACACACCTGATAATCCATGTATAACAAAAACAATTACCTCAATCAAACAGCAAAATCCATTTAGCAGGTACCCATCTTTCTGGTTCTTACATTTCTAAAACTTGGGTAGCAATTAATTGAGATTCAGAGATAGAAAACCCACCAAATGTGTAGTAGATCTTGACATTGCACCTACATAACTGGCACCAGACAGAGATATCAGCTTGATGAGATTGAACCGCTCCAAGCCATGGTAACCACTAACAGTTGCCACCACAGTCTCCATACCTCGAATTGGGCAATCCATAGACTCTGCTAAACAAAATACGTTAAAACAAATAAATGTGAAGAAATTTTTTTTAAAAAATCATAAAAAAAAATACCAATACTGGAAACTCAGAATCAAACCCCCAATTTCTGCAAATACTTTAATCAAATAATTTCCAAATCCAATTGATCTTCGTTAACCTATAATCACCCAGTCAAAACACAACCCGGTTTGGAATCTTGCATGAAACAAAATGAAAAGTAGAAGAAAAAACTGAAAAATCTAAGATCCGCTGAGCAACGTAGATAATGCTTTAGGGAAAAATGAGATTTAAATAACATCCTGTAGAAGCAATATCTAGAGTTAAAGAGAGAGAATTTCACCGTGAAATTAGATGGAAGACGACGAGAAACGAATCGTTTTCTTGTTGAATTGGTGATTTTGCAGGCAGGGTTTGCCGGGAAATTAAATTTTTTGAATTTCCTTTAAGACCCGCACCTTATGAATTGGCGGGCTCCTAGTGACAGACAATCAGTGAGGCAGTAATATTGTTCGGACTTCGGATCGGATCCAAATGGTAACCCGGTTTCCCTCGCCCCTTTAAATTGAAGTTTAAAAAAAAGAACTAAATGCAAGTAAAAAAAAAATTAAGATAAAATAAAATAACATGCCATGAAATTTCCACCATAAAAATTATGCCTACCCTAGGGTAACTAAATTCATAATTTATAAGTTTTCTAAAAAAAAAAATTATGTCTGAATTATATTTAAAGTATAAAAGTATTAATCAACTAAATATAGTACAAACACAAAATGATTAATACAATAAGAACACTATTGATATAATTATTTTTATAAAAAATGTTAAAATTAACACATGATAGGTACCTCATGCGTGTATCATATTACAAAAATCTCCATATACTATCGGTGTTATATATATATATATATATATACATATATATATATATATATATATATATATTGATTTAAGTTGATTTACAACTTAGTAAATTTTTATTTTAATTTTGATAATTAAATTAAAACGTTTTAATGTTTGTGTTTAATGTTTATTTCACAAAGAAAATACTTAAAAAATATTGAAAAATCAAGAAATTAAAAATTATTTAAATATAAAAAACGAACCCATAGTAATTATATGGTCAGTTAATACCAGAACCACTATAAATTTATGTATGCTAGCTCTCTACCCTCATCTCACTAATTTAATCCCCCTTTTTAGTGCATATATTGTAAATTTTAAATCTCAAATCTCATTGTGGCAAATCTAGTTTCTTAATTTTGGGACAACAAAATTTTATTAAAAAGTTTTGAGAGGCAAAAATCATTTTTTTAAAAAAATTAAGTCATTTTTCAATATATATTAAAATTTTTTAAAATTTTAGGAGCGACTGTCACTATGAACTCATGCATCTATTACTTACAGAGTTTATTTGGTACGCTTTGGATACAGAGCTTATTTAATACGCTTTGGTAATTTAAATAAAATAGGATTTTAAAATTTTAGACATCTATTTTCAAGTTCACTTTTTAAATAATTAAATATAATTTATTAGTTAAATTAATAATTATATTTAAAAATATAAATCATATTGGGATTTGATATATATGTATTTAGATTTGAAATTATTTATGTACTAAAATAAAAAATAAAATAAAATTCTATTCTTAGAATGAAATTTTATTCTCAATATTAAAATATCTCTATTCACGCTGTTATGGTTATCATATCTCTATCCGGCTATCCCTCCTACTCCATTAAGGGAAATTTTGCTGCAAAATTTAATTAACCATCCCGTTAAAATTAACTATAATAAAAAGGATTGGTGACTTTTTCATTTTTTCTCCTCTTAATTGCTACAAGATTTGGAAAATATTCTGATGGGGCCCGAGCTGTTTTCCTTGGAGATGGAAAATCTTTCTGATTTATCTTTAATTCTTGAACGAGTAAAATTACAGTATAAGCTCACATCCTAACCTCTTTCAAGTATAAAATCTGAGATTTCTCGGTTTCTAAGACCTTTGCCACTTATTTTATATAGACAAATGAATCTCGACCACTTATTTTTATTTGATTTAACATCTGATGATCTTTAGCAGGGATGATTTCCTTTCTATCACCCTTCTTTGCATTATTGTGAACAAAATTCAACACAGTAGACGTTAATCTGACATGTCAATCTTCAAAGACATCAAACATTAAATAAGTTTGCATAACAATTTTCTTGTAAATGTAAATGCATATTTCAGATAATCTCTAGCTCTACTATAAATGTAGTATTTCAGATAATCTCTAACTCTTACTATTAAGGGCATTGATTGCAATCCATCTTAAAATCTGACCTCACCAAATACAATAGCAAGAAGATGGAGCAGCAAAATTGCTCGACAAGCATTTACTTGAAAACAAAAAAATTATCAACATGTGATGCGAATACAATTAGGCAATCAATGAACCTACCCCGACAGAACTGGGGATAAGGAGGCTCTCAAGGAATGCAGCATTGCTGGAAAACAATGCAGCTTCAGAGGCCACGTAGATTATAAAAATGAAAACATATAAGAAAAAGGCAGGCAACAGGGACACCACCTTTGATTTCATTTCAGGTGCATTATCTAAGTGTTCATCTCCTAACAGGGTTTCCACCTCGAGTTGGAGCCTCATACCCACTTCCAGCACGAGTGGGTGGTGTTGCAGATCCATAAGGAACATTGTTTGCAGGTGCCATTTGTCCATGTGGTCCACCAACAGTTGCTCTTGATGCTGCATCATAGCCAGTGCCCCTGGACACATCATAATGAGGTCCTCGTTGCACATCATAAGGTGGTCCTCTAGGTGCATCATAACTAGGTCCTCTTTGGACGTCATAACCAGGTAATCTCTGTGCATCATATCCAGGTCCTCTCTGAGCATCATAATTGTATCCCCTTTGTACATCATACCCAGCTCCTCTTGATACATCATGTCCAGGTCCTCGTGATGCATCATAAACCGGTCCTTTTGTTGCCTCGTAGACAGGGCCTCTGGGTGCATCATAAGCAGATTTTGTAGTTCCAGAGCCAGAATGAGCTCCAGCATAAGTAGGAGTCCCAGCACCAGCATTATTAGCAACCGCATTAGCACTGGCAGCGGCGGCAGCAGCAGCGGCACCAGTACCAGAACCAGAGTTACCAGGAATGGCAGTGTGCCCCTGTTGCAAAAATGAAAAAGATGAAAAAAGTTTTCCATTTTCATTTCCCGAAGCAGCCACAGAGTTTAATTGTGATCATAATCATCACCATAGTACAAATGATAAGAATAACAACAACAATGGAAAACAATTGTTTCTTTGGGGGAAAGGAAAATAACTTTATAAGAGTAAACAATTATAAGACTTCCAACTGATTTGAGATTAAAACTTGGTTGAGTCCGGTAGAGTTGATTATGAAACTTCCCTTCAACACAGATTTGCCAGGTTCAATTTCTGTAATCTGTAACAGCACTTTGCTCAGTTCAACCACATTACTAACTTCTATGGTTGCAAATTTTCTCTTGAATTTTTTACTTCCAACAAGGGATAATCTGCACTGCAACTTCAGATTCTATATAGCAGTTGTTATCCATAAGCCTCACAATAACAGAACATTGAATTTCTCAGCTTGTTCTATGTCCCTCCAGAAAGTAGTAGCTAATGATTAATGTTCTCTATTCCTCCTCTTTTTTTTTTTTTTTAGTAAAGATATTCCTTTAACGTCTCAATCCATCATATTTCTGGATTTCATTAGCATCCCATGTGAAAGAATGAAGACTAGACACCAATTAGATGTCATTTTTATGAATACATTGAGATGCAGAGTAAAGGACTAACAGATCATTTCCAAAGTGCAAAGCCACATCGTTTTCTCCACTATAGAGAATTACTTCAACAAATATATTTTAAAAAAATAATAATAATAGACGGAACATAAGATTCCAAAGTAGCATTCTCTTGTTTCTTTAGAAGGCAAGTTTAAATAATATATGTCAAACATTACAATTATTCAAAACAGCCATACAACATCACACAAAAAGCCTAATTACAGTTTCATTTGGTCCAACTTTAGAAACAGGTTTAACCAGGAAGAGCATTGCCAACATGCCTCTTATTTTTATGCTCCTCAGATTTTTTCTCATGTATCCAGTAATGCATCATATCATTTATGTCATAAACAGGCGAGGAAAAAAGGTGCAGGGAAAGAATGAGGCAGGGTCAAGCATCCATGTTTCTATCACATTCTTATGCATTATCATTAAATGCTATATGCACATTAAACAAGTAATGCTATATCTCCAAAAGTGAAAAAAGTTTTTTACATATTTATAAAAGTCAAAATCGTAATATATATCAAATATATATTTTAGTAAGGTCAGTGTAAAAAATTTAGATGAGCAGGGGCAGCCTAAGCCCATCACCACCCTGCTACCTTTGGTGCGGTGGGGATTCCCCACTGTGTTTGAGGAGAGGCATATAAAACACGAGAGGGCAGTGTGAAATTACCATCTCTTGCCAGATATAAAGTCCTCAAGACAGTCTTCAAAGAAGTATAGGTTGAGCAGATCAATTAAGATATTCTGCAAGGAATAGCTGCCCAATTTCTTTTCTTATATTGTTTCCTTGCCTTGGATAAACTCAAGGTCAAAAGCAATGAGCTGGTGATACCCAAAAACAACATGCATAATTTATAATTATTGTCTACCTAGTCATTACTCCTGTGTTTGGCTAGTTCAGTGTCTCATTGCAGGTCCCACATTGCTGAAGCTTCAAAAGTTGGCATATAAGATTTATTCCAAAACTAGATTGAGGAGAAATGTGCAACTGACATTAACATGAAATGGATATCACTTCTCATAAGAAAATGTCAAGGAAGTTTTACATCAATCAAAACACGTGGAAGCCTTTTCACCTTTGTCCTGAAAATATATCATGTCATATGAATTTATGCAGTTATTAGCTTGCCTCAAGCTTGCTAAATGTTTATACATTGACCATTGAGAAGCCCCCCGACATTTCTCCAATATCCACATACAAACAAACATATGTTACATTCCAAAAGGTGCATAACAGATCACAAAGGCAGCCATGACCATCCAGATTTTAGTTCTCACACAGTGACAATATTTCATTAAGGACAATAGAACTCGTGTTTTTCATATCAACAAGCTAGATATCATTCTGAATGTTCGCATCATTTTAATATTATCACATCCATTACTTGACTTGAAATTTTCAAGAGCAAATATCAGATGAAGTTCTGCGTAACTGAGAGACCAGATGTGAATGATATGATAGTACTACAATACAAAAGGCAAAAAGTAACTTCACAAAAAAATTAATGCAGAAGTTGGTATACCTGGCCTTGGAGAACAACATAGCCATCTTCATACATATTTTGTCCAACAGGCCGACCAGAAGTCTCATTCTCACTGTTCCCAGTGACACCACCATAAGGCCCACCAGCAACTGAACACAAAAAGTGAACCTCATACAATATGAAACAAATATGGAGAAATACCGAGCTTTAGATTAGCAAAAGGGAACAATAAACTACCAGTTCTCATATCAAGATTTGCTGTGTTATTAAGTTCAAAACGAAGTTTTTCCACTTCCCGAGCCATTGTAACATAGTTCTTGTCCATGACTTGAAGAGATTCAAGGTGGTCACTGAATAATTTCTTCTCATAGTCATACGAAACCCTGCAAGGTCATCATGATTAAGGCATTTTCATGATTTGAACTAAATCAATTATAAGAAGTGTTTTAAAAACAGACCAATAAATTACAGCCACAGGATAGGCCTAAATATATTAATATGGAGAATATCCACATTCTACAACATGCATAATGGAAGCTTTCAAAATCAATATCTAGGTAATGATTGGAAGAGAAGACGTAGACATAGCCTGATTTTGGGAATAATTATACATGCGCATACACACTATGGGGGAAGCCGTAAAATGGTATTCATAAAACCTACAAATTAAAGCAAGAGAAATAGCATTCATCTTCATTATTTTTGCCACATGCAAGCAACAGTGGAACAAGCACCTGCATCGTTGATATTCCTGTCTGAGGCTTTCAAGTTCTGACATCAAAGCAGGAATCTGCTGCACATCTGCATGGGCCCTGTGAAGATCCTGGGACAACTGATGCACTTTAGAGAGAAGTTCCTGCCTTGCTAAAACCAAGTTCTCTGCCTCTGCTCGTGCCTGCTGCAACTCCAACCTCACAGGCTCTGCAGCTTTCAACTCTGTTTCCATCTTGGCAATTTTATCCATGAGGCCTCTCATCTGTTTTTCTCTTTCCAACTTGATAGCTCCTATGTGAGCATGTAATATCTGCAACTCATGCTGTGCAGCAGCAAGTTCCTGTCTTAAGTTTCCATGTGTAGCAGCCAGCCTCTGGTTCTCTGTTGCAAGTTGTTGCATCTCCACATGCTGTGCAGCAATCTTCTGTTCCATAACTTCTGGGGGTGGTAACATGTCAAAGGGAGGAAAGGGACCAAGTGGTGGGCGCATTCCAGGACCCAATGGGTCAGGATGCACCATTCCAGGTCCAGGAAGAGGACGCCTTAAATGAGGAGGTGGAATTCGACCTTTACTTCCCATTTTATATAGCTAATTTACCTACATTAAAATATATCGAAAATAAGACCCAACAAATACATATCATTTTTTGGCTTTGGAAAGAAAACTATGAATTGGAAGAGCTGAAAGCTCCAGTATAGGTCATTGCAGGTTTAGTGGATTATTGAAAACTGTAACGATACAACAATCAAAATTAAGATAAAAGAATGAATAACACTTGGAGAACAAAAATCAAGTCACAAGCTCAATAACAAAACTACTTTCCCAAACATCCTACACTTCCATTGAGACAGTTTTACAGATAAAGGGATAACAATTCATGCAGCATGGCCAAAACACAAACCAACCTTAAACATAAAAACAATATTAAAAATTTAGATTCTTAATATATAAAAAAAGAAAAATAAAATCCTATTGAGTAATTGTATTCCATTTCAATTCCCAAAACCACTCAAATTCATTTGTGCCATTGATGTAATCAAGCCCTACACCTCGCAGGAACAAAGCCCAAAAACTATACTTTTTTCGAATTAAAACAAAATTGAACTCAGATTAGACTAATTAACAGCTAAACCTTATAAATAAAAAATTATTCAAAAAAAATATAAAGAATTAGCTAAATAGACATTATTGGTGCGAGATTATCAGATTCTAATGAAACTTAAAGTTTATAGTTTTGTAGATAAATATCTTCAAAAGATGAAAACTGAAAACATGTTTTTGGAGCCTTACCTGAACAGAGATGTCACCGGCGAAGTCTTCGACGGTGAAATTAGCAGAGACGATTTTGATAACACAGGGAAAGACTATAGCCAGCGCACTTTCTTGAAGTAAAAATTAAAAAATAAACAAACAATCAGAGGAGAGGGCGACGATGTCGTTTTTCTGCTCTTCTCGATCTGTCCTCCTCTTTTGTCAACAAAACCAATGGAGGGTTTGTTTTGTTTATTATTATTATTATTATTATTATTATTAAAGGAAAAAAATTCTTAGATGAAACGATTTTACTACGTCAATTATATAATTATATATTAAGTTAAAAGAAATATGATATATTAATTAATTATATCAAATTATTTATTTATAAATAATAACATTATAATTAATATGATTTATTTTAATTAGATTAATTTACAGATAATTTAAATTATTAATTAACGTGTTTTATTATTGTTGATTTAATTTATAAAAAATCTATGATACTTAACATTTCTCTATTAAATGATTTGTTACACTGTTCATCTCTAAAATTTTCAAATTTATTATTAGCATATGGATTTTTATTAATTTCAAAACCAACCATTATGAATGCACGATAAAGCCTTTAAAAAATTAATAATTTTAAAACTATATAAATTCAATTAATTTAAAAATATATTAATTAATCAATAAATTAATAATTTATTAATTTATTAAGAGCATACTTATAGTTTAAAGTAATATTCATTTAATCAATTAAAAAATTATTTTGTATTATAGAAATATAAATTATTCTATTAATAAAAAGGGGTAAAAGTGTAATGAATATAAATCAATTCATATCTATTTGATTTGAAAGTATAATTTAATTGTATTAATAATTTCAATATCACTTACATTTAGAAAAATAATAATAGGCTCGAATTTTAATAAAATATAATATGTAATATTAGTGAATTATTCATTTATGATGTGATTGGGACCAATAAGTTATGTAAGGTTTAAAAAAAATATTATCTTATTATTTTATTAAAATTATTAATTTAACTTATTAACTTAAGTTGAAATAAGAAAAAATTATTATTTAATAGATATTATTAATTTATAAAAATTTTACTGTAGATAATTTTTTATTAATTTTTTATCTAAATTTCTTAAAAGAACTGAAATTAATCATTTTTGTCAACTTTAACATTTTTTTTTAAATTTTGACTTTATTAATTTTATTGTATTTGCTCTTATTTTTTATTGAAATATTTTTAAAAATTAAAAAAAGGCCAATTTATTAAAATCCTAAAGTTTGAATTTTTCTTTTATAGTTCTACTCCTATTTTTTTAAAATAAACTATTATACCCTAAATTAATAAATTTATTCACAACCTATCTCACAATTAAAATAGCTCTTTTTAAATATTTATATAAAAGAAAAACATGAAGATAAAGATAGAAAATTGAACTATTGCATAAATATTATCCATTTTAGAGAATGTTCTGACATTATAATTACTCATATGTAGTATAGGAAAAAATTTTATATAATATTTTAATCAATAGATAATTTCAACTCAATTAAATACAATAATATTATATATTACCTTTCTAAACTCTATGTCTCTATTTTATGGAATTATTAATACTCCATAGGGATGAGCACGTGACTTTAAAATATCGGACCATATTGAAAATCATAATCAAAAATTTCCATAATTAAAAAAATTTATCGATTGTTTGGCTTTTTCCAAACAGAACCGTCCTGATTTTTCTAATGGTACGATTCTGAAAATTAATAGTTATTCATACCAATAATTTTACCAAACCATCCCAAATTAAAAAATCGAAATTAGAACCGATTTAATGAATTATATATATATATATATATATATATATATATATATATATATATATATATATATATATATATATATATATATATATATATATATATATATAACAATTTGAATCAAAATCCTTATTTGCTATCAAGATTAGTTGAGAATCATGTGTATATATATATATATATATATATATATATATATATATATATATATATATATATAATAAAAATTTGAATCAAGTTCTTATTTACTGTTAAGATTGATTGAGAAGTGATGAAAAACCTCTTCAAATTGAGAAAATAATATAAGATTTTGAAAATTTTAAATCAGATATTTACTTACTTATATTCTTTATTTTTTCATCTTAATTAAATATAATTGGTTTAATTTTATTTTTTTTATTTATTGCATAAATTACTTAATATCTTGAAATTAAAGAAAATGTTTTGTCAAGAACCACTGTTAATCATTGATTTCAGCTCTGTCTTATTTTTTTCATGCTTATTTCTCTTTTATTTAATTTGGTGGGCTTTAATGAGTTTTTTTATTTATGCTCTATGTAATTTTGTTTTTGTGATTTCTTTAATTATCACTATATAATTTAATTTTTATTTTAGCTTGGTGAAGTGTAATTAAATTTCTTTAATTATGTACTATATTTTTATTTTATGTATTGAAATAATTTCATGCTTAAGTTAAAATCTATATTTTTAATTATTTTAAAAATTCTAGCAAAAAAAATATTTAAAAATAAAAAAAACTATGAATCTCTGTTGTCCTGCTCAGTACTAAATCATTCCGTTAGACCTGAATATTCATTCTAAACTGTTCTGAAAAATTAGGACGGTTTAGTATGAAAATTTTAGTCTCACAGTTCGGTTTCGGAAATCACATTTTTGAAAATTTCAAATTTCGATTCAATTCTTGAGATTTTTAAATTTTCGAATTCCCCCGAACCATGCTCAGCCCTAATACTTCCTTAACATGATAATGATTAATATTTTTTTAGTAAATTAAGATTATTCTAATACCATTGAATTAAAAATTCATTGAAAATAAATTTATAAATTTGAAGTGTAATAATTTATTTATAGAGGTATGGTAGAATTATAAAAAATAAAAAATAAAAAAAGATATTTCAAATTAATTAACCTTGAAAAAGGTTTTTTTTTTTTTTTTTTAAGAGATAATACAATGGAGAGAGAAACAAAATGAGGTGGCAGAAATGAATGGTGGAAGGATTTAGGTATGATCCAGTTTAATTGGATAAACTAACTATTTACACGTTTTGTGTGAATAAAAACATTTTTTCAAATAATTTTTTGAGGGGAATTTTTTAAAATTATTGTTATTTTTTTTAACAGGTTGATAGGTTATTAATGTATTGAAAACAAATCTCAATAATATGTAAAGAAATATCGATAAATTATTAATTTTTTCAACGGTTATCATAATTTACACAATTATACCATCATTAATTTTTATTTTATTTTTGCAGGCTTATTGCAAAAGAGAAAGAAAAAAGAGGGAATAAGAAAAGGCAAAAACTTTTAAAAACTTTCTATTGATAATGCAATTATTAATTATCCTAAATTCAATTAAATTGAATTAATTAATTATTTATGTAAAAAAGTTATTTATTTATTTTTTTTAACATTTAAAATATGAAAAAGCTACAAATAAAATATAATTTAATTGATCTTCTCATTTTTTTAAAAGTATAAGATATAAGAGGTTTCAGATAAATTATCATCGTATTAGCAAAATGTGTGAAAAAAAAAGGTCTACCCTCTATATATTGTGTAGTTTTACAATATTACTTCAGTACATTGGACATCTAATTAATAAAAAAAAAAGTTTTAAAAATTTATAGATACAAATATAAATAAAACGTTAATCATAAAAAAAAAGTTAAAAGTTTATAATTGCTTTAATTTTTATATTTATATCCTAATTAGAAATTTCAATCAAAAGTATTTAATTTTTTTAAACAAATTAATTTAAATACTCATGGCAAAGCTAAAACAAAAATTAGATATTAAAAATTAAAGTGATTATATATATATATATATATATATATATATATATATATATATATATATATATATATATATATATATATATATATATATATATATATATATATATATAATGTTTATGTAGGAATAGGAATTTGCAAATTCCAAACACTTAAAAGAATAAAATAATAATAATATAGCAGGAGGGAAAGAAAATAAATGTGTTTAAGAATATTTCTTAAACTTTTCAATTTCACTTTCTGCATATAACAATTGAATTGCAAATCCTTTATATAATCTTTCTAAAACCTAAAAATAACAAAATCTAAATATAAAAATAAATTAAAATCATTCATTTTTTATATTTTAAAAAAACTGTTTTCTAAAATAAGCTTTTCTGTTTTTTTTATTTTTTCAAGTTTGTTATTTAACACGTCCCCTCAAACTTGAATCTTTAATTCCAAGCATAGTCCTAAACTTTTCAAATAAATAAGCTTTCAAAGGTTTTGTCATAATATTTGTAACCTGTTCTTCTAACTTGCAAAACTGAAGCTCAATTTCTCCATCTTTGACGAGCTCTCTGATGTAGTGAAATCGAATATCAATATGTTTGCTTCTTCCATGAAATACAGGATTTTTTGCCAATGCAATTGCCGACTTATTATCATAGTGAATTGTTGTTGGACTTATCTGATTATGCTTTAAGTCCTTTAATATGTTGCGTAGCCAAATTGCTTGACATGCTGCTGATGTTGCTGCAATATATTCTGCTTCTGTTGTTGACAAAGCTACCACTTGTTGTTTTTTAGAAGACCATGAAATGATTTCATTTCCTAAATAAAAGGCATATCCCGATGTGCTTTTACGAGTTTCAATATCACCTGCCCAATCACTGTCTGTGTATCCGACCAAATTGAAAGCATCAGAATAACTATAGAGAATTCCATGACTTTTCATACCATTGAGATAACGCAGGATTCTCTTTGCTGCTTGTAAGTGTGACTGGTATGGTTTCTCCATAAAATGGCTAATGAACCCAACTCCATAAACAATGTCAGGTCTAGTGGATGTCAAATAACGTAGGCTGCCAACTATACTCTTAAAATAAGTCGGATTCACCAATTCTCCACTACCTTCTTTATTCATTTCCACACGTTCTGTAACTGGAGTTCGGATTGGAGTAGCTGTATTCATTTGAAATTTTTGTAGAATAACAATGACATATTTTTTTTATGAAACAAATATGCCATTATCCGTCTGCTTTACTTCAATGCCTAAAAAATAAGACATTAATCCTATATCAGTCATCTCAAATTGTTGAGTCATGGACTTCTTGAATTTAGCAAACATTGCTTCACTATTTCCTGTGAATATCAAGTCATCAACATATAAGCATAATATTAATAGGTCACCATTGGATTTTGACTTAATATATAATGTATGCTCGTGAGGACATTTTTGAAATCCATTCTGCAAAAAATATGTATCAATCCGAGAATACCAAGCACGGGGTGCTTGTTTTAAGCCATATAAAGCTTTCTTGAGGGGTAAGACTTTTTCCTCATTTCCTTTCTTTATGAAATCGGGTGGCCGTTCAACATAAACTTCTTCTTGCAGGACACCATTTAGAAATGCTGATTTTACATCTATCTGATGTATCTTTCATTTATTTTGTGCTGCAAATGATAAGATCATTCGAATAGTATCCATTCTTGATACTGGAGCAAATACCTCAAAGTAGTCAATTCCTGGCTTTGCTTGTAGCCCTTGACCACTAATCTCGCCTTGTAACGATCGACTTGTCCATCGGGTCTGTACTTTGTCTTATATACCCATTTGACTCCGATTAGCTTCTTTCCTGATGACAAAGATGTTAGCTCCCATGTTTCATTCTTCTCAATTGAACAGATCTCCTCATTCATTGCTTGGATCCATTTTTCATCTGCTACAGCATCTTCAAATGAAACTGGATCACAATCTGCGAATAAACAAAAATTTACAAGAGATTCGTCTATCATCTCATCATTATCATCATCTTTAGTCACCACATAATCTTGTAATCGTGCTGGCATGACACGAGTTCTTTGAGGGCGTCCTGAAGGCCTTGGATCTGCTGTTGTGCCAGAAGTCTCAACTTGTGATGTTGAACTGCTTCTTGGTAACTGACTAGTTGAAAATGACTCAGTTGTTGATACTTCATTAATAATGACATTTGTTGCTGTGTCATTATTTTGATTTCATTGCCATGCTTCGTCTTCAACAAACTGAACATCTCGGCTTATGATCACCTCTGCTGTGTCTGGGTTATATAACTTCTAACCCTTTGTCACGTCACTATAGCCAATAAAGATACATTTTTTGCTTTTATCATCTAGTTTCTTCCTCCTTTCATCCGGTATGTGAGCATAGGCAATACACCTAAATACTCGTAGGTGAGACACATCTAGTTTATGGCCACTCCATGCTTCTTCTGGGATCATTCCACGAACACTCTTTGTTGGGCACCTGTTCAATAAATAAACAGCACAAGCAACAGCCTCTGCCCAAAAAGGCTTTGGCAATTTTTTTGCTTTTAACATGCTTCTAGCCATCTCAAATATTGTTCTATTTTTTCTTTCTGCTATACCATTCTGCTAGGGTATATAGCTAGCTGTCAGTTGGCGCTGGATCCCTTTTTTCTTACAATAGTCATTGAATTCATTTGATGTGAATTCTCCTCCTCTATCTGATCTCAGAGTCTTCAAGGAAAGACCTCTTTATTTCTCAACAAGCGCCTTGAATTCTCTAAACTTGCTAAAAGCTTCAGATTTTTCTTTCAAAAAATAAACCCAAATTTTCCTGGAGAAATCATCCACAAAAAGTAGAAAATACCTTTTATGCCCGACTGATTTTACTTCGATAGGCCCACATATGTCTGTATGTACCAACTCCAATGATTGCTTGGCACGTCTTGATTTTCCTGTTGGGAAGGAGTCTCGATGATGCTTTCCGATAATACAACCTTCACAGGTACTGATGGGTGCATCAATTAGAGGTAGACCAGTCACCATATGTTTCTGTGCTAATAACTTCAAACCATTGAAATTCAAATGACCAAATCGAAGATGCCATAACCAATTGCTATCTTTGACCATTGCCTATAAATTCATCAAAGATATCATTTGAAGGGACAAAGGAAACATGCGATTCTTTGTCATCCTTACCTTTGCAATAATTTTATTGTTTTTCCCCCTTATCTCACAAATTCCATTTTCGATATGAATTTTGTGCCCTTTTTCTGAAAGTTGTCCCATACTTAACAAATTCCAGAAAAGATTAGGCATATAAAATATATTTGTAATAGTAACATTGGTACCATCTTTTGATTGAATATTGATGTTATCTTTACCCATCACAGGAACTTTTGATTTGTTCCCAAATTTGACTTCTCCTCGGACTGATTCATCTAGACATGAAAATAGCTCTCTCTTTCCAGTCATATGGTTGTTGCATCCTGTATCAAGATACCATAAATTGCTAGTTTCTCTGTTCGTACCTTCTTTACAGGCTAAAATTAAATTTTCCTCTACTTCCGCTGCATTTGCTTGTTCTCCTCGTTCACCTTGTAATTTGGTTCGACATTCAGATGCATAATGACCGAACCGGTTACATCTGTGGCACTGAATTTTGGACTTATCGCGTCCAGAAGTCGTGCCTGTACCTGAAGAATTGTTTTCTCTAATATTGTCTCTATTGGAGATAAAATAATTTCCTCTTCCTTGACTACGGCCACGTCCACGACCTCTGCTATTTTGATATCCACCTCTATTAGTTAAATTCACCCTACTTTGCAAAGCATGTTCTGGGCTAGAATTGTTGACCCGTTGGTTCATTCGTTGCTCATGTGAGGACAATGAACCCAATAATCTTTCAATAGATAAATTTGAGAGATCTTGGCCTTCTTCAATAGCTGCTACGACAAAATCAATTTTGCCGTTAAGGATCACATAATCTTTTCTACTACTCTTTGGTCACTTATTTCTTCGTCATTGATTCTCAACTGATTGACAATGGCTTGAGCACGATCAAAGTAAGCAGAAATGGATTCTGAGTCGTTCATGTGTAAAGACTCAAAATCGGCTCGAAGTGTTTGCAAACGAACTTGCTTAATACGATCATCACCTTTGTAGGATTTTTGTAGAATCTCCCACGCAGCATGTGATGTTTCTGCCATCGATAATTTTTGAAATACCGATTCTTCCACGGCTTGAAAAATGGCATATAATGCCTTTTGATCTTTCTTACGTGTTTCTAATAATGAATCTTTCTCCTCCTTACTAAGTGACTCAAATGCAGTTGAGTCTGTAACATCGGTAAAGTCTTTCTCCACCACGTCCCATAGATCTTGTGAGCGGAAAAATACTTTCAACTGGACAGACTAGTTATTGTAATTTTTTTCATTCAATTTTGGAAGCTGCATCTAGAATAAACTGCTTGCTGCCATATTTACTTTTAAATAATTTTATTAAACAGGCTCTGATACCAAATGTAGAAATAGGAATTTGCAAATTCCAAACACTTAAAAGAATAAAATAATAATAATATAGCAGCAGGGAAAGAAAATAAATGTGTTTAAGAATAGTTCTTAAACTTTTCAATTTCACTTTCTGCATATAACAATTGAATTACAAATCCTTTATATAATCTTTCTAAAACCTAAAAATAACAAAATCTAAATATAAAAATAAATTAAAATCATTATTTTTTATATTTTAAAAAAACTGTTTTCTAAAATAAGCTTTTCTGTTTTTTTTTTTTTTATTTTTTCAAGTTTGTTATTTAGCAGTTTAATGTTTATGATTTAAACTCTAAGCCTCTTATATTCAATTTATGTTGTACACTACTAAGATATAATCTAACAATAAATACTTTATTCAACAATGCCACAAAAAAAAAAAAAAAATCAATTTCTGTTTAGGCTGGGCTTGGGTTTGGTCTCGAGCCCCGACAAGGCATTTCCATGTTCCTTCTGGGCTAGACCTAACAATTCATCTTTGCTTTGGGTATTTAATTTCTTTCGTATGGCCTTTTTATTATTATTATTATTGAGAATGACAATGGCTATATCCATACATTTATCTCTTTATTTATACAATTATACAGATTGGAAACTAGGATTACTTTGTTTTTGAGTCATTTTATTTTTATCTTGCTTTGTTCAACATGATATGGGACCTGTCTCTATCATATAAAGTTTAAGTTTTTATAATTATTTTCTATAAGTAAATTATATATAGGAAGGGTTTTTAAATTCAAAATTCAATTTGATCATAAATAAACGATATATATGGTAAAAGAAAGTGGAAAACAAAGCAAAAGCATTATCTATGCTTTCTTTGGCTTTATCATAGAAAAACTTTATCTTCAATTCTTTAATCAATCAATCTCATATAATGTAACTTTCTAATAATAATCAAAGGGCACAAACCATAAATCTTAATATGCAAGAAATCTTAAAAACAATCTCTTTATATCTTCAATTCCATTTTAATTTTTTGCAAATGATATGTGAGGAAAGAATCAATTAATTAGAAATTTAAAAATGTATGTGACAAGGCCTCTTTCTTTGTATAGGAACTTCACAAGTGCCCTTTCAGCAGACCCAACGGAAGGTCCATACACAGGGTATCTAGTAATTACAGATGAAGAAACTGAAGCACAAGATACATTTTGTTTTGGTGTTTGTAAGAAGAGAAGAGTTAAAAAGCTACCATTTCCTCAAGACAAGATTTTAAATGTAATTCATTCATCTGATTACCATTACCAAGAAACTATAGCTAAGAAGTTTTGGTTTATTCCAGTTCTTGATCAGCCTCTTTCTTCTAATTCCTACTATGTTATCAAAGCTAAAGGCAGATATAAAGGGTATGCTCTTCTTCTCAATCTTTTCTTTTGATTTTATATATTTAATTTTAATTTTAAAAAACTATCTTAGTTTTGAGTTTATACGTATCTCTTCTATATTCTCTCTGTGTGTTTATACATTTAAAAAAAAAAGCATAATAAAGCACATGCATTTATAAGTTTTCCCTTCTTTTTTAAAAAAAAAAATTATTGGATTTACCTAAGATCCAATAATTGAGTGTTTTTTCTTGTAATACATTTATTAGTTATTTAAATTGGTTCAATGAGAAAAAAGAAAACCTCAAATATTTTCAAAAAATTGTAATTATATTAAAACCTTTCAAAATAAACAATATTTTCTCTAATTTCAAAATTAGACCCATCATTTTTTAGTTTTTACCATTGAAGAAAGATTGTTAAATGGTTATAATAGAATTAAGTTTAGCTTTAAGTAGTCAAAAAAATAATATGACTAATTTTTATTAGATAGGTATAATTAATTGCAAAATATAGGTATAATTAATTGCAAAATAAAATCTATAAATTAGGACAGAATAATATATATATTTCAAAAAATATTGGTAAAATTATATTTTTTTTTGAAAGAATTTTTATTTTTTGCATTAAGTCTTTAAATTTCAGAACCCTATTCTATTTTTTTTATTATTTTTAAGAATTTCTAATATAGCAAAAAAAGAGAGAGAGAGAGAGATATAGGTTGAAAAGTTATGAAACAACAACATTTTATTTCTAGGTATATATTTCTGTTAATAATTTTCTGATAGACATTTGACATGATACATTATATATATGTATATATCACTAACTATTGATAGTTTTTTTTTTTTTTTTTTTTTTTGTTAACCATCTTAATTAGTTTATTTGCAAGTTTGATCTTCTTATATTGTGTAAATTCATAACAGGCAAGCATGCAGAAGTTCAAGAGATATGGACATGGGGTTATTATGTTGCTTCAAGAAAGTGATAAATGATATAAGACCAAGACCATTAGATCCAAGAAACACCTACCAACAATTCAAGATTCATCATCACCATTTTAACACTTTCTTTGCCAAGTCTCCTGCCCCTTATGCATATCCTCCAAAATTGTTAAGAAATAAGGGATGGCAATTAACAAAATCCTCAAAATCATCTTCACACAAACTTCAACTTTTAGCTTATAATGATGCTTTAGGCCTTGATGCCTCTCTTAGAATCCAACTTCCCAATTTTGATTTTCCCATTTCTAGCAAAACCTCAAGTTCTGTCACTGTTGGAACATGGTATTGCCCATTTGTGTTCATAAGAGAAGGAGATATTAGAATAAGGGAACAAATGAAGATGTCAATTTTATATAAAATGAGTCTTGAACAATATTGGGAAGAGATTTACTCATGTGAGAATGTTAATAATGAGAGTAATTCTTTAGTTATTGTTGATACTAATGTGTTAAGAGAAGTAGATTTAGTGTTTGGCATGGAAGGTTTAAAGAGTGATAGAATTGGTCATGGTGGGTTTATATGGTATAAATCAATTGGAAATAGAAATAGAAGGAGATCAAGGTTTAGTGTGGGTTTAAGTTTTGTAATTGTGGAGAAAATGAAATGGGTATTAGAGGAAGGAGGATGGGTGGGTGGGCCAGAAAGGAGTGTGAGAATAGAAAGAGGAGTTGAAATTAGGAATGAAAGTGAAAGGGAAAGGTGGTGGAGGAGATTTTGTTGTTATGTTTTAGTAGAGAGTTTTGTATTGAGGAGAATGGACGGAAGCTTGGTACTCAAATGTGATTTTAGACATACTAATAAAATTAAATGTAAATGTGAATGATATCTTTGTCTAATGGTAGCATTAATTACAATGTAAATGTACCAAATGCTATGTAAATATTTTATCTTTCCTTAAGGTTTGTTTAAAAAAAAAAAAAAAACTTTTCTTAGAACCAATGTTATTTTTCAAGTTAGTTATTTTTAATTTGTGATCTATAATGCTCTAATTATTATTATTATTATTATTATTATTATGTGTGGATATCGGTGCATTGTTAAGAGTAGGGAAGAAAATAATTAGCTTGAAGGCATATCCTATTTCTGTAAAAAAAATTTATGGTACGTTGAATTTTTTAAAATAGCCTATTTGATTTCTAAATTTTCTTAAATAATTTATTTAATTTCTCAGTTTTTTAATTTTATACTATGTTTGGGAAAAATATCTTAATTAGCACATATCAACGAGTTAAATCACTAATATATTCAATTAGAAAAAATATTATTAAAATGAGAAGGAACAAAATTTATACTATGTTTGGGAAAAAAGTTAAGTGGGAGAAAAAAGGGTGGGAAAAAGAATAAAAATAGTGAGGAAAGTTTTTTTCTATATTATTTGGAAAAATGGTGAAAGGCGAAAGAGTGAAAAAATAAAGTAAAAAAAAAATTACTATTATACTCTCTTTTTCTTTAATTGGAATAAGAAATAATTTTAAAATGTAATTGTGTTTATTAATATAACTGAAAACTCTCTTTCCATTGCTTTTACTCAAAAAAATGGGGGGATGTTTTTTTTATGGGCCTAAGAGAAATATTTACTATTAACATTTATTTCTCTTCTCTTTCCCTATTTTTCCAAACAATGGAAAACCACTTTCCCTCACCCTTTCCATTCTCCACTCTTTCTCCTCTTCCCAAACACACTATTAGAGTCAAAGAGAAGGAGAGAAGTAGATGACTATTAAATTTGAATATTAAGTTATTCAATTTTTTCTATACCTACATGTATTTACTCACATTCAAATTCATATATTTATGAGTTATGAAGTGTTGAATATATAAAAAATTGGAAAGTACAATGGTTAAATAGATCATTTTAGGAGTTAAATTATACATTCAGCCAAATATTTATCAAAGAGCAATATCAAAGAGGAAAATTATTACTTTTTTAGAATAACAGAGGAAAACTATTATCAATAAAATTTAATTCAATAATAATTATAAAGGTCTAGTACATATTTTCTCTTGAACTTGTCATTATTGGTCATTTTATTTTTTGACTTTTTATTTTAACCATTTTAAATCTCCGACTTATCAAATTATACATTCTAATCTCTTAAATGTCCAGTCAGCAATGTGTATAATTGCATACACAAATAAAACATGTGAACCATTAAAATAAAGTCGGACATGAATTCAAAATTTGACTTTCACCATCTCCATCCTCGTCTCGCCATCCTCATACTCAACTTTCATAAAACTACATGTCATTTTCCCATTCTCATCAAACTACACTCCTTGCTTATCCATCATCAACACCAACTCCTCCGCAAAATCATCATCCCCAGTTTGGTGTAACAATTGCCTAGTGCAGAAGTAGATGATAGGCACCAAGAGAACTGTCGAAAATGGAAAGAAGGCCTCCAACACCCTTTAAGGCTATAGTAGCAACAACTGCATGCTTAATTTCAACAGAGGGCCTAGTATGAGATGACACATTTCTTGATAAGACTTTGAATTTTAGTGCAAAGGACTTTGTTGCTGGCCCACACCATCAATACCAAAATCATTGAACTCTTGCCAAGCAGAGAAGATAAACACATAGGCGAAGAAAACTCTCCCAACGAAAGAGACAAAAGCCATTACTGTACGGATAGAAAGAGACGGACAATTGTAATTCAAATCAAAAATTTAAATCTTCTATAAAATTTCATCCCCAATTTAATTGATATATAAAAAATCAGAAATTAAAACCTCTCTGTTTGAAATAAAATAAAATTTTAGATTTTTACAATAAATTCACTTTGAAAATGAGTTAATTACACTTGAAATCAATCAAATTAACAAGAACGAAAAACTCTAGAAAAATTTGAATCAAACAAGCAATTATTAATGAAAAAAAAATGTGAACTTAGAAAAATCAGGAGTAATTGAACTATGCATGCTATTTTAAAAAAATAAATACCAAAATATGATGTTTAAAAAAAATTACTTAAATATGTTAATTTTTACTAAAAAGTGGAAAAAATGAACAGTTCGACAATTTGAATGCTGAATTAGAAATAATAATAATAATAATAATAATAAAAAGGGTGGAATCCACAACCAGATGGGCATTATAAATGCCAAACTAGTGTTCACACCACAGTATGGCATTTATAATGCCGACTTAGCTGTGGTGAGTCCAATGGGTGGCAGTGTACCTCACTTGCAATTCAACATTTTAAAATTTCTGTCAATTAAATATTTTTAAATAATTATTTAAATATAAAAAAATTATATATAATTTATAAAAATTTCATATAAATTAATATAAAAATTAATAAAATATAAATTAATGCACAGTTTAATTTTTTTTCAATTTTTAAATTTTAATTCTATAATAACAAGAAAATTAATAAGCGACCCCAATTTTTTCTATTATTATTTGTAGATAATTTTATTTTAAACCTTAGAACAGTTAAGGACACAAATAAATTCTAATATAAAGTAAATTCAAATATTATTAACATAGTCATGCATTAATATGTTATTTACTTCTTTTCATGCAAAATTTCTTTAAAAATTCAAATTATTTTTAATATGACCTACAAAAAAATATTAATATTTTTTGGTCATATTTATAATTATTTATAAAAAATAAAATGCTCAAATTTCTGCCCATTATTATTATACTTTACATATTATCTTATTAAATTACTTAAATATTTTTATGCCCATTAAAAAATAGCAATTCATTATACAAAATAAACTAATAAAATTTATTAATAAATTATGTCATAAAATAATAAAAAATAAAAACATATAAATAAAAAATTTATGACAAATAAGCATGCTGTGGTAAATTACTCCACCATTTGGGAGAGACCAATCAAAACAATGTATTAAAGAGGTTAAAATCAAAGGAAATTGTCTAATTGCAATAGGCAGTCTAGACAAATCCTTATTCCTAAACCAAAGGGCAGAAACTCAAAATCATGACCTTTCAAGTCTAAACTTGAACCAAGAAACGTTTCAAGTTTAAATAACAATGAATCTTCCCAAATAGATGGATCTTTCTATTTTTTTTTTTAAATTCTGCTGTCAATCTCTTTTATTTTCATACTCGCTATAATTTATAATTATCCTTTTACCTATTCAATTTTGTTATTTTTTTTTTCCTTTATAACTACTTTTATAAAATTATTGAAAAGAAGTAGAAGAAGAAGATGGGAAAAGGTAAATTTTATTTTTATTATTATAAATAATTTATATATTTTTCATTTAATATTTAGAGTTTTTTTTGTTACAAATAATTATAAATATGGATAAATAATAATTTAGAAATGATATATATTTTTAGAACAATTAAAGAAAATTTAATTGAAAGAGATAAATTTTATTTTTGTATTTGTGAAAATAACATAAGATAATAATATATATTTTTTATTATTTGTTAATTTGCATTAATATTTTTTATTATTCTGTTAAAATGTTATTTGTTATTTTATATAATTAATTGTTTATTATTTTTTAGTATTGTGTTAAAATGTTTAAAGTAAAAATATCTAAAATAATAAAAATTATGAATATAATTGGGCATGAAAATATAATAATAATAAGAATAAAATAACAGTGGTTATTATTATTATTACTAGATAATAATTTAGTTATAGCATATTTTGTTAATAATTGATTTGTTATAACTTTTTTATTTATATGTTTTTATTTTTTATTATTTTATGACATAATTTATTAATAATTGTATTAGTTTATTTTGTATAATGAATTGCTATTTTTTAATGGGCATAAAAATATTTAAGTAATTTAATAAGATAATATGTAAAGTATAATAATAATAATTATAATAATAGTAATATAAAATATTAACATTAATTAATGAGCAGAAATTTGAGCATTTTATTTTTTATAAATAATTATAAATATGACCAAAAAATATTAATATTTTTTGTAGGTCATATTAAAAAATATTTGAATTTTTAAAGAAATTTTGCATGAAAAGAGGTAAATAACATATTAATGCATAACTATGTTAATAATATTTGAATTTACTTTATCTTAGAATTTATTTGTGTCCTTAATTGTTTTAATATTTAAAATAATAATGGAAAAAATTGGGTTTGCTTATTAATTTTCTTTTATTACATAATTAAAATTTAAAAATTGAAAAAAATTAAACTATGCATTAATTTGTATTTTATTAATTTTTTATGTTAATTTATATGAAATTTTTATAAATTATATGCGATTTTTTAATATTTAAATAATTATTTAAAAATATTTAATAAATAGAAATTTTAAAATGCCGAACCGTGAGGGTGGTGCAAGTGAGGTACAAGTTCACTGCCACTTATTGGACTCACCACAGCTAAGTCGGCATTATAAATGCCAACCTGTGGTGTGAACACAGGTTCGACATTTATAATGCTGAACTGCCTGCGGATCTCAATGTTTCTACTATTTTTGGGCTAATTCGGTATTCAAATTGCTGAACTGTTCATTTTGTGTACTTTTTGACTAAAAAATAGCATGTTTAGATAAATTTTTTTTAAAATATCATATTTTGGCATTTATTTTTTTAAAGTAGCATGCATAGGTCAATTACTAAAAAATCAGAAAACATAAAACAAAAAATTACCTTCGACAGATTCATGATAGTGCAAAAGTGACATAAGGATCTCTCTTTCGCCATTTTATATTTGTGTCCACTTTCCAATGGAGACACCATTTGCATAATCATAGAAGCCATTTCAGCATAAAACTACACAATCTTGTCAATTTTAAAATGGGTTGATTGAATGGAAAAATTAAGAGAGTGAGAGAATGTGTGTGTGTGAGAGAGAGAGATAGAGAGAGAAGATTAGAGCTTGAAAGAGAGGGAGATAATAAATCGGAGCTTGAGAAAGAGAGCATAGAGTAGATCGAAACTTGAGAAAGAGAGAGCAGATAAGAGCTTGAGAAAGAGAGAGAAGATCAAAGTGTGTGTGTGTGAGAAAGAGAGAGTAGATCAGAGAGTCAGAGAGAGAGAGTGATGGTGAAAAAAATTGAGGGTATTATGGTAATTTTATTTTTTAAGTTAAAAAATAATTATTTATTTTTTCCATGTGTAAAAAAAATTTCATGTGTAAAAAAAAAACCTACAAATCTGACATTTGTTCACCTCAGCAAGCGTGAATAATATGCGCTACATTGATAGACAAACAAGGGGTGAGTGTTTATTTTTTTGCAAGTTTGAGAGGTAAAGTAGTTAAAATTAAAAGTTGGGGGCAAAATGACTAATCATTACAAGTATAGAAGATAAATTATGCATTCAGCCAATTATAAAAGTACAAGTTTAAATTTAGTAGTAATAATTTGCACTTTGTTTGGGAAAGTAGCAAGGAAAGGGGAGAAAATAAGGGGGGAGAAAATGAAGGTGGTGAAAATAAGGAGGAAGAAATTGAGGGGGAGAAAATGGGGTGAAAGTGCATTTTTTTTATTTGAAATAGTGATTAAAAAATATTTTAAAATCAAATTTACAGTATTGCCCTTGAATTTAATTAAACTTCAATTTTTATATTATCATTTAAAAGGATAAAAATATAATTATACAAAATTGTTCCTCATTTTCACCTCTAAATGAGGTGATAAAAAAATGGCGGGCCAAGAGAGCCACTTTCTTTGTAATTTCTCTTATCCTTCCTTTCTATTTATTTTTCAAATAAGGAAAAATTACATTTCCCTCATTATTTTCTTTCATACTTTTCTCCTCCCCTTTTTTTTTTCCTTTTCCCAAATATAGGGTTAAGGATGGATTCAGTGGACAGAGGGGGCAAGGCCGGAGATTTCCATTGGAGAACCACCCATTTACATCCTGCTCTAGAACTCACAAAAATCGATTAAGGGGCAGATTATATCATACATAAACACCAAAACACAGCAAAGAAAATAAAAGGGATAGACATTGCTTGTCCCCTCCCGTTGGATTGAAATTTCAACACGTAACAATAGTACTATATTATATTTCTAATGTTGACTTTGTATTACTTTTATTTTTCTATAGAGTAACTTGACTATTTTACCCTCTGTATCCAAATCTAATTTAAGTACACTAGGACCTATCTCTTGTGTAATTTTGGGCCAATTAGTGGGTCCAAATCGACATTTCGTCATTCATTTTCTTCGCTTTGGTGCACATTTGAATTGTGCATTAAATAATTAGCTAACACTTCGTACGCTCAACTTGTATTTCGACTTCTTCGAAGTTTTTTCACAACTCCACACTGCAAACCTCTGAAAATGGCTGCTCAGTCTGCAAGCCCACTTTCCATTTCAACCCCATCAAGAATCTGTAACAGACTCAGAGGTAACTCACTCTTTCTTTCTTTCTTTCTTTTTAGCTCCCTTTTGTTCTTTAACAATATTTTCTTGAATTTCTTGATTGCGACTGAGCTCTTGTAGGTGGTTCTATGTATAAATTTGATGAATATTACAAATTATTACTATTTGTAATATTCATTAATGACATGAGCTTTGATATCAAATATTCCTTTGGTTCTTGCTTTTAATTGGAGACTATATTTCCAATGATGCCTAACCGATTTAGTCAAGGCTGAGACCTCGTGATCAAGAGGTCTTAGGTTGGTATCTCTCCGTTGGATGCAGGGAATTTGATTTGTTTGACCTTGTTTCCTTGTCTGTATTAAGTTGTAATATTTGTTATAGTTACATTTGTATTCTGTATTGTATTTAATATCTCTTGAAAAAAAAAAATTAAGGACTATGTTTAGTAAATATTATAATGAAAGCAAGGCTTGAATCATTGTCTATTTATTCATTTTATTTTCCCTTTTATATGGGGAGAAAATTAGAAAACTTGCTGTTATAAAAAATTCTGCCCAAAGACATGGGTGCGGTTCTTGTTTAGTATAAGTACAATGCTGAGCTTGATAGAGGGAATTGAAGCATATATATGTAACTCCATTTGGGATTCTTAAATGAGGGAGCTGTTAGAATTTGAACTTTGATTAGCAGTATTACAAGATAGACATTTGAGCACTGAATTAGTAAATAGTAATCCAATGGCTTAGTTGAAACTTCTTTACTTGCCCATAGCTTTGTTGTTGTTGGGATGTGACTGATTGCTACCAAGACTGTTTATTGTATTATATAATTAATGCTTTATTATTGTGAATGATATTTTTTTCTTTTTTGGGTTTTGCTCTTGATAGTTGAGGAGCAGCAATGGCTTGGGTGTTTTTCACGGAAAACAAAGCCATTGTGTTTGAGGCTTTCAAATGGATTTAGAACAAGAGCAAAAGCTGCTTCAAATGCTAATTTGAAAGCAATTGAAATTCCTCAAAAATGGTACAATCTCACTGCAGATCTTCCTGTGAAACCTCCTCCTCCATTGCATCCTAAAACTTTTGAACCAGTTAAACCTGAAGACTTAGCTCCTCTTTTTCCTGATGAGTTGATTAAGCAGGAAGCAACCGATGAAAAATTCATAGATATCCCAGAAGAAGTTCTTGACATTTACAAGCTCTGGCGCCCAACTCCCTTGATTAGGTTTGGTCTTTTTTATTTTTTATTTTTCATAAGTTTGCTGCTTTTTTCCCTTTTTTTTGTGTGTGTGTGTGTGTGTGTGTGTTGTTGCTTGTCCTCTGTTAGAAGAATCTCATTTATAAGTTGAATTTAGGGCCAAGAGGTTGGAAAAACTTTTGGATACACCAGCTAAAATTTACTATAAGTATGAAGGTTTGAGTCCGGCTGGATCTCACAAGCCTAACACTGCAATCCCACAAGTTTTTTATAATGCAAAGCAAGGCATCAAGAATGTTGTGACAGAAACAGGTGCTGGCCAATGGGGAAGTTCATTGGCCTTTGCGTGCAGCTTGTTTGGTCTTGGCTGTGAGGTACCATAGTATTCCTATTGAAGTTTTGGGTCCAAATGTTGCATTCAGCACTATTTGCAATATGCTTAATCTAAATTCCAATAACCTGATTTTGAATCTTTTTACAGGTGTGGCAGGTTCGTGCTTCTTACGATCAGAAACCATACCGTAGATTGATGATGGAAACTTGGGGTGCAAAAGTACATCCATCTCCATCAAACATTACTGATGCAGGTAGAAGTATCCTTCAGAAGGATCCTTCAAGTCCGGGAAGTTTAGGAATAGCTATTTCAGAAGCTGTGGAGATTGCAGCTGCAAATGCTGATACTAAGTATTGCTTGGGGAGTGTACTCAATCATGTTTTGTTGCACCAGACGATTATAGGTGAGGAGTGCCTAAAGCAAATGGAAGCTATAGGTGAAACTCCTGATGTGATCATAGGGTGTACTGGTGGTGGATCTAACTTTGCAGGACTAAGTTTTCCATTCATTCGAGAGAAGCTCAATGGGAAAATCAGCCCTGTCATAAGAGCAGTTGAACCTACGGCATGTCCTTCATTAACAAAGGGTGTTTTTGCATATGATTATGGTGACACTGCAGGGATGACGCCATTAATGAAGATGCATACACTTGGGCATGACTTCATACCTGACCCTATTCATGCTGGTATATGCATTTTTGCTATTGTGAATTCGATATTTTCAATTTATTTTCCTTTTTTATTATTAATTTAGCTTTGACTTGGGTTTGAACCTGCGATCTCACATTTTCTGTTCTATAGGGGGCTTGCGTTACCACGGTATGGCGCCATTGATTTCACATGTCTATGAATTGGGTTTCATGGAAGCAATTGCAATTCCTCAGACTGAGTGCTTTCAGGGTAACTATTTTCCTCTCTATGGACTTCAACTAAGGAATTCGATTTTATATTATTCCTGTTTAGGCCAAATGAATTTGAAGTATAGAATTCGTTTATAAATGATATAATTTGATTTAGTTATATTGAATTTATAAGAGTAAAATGAATATTTTCATTCATAATATACATGAAAAAAATGAAATTCTGAATGAATTCCACAGAATTTAATGGAATTCCATTTATACCAAAATAGGCATTGGTAGCAAAGTGATTTCTGACCTGGGAATTCACAAGTTCAGATTATAATTCTATACCGTTGCAGGTGCCATACAATTTGCTAGATCTGAAGGGTTGATACCTGCACCAGAGCCAACTCATGCAATTGCTGCCACCATAAGGGAGGCTCTGCATTGTAAAGAGACTGGAGAAGCAAAGGTTATTCTCATGGCAATGTGTGGACACGGTCATTTTGACCTGACATCTTATGAGAAGTATTTGCGAGGAAATATGGTTGATTTGTCATTTTCAGAAGAGAAAATACAAGCATCATTGGCCAAAGTTGCTCAGATCATGGCATGAAGTAGTGAAGCGAATACGAAAGATGACAGGTAAAATAATGAACTTTGAAAAGGAAAAGAATTAAATGGCGACAAAGTTTCGTAATAATATATGATAGGGCAAAAATTTGCAGTTCAGGCTGCTGATGAATGAGCAGCATGATTGATGAACATATAAAAAAAAAAAAAAATTTGTGTCATTTGGACGAGTTCTTGGTAATCAGGAACAAGAATTCCTTAAAAGCTTAATTTACTTCGGCAAGGAGAGATATAGCCTTGAGAGAAGGAAATAAAATGCCAAAGATGATTTTTGATCACAAGGATAGGACACAAGGTGTCTTAAGATTGTCATGCTAGGCCATATATATATAGACAAAAGTGTTTGTTTTGCCTTTCTGGATTTGTGAATAGGTAACTATCGACACATTCTGAAATATATGAAGGATGAAGAATTTCCTCTGTGAACGTACAATTATTTTATCATTGTTGTTGTTGCTGCTAGTTATATTGGCAATTCAAGAGTATGCATGACAAAATTATTTGTGTTATATGATCAATCTGTAATTTTAACATGAACTCAAAATTAATATGGGTTGACGGTTTTGTTATTGAAATGTTGCAGAAATTATCATCAGCCGGTGAGCAACCACCTTATCAACAATTCAAGTTATGGCCACTATGCTGCTAGCTGCCTGCTACGTCAACCAAAGGTAGCAGCACAGCAGCCTAACAGCAGATCTATCGCTCAGGTATCTTTAAAGGTCTTACGGATTGCCATCTTGTCATTAGAGATCTTCCCAATGTTAATTATTTTCAGTTTATGAATGTTGACAATCTTTTCTTTTCTATTATTTTCCAATAGTTATAGATTTTCTAAAATTTGGATTGTTCCTTATTACCTGTAATAAAAATCGACGGTAAGTTAGGTTTGTTTTTCCCACTCTTTTATCTTGTTGTCTCGTATTATATCCTATGGCTTTGATTTTCTTTCCCGCGTAAGTCATGGAAAATAAATTCTTGTAAGATTAACATTAACAATGCAATCAGAACTACCTGTTAGGCCTGAAACAGAGGATTTCCATGGAAAACTTCGTAAAACCAGCATTTTCTAGAGAGGACTTGAGCATGTACAAATTAATGGACAGTAGAAATAGCCGCCATTCAGGTCATCTCATCTGTAAACTACTGCTTAATCCAAGTCCAATTATGAAATGTAAATTGATGATTACTACTCCAAAACTTATACAATTTAATTCTTTTCCTTTTCCCTTTTTAATTTAGATCAATTAACACTTCTATATATATATAATGTGATCCTGGTTTTAGCCAACACTCGATTTTCAAAAGCTAATTAGCAATAATGAATCGTAAAACCACCACCTTGTTAATATTACTCTTCTTGATAGCTCTGTTTTCTCCATGTCCAATCGCTCAAGCATCAGCATCACCAAACGTAACAGCTGTTTTCGCATTCGGCGACTCAACCATCGATCCAGGCAACAACAACCACCTTTTCACTCTATTTCGCGGTAATCATCCGCCATATGGCAGAGATTTTCCCAACCATGTATCCACTGGAAGGTTTTCCAATGGAAAACTATCGACAGACTATTTAGTATCTCAATTAGGCATCAAAGATGTGTTGCCGGCTTATCTGGACCCTTCACTCACCACCCTTGACTTGTTAACCGGTGTTAGTTTTGCATCCGCCGGTACCGGATTAGATTCGATGACAGCAACTATAGCAAGTGCATTAAGGATGTCGACGCAATTAGATAATTTTGATCGTGCTTTGGCAAGGATTAGAGCTGCTGTTGGTCCGCAGAGAGCTCAGTATATAATCAATAACGCTGTTTTTGTTATTAGTATTGGGACTAATGACTTGATCTATAATTATTATGACTTGCCTACAAGAAGACAACAGTATCCCTCCGTTTCAGCCTACCATGATTTCCTGCTCAATGAACTTCAATCCGCCATTCAGGTATATTGTTAAACTAACTAAATTCAAAAAATTATGGTTTTAACTAAATTCAAAAAATTATGGTTTTCTAGTTTTATGGTATGATATTAGTGCATGTTTTATAATAATGCATGATTACAGAGACTATACAATGCGGGAGCTCGAAGATTTGCAGTGGGTGGTTTGCCACCGATTGGATGCTTGCCAATACAAGTGACAATCGGGAGCTTCATGCCAAGCCCGTACATGTTCAGACGTGTTTGTGTAGAGCAGCAGAACACTGACTCTATTGCCTACAACAACAAGCTCAGAGCTCTTATCTCAAGATTGCAAAATTATGCGCTGAGGGATGCCAAAGTTGCTTATGTGGACATGTATTATCCATTGTTGGACATGATCCATAACCCGGCTAGATATGGTCAGTATTTCAATATGTGCTTACTCTTCAGAATTCAATTCCCTAATTAAGTTCTTAATTAATTCTGTTGATTTGTGGTTGAAGGTTTTGATCTTACACTCCAAGGTTGCTGTGGTATGGGGACGTTGGAAATGGGACCTCTATGTGATGCAAATGCACATACATGTTCTGATCCATCCAAATATATTTTTTGGGATGCTGTACATCCAACTCAAGCTACATATTGGATTCTTGCTCAAATTGCTTCAACAACTGTGCTTCCACAGCTTCTTAGTTAGATATATTTAATTTCTTATTGCTATCAAATAGTTCAATTAATTAGTAGGATTCAATTTCGGGGAAGAAATTTCAATAATTTTTTTTAAGTAATAATTATTTTGTTGCTTCTCATCCTTTTTTATTCTTTGACTACAAGTCACTAAATTGTAAATACATTAATGGAAGAGAGAATTTATTCATTTGCTTATTTATTTGTGCATCGATAAAATCACATTTATATATTAATCGTTGTTCAAAATGTCCTGATATAACATATTTCATTGCGTAAAAGATTTTACAAATAGTAAATTTATTTCATCATGTAGAAGATTTTACTAATAATAAACTTAGACCCAATCAATTAGGGATGGCAAAACCTCATCCGTCTAATATAAAATTTGGCTCCGCTCCATATTTGAAGGGGAATCTCTACCCCGCCTATGATAATGGGGTTGAGTCTCTCCACCCCGCTCCAATCTCCACCTCGATTGCATAATATATATATATATAAAATTCATATTACATATATATAACAATTTATTAGTTTTTTTTTAAATTATATCATTGAGTATTTAATTATATTATTATTTTTCAAATATTCATTAATAATATATAAAACTTAATATAAATATATATAAAATTTGTTAAAATATATAAATTATGAATTTTAATATTAATAAAATTATAAAAAATTATAAATGAGAATTCTCGTTCTACTCCGCATCCAACCCGAACTAGATTTATTCTGCACCCTTTTTGCTCTGACCATTCATGGGGCGGGATGAGAATCTCAAAGCTCGCTCTGCCCCATTGTCATTCCTACAATCAACTTGCAAATTAATAGTTGAACAAAATTTGCAAATTAAAAAAAAATAATTAATGAAATATCTGACTGCCTTATGTAGAGGATTCAATATCATCATTTGTTAATCAGGATTTTTTTAGCCAATTAGTATCCAGTTTGGATTAACAGTTGGAAACTAGCATTTCGCGTTTAAACTCTTTTCATCCTAGCATAAGGTGATTGGTAAATTCATTGTTCAGATTTTTGTTTCAAAATCCAGCTGAAACACTCAAATTAAGCTAGAATATTTTTTTTTTGTTAACGTTTAATCTCTAACTACTAGACGACATCCAGATAAACCAAACAAGGCTTTAAGTAATAATTAGGATTAGATTAATTGGTATCAAATCGATTTATGTGTAATTTAATATAGTGAAACATTTATAAATTAATACTTGATAAATTAATAACCTCTAATAAATAATAATTTTTTTAATCCCGACTTAAATTAATGAGCTAAATTATTAATTTCAATAAAATAATAAGATAATAATTTTTTTGAAAACCTTATATAACTTGTTGGTCTCATTTATATTATAAATTAATAATTAACTAAAATTACATATTATATTTTTCTAAAATATGAGTCTATTTCTATTTTCTTAAATATCATAAAATATTAATATAATTAAATTATATTTGCAAATCAAAGTATATATGAATTGATTTATATTTTTTAGACTTTTAACCTCAATTTATTAATGGAAAAATTTATGTTTTTATAAAATAAAATAAATTTTTAGTTAGTTAAATAAGTATTACTCTAAATTATAAGTATACTTTATAAATTAATAAATTATTAATTTATCAATTAATTAATATCTTTTTAAATTAATAGAATTTATATAGTGCTAAGATATTAATTTATAAAGGTTTTGTTGTACTTACTATCACGTACATATTTTTTGGGAATACACACACCCTCTTTAAAAAACAGGGGTATTTTTTTAATTTGCCATAACATCTATATATATATTACTTTTGAAATAGCGTTCACGTATTTTTTTTAGAGGACTAGCAACCACTCATATTTAATTTAACAGTAATAATTATATAATTTCAATTGAAATAAAATTTTAATTTTGAATTCTGATGTCCAGGTCCAGTTTGAGGGACCAAATCAGAAAATTTTATTCGAAGAGCTAAAATTAATAGGAGAAAAAAAAATAAAAAATTTAAATTTTTTTTTCTAAATTTTCTAATAATTTTTATTTTAAAAAATAACTAATTATATTTTTTAATTAAATAAATTTTTATTGATTTCATATTTATAAAATAAGAATTAATTAAATATTTTAACATTCAAAATTATTTATAAAAATTTAATTTTGGAAGGATCAATTAAAAATTTAAAAGGACTAATTAAATAATTAAACATAATATACATAAGAGTAATATGCATATTTCTAAGTGGATCGAAGGGTCAAGGCTTCTTCGTATAAGAAAAATTATTGTGTGATTTACGGACCATAATCTCAATGTTTCATTCCCTTTCCAAGTAAACATAATTAGCAATTTCTGGTCATTGAGACCAAAAACCTCTAAAAATGGCCACACTCTCCCCTTTCTATGCCAATCATCCACTTCCATGCATTTCAACTCCATCAAGCTTCTGCATTAGAAATAATCAAGATAAATCTCTAATTAATTATGTATAAATCTCTAATTAATTATGTTCACTTTGTATTAATATATATATATATATTGTTTTTTTAAATTTGATTCTGACTGGAAATCGAACCTGAACCCGAGACTCTTCAACACTGGAGATGACTCAAATATTAATGAACCAAAAGCTCATCAGTATATATTTGACTTGAAGCAGTCAAGCCTCAAGATTTAATTTAGCCCCTCTCTTCCCTGATGAGTTGATTAACCAAGAACTAAGCTTTCAAAAGTTCATTGACATCCCACAAGAAGTTCTTGATATTTACAAACATTGGCGTCCAACTCCTTTGATTAAGTTTGATCTAATTATATCTCTTGCAATAAACTGATATCACAAATCAGTTTTTGCTCATTGTATATTAAATTTATGATCTCCCTAATACACTTAAAAATATTTAAGATTTGGTATTAGATTTATTCATTTGATGTGTCAAGCTTAAAATTTTTAGGCTTTGCTTAATTTTAGCCTAATTTTAAATTGTTTCATGGACTAAGCCAAAAAATAAAATTCCATGTTCAGACTATTTTTTCTACCAATCTGGCTGACCAAATGCCAGTGAGGCTTAACCTAAATGGCAAAGGCTAAAATCTTATTAATAAAATATAAAAAATAAAAGATTGCATATGAGATGAATGACTTCTGCAGGATATCTTCTCATATTCTGTATCCTAGGAGTGCTATACGATGCAAATTGGATAGAACTTGCTGGCATTGAAAATTGATTAAAAACTTCTGAAAAGAGAGCTTACCTCAGTACTAAAGCCTGGAGCATATCAGGATCAATGTTCTTTGTAGCTTCCAAGTAAAATCTCAATAGTCAATTCAGGTCCTGTGAAGCAGAACATTCACAATGATGCTTTTCATATTCAACAACAGCTGAGGAAAGAAAACAATTAAGTGACAAGTGCAAGCTGTTCGCTGCAACCAAGCAAAATCTAAGATGTGCTTACTAATAACGCTAATCAGAAATCAAAAAATTATAAATTATCTGCTGCCTTCATACTTAATAAGAAAGAATGAAACAGAACAAGAAAAATATTAAGACTTGAATAAAATAAAATAAGAGACTCGGTAGTTAGAAATAACAGAAACACTTTGGATTAGCTTGTTTTGCACTCGTACAAATTGTATAATTTTTTTTTTTTTACCATTAGATAAGAAAGCCTTCAAAATTATAATGATGAACAAAAAAAAAATCATTATTATGGTTTTGTCCTTTTTCTAGCTCAAAAATGATCTTATTAGGAAAACTCTACCCAAACCTTCCTTGTTCCTATAAAAGTATCTCATGTATTTAGTTTGAGAAAAGCCTTTATGACTCCCATCATCTCTCCTCCAGGAAACCGTCCAAGACATCCCCTTGCTGCTGCTATTTCGCTAAAGTTGCAAACTGAATCTCCGCTGAAAGCTTTAAGCTGTTTGCTAACTCTCTCCTTTTCCACCTTATTTTCCTCCAGGTCTTCACCAGCCTTAATTGTTGGAAGAGGAAATGGATCGAGGGGAATTTCCATAACAATGGATTCTCCACCCACTGCACCCACAAAGTCTTGTAACCGGCACATGGTAAATGGAACTGGTTCAAAACTATGATCTCCATATTCTACTGGAGTAGAGTGATCTCCTGTGATACAAAGGTAATACTGGAACTTTCCAGTTGATTCTGCCTGCCAAAGAAGCTTGGCCAGCTGGCCTATAGCTTGATCTACTGCTTCCAATCCCTTAACTTTGAAAAGGCTAGCCTTATCATGACCTGCATCATCTATTGCCTGAAATACCAAAAATCAAGGAAATCCCTGTCAATATAACATTAAGAACCTCAAAAACTAAGCACTTGGGCCAGTGGCATTCAACATTGTAGACAAATTTTAGCCAGGGTCAGAAAAGATAAAAGGAAAGAAAGGAAACTAGCAAAAAATAAGAAGGATGCAAAAAGTCAAACATTTCAGCGATCAAATTAGTCAATTGATAGTTTGGCATTTAATCCCAAACAATATTGAATAGAGTTCATCTTCTTGTTAGAAACTGTGGCAATAAACATGAGTCACATGGTCTATTTCAAGTTTTTCAACTATTGACAGCATAACATATGAATCAACATTAAATGAAAACCGGTTAGTATTTCTTTTCTTTGTTGTTTACAATCATGACTTAAAAAAATTCATTAAAGAAAATAAAAAGTCATTTGGTTGCAGAAATACTAGAAAAATAAAGATATAACAATGCTCAGAATATTAAGACCTTAATGTGGAGAAACCCAAAGTCGTAACCATCTGGTCTGCCTGGTTTATGCTCATCCTCTCCTGGCACAAAAACATTTGGAGAAGACTGCAAAGGAGCAGAGAGTGCCTTAGCTATAGCAGTTGCTTTGGAAGTCAAAAGTGTCCGATAATCTCCAGTTGCCCCTGGAGCTTCTAGAATGTCAATATCAAGTGATAGGCCTAAACCGGCTATGATTTTAGTGGGAGCTACCATGCATGGCCACAATCCATGTTTCTTTTCAAATGATGGAACCTGCACAATATAGAGAAAATCTTTCCGTGATGCAAATTGATCAAAAAGTCAAATTTTCAAGTGTAAAGAAATATAACAAATCAGCTTTGCTCACACAGTGTAACATCTACAATACATTGACATTATTTCCTTCTTTATCACTCATAGCTGGTATCTTAGATAATGTTTTGCAAGGGCTATCACCATGTATTTCAAACTTGCATCCTCAAATTTGAAAAATTAACAATGGCCAGATGCATATCACTGCTAATATTGTTCCTTAATGTTCCCAGTTACCCTAACAAACCTCACATGCAAAATTGTAATACAAACAATCATATGTTAAAAAGAACAAAAGCGGAACTGCCCAAGCAGAGAACTTCATGATAACATCTTTTCATTTTGGAGCCATTATCAGGCATTTTAAAGGTATAACCATGGATCTAAAAATAACACCATATCATAGGCCACGAACACAACTAGGATTGGTGGTTGATACAATCATGTATTAGATAATAATCTGATAAATATAATCTGAATAATTGTTATGATTAGCTAGCTTAAACATTATTTTGCAAGTCTGTTCAACCATTATAAATATTGTTCAATGGAAGAGATACTTAAACAGTGTGAAAAATCATTCTAAAGTCATTTTACACCCTCCCCCCCCAGAAACCCCAAAAGAAAAACAAAATCAAAATAAAGAAAAGTATAATAACTAATAATTCAAGATAATTCTGTAGAGCATTCATAATTCATTATATATGTCAAGGAGTGAAACTTCAGAATTTTGTTTCCAAAGACATGCAATTTGCATTCATAGGAAAGAAAGTAATGACATTTCAAGGATGGGTGCACAACACACCTCAATTCGAATACCACATCCTCGTAAAAGGACAACATTGGCAATATTTTTCCCTTCTGCTGCTCGTTTTGCATTCAATGGGTGAGAGACCAAAATTCGTGAAATCTCTTTGGACAATTCATTGACAACTGCAGCTGTGTGCCTTGCTTCATCAGTATCATCTAAGGCTTCAGCTTGCAGAAGTAATTTGTTGTCCTTCAATGGGTCTGTTCCTGATATATTCCCACTCAATCTTGGTCCTTTCACAACCACTCCACATCTATGTTCTGTTGCATACCTGCAGGAAGTGGCATCTCATTATTTTTTCTGTCTTATGTTTGAAATTAGACGTCTTTTACTCCAATAAGAGAATATCAATGTTTCATCACGTTGATTTCAAAGAATTACACAGTTTTTATACTTGAAAGTTGACACCATAGTGCAAAACAGGCAGTTTAACCATACTCAAATCAGCCAAGTCATGCAATCTTTCTTTCCTTTATTTTCCCACTTTTCCTTTCTATTGGATCATCAAGGCATGAGCCATGCCCCACACCATTGCCTTGTTGGCACCCAAGATCCCTAGGATCTATTCATTTTTTATGTTCAGAAGGATATCACAAAGAAGTGGGAGATTCAAAGTTCCATAGAAATGTTTAACAACAAGGTGCAGAACATGCATATTCCTAGATACCATATCAATTAAGAAGGATGGATAGCAGAATTACAATATATTATACCTGACTCTAACTTCATATTCAGGGTAAGATGGCAACTTCATTCTATCCAGAGCCTCACAGAGAATTGGCCCTTCTTCTTCGAAGTGCCTGTCAGCCCTTCTACTGGTGACTATTCCAGTTTTCTCGTCCAATGTTGCAAAATTTGACTGCAGATCAAAAAATAACAATGGGCATTGAATGAGAAGACCAACATTGAAAAGAAACATAGTTTTTTTTTTTTTTTGGCAATTGTTAAATCTTTTCTGCAACGAATAAAACTAGAAACATAAAGCATTGATAGAAGAAAGCAAAAAAGAAAGGCAATAACTATATAACCATGCTCATAGGCTATTGACCTCACAATACATACTCACCTTGAATGCAATATCACCAGGCGACATTGCGAGTCCAGCACCCATTGACTCAAATGCACCTCGACCCTTATAGTACACTCGTGGATCATAACCCAATAATGAAAGGTGAGCAGTGTCACTGCCACAACCCAACCCTACTTCAACAGGGTCCATAAGGCCATTAACTCCAGCAGATGCAATAGCATCCAAGTTTGGAACATTAGCAGCTTGCAAAGGAGTCTTGTATCCAAACCTCGGCAATGACACATCACCCAGCCCATCAATCAGCACAAATGCCACTCTCCTCTTTGGCTGTTGGGGACTTCCCATGCTTCTATATGCAAGTATTTTTACTGTCCATAATGAACAAGAAATGAAAATGTTAACAATTGGCTAATTCAGTAATACGCAGCAAAGAGTTTATGAAAAGACTCAAATGAAAACTTAGACAATAAGCCAAGAAAAAAAAATTGTAACAAAATGGTACTACTGATAATTAAAGCAATTAATTTTAAATAAAGGGACTTTCTATTCGTGGTTCTTAAATCAGATAATTAGATGAAAATAGGTGAATAAATTTGCAGAAACCTAAAAGCCAAATTCAAGAATTTGATAAGTAAATGAGAAAACATAAATGTTGGGTGAATACACAGCAGCAGTATGTCAAATAACTCAACACACACACACACACACACACACACACATATATATATATATATATATATATATGTATATATATATATTTATATAACAACCATTGGAAAAAAAAAAAAAAAAAAAACTCAAGCAACAATTTTGGAAGAAAAATAGTGCAACAGAAATCGAATTCTTCGAATTGGAAGCAAAATTACCAAATGGGTTCCTCTCATTATAGCTAAAACATCTTTATAAACAACAAAATAGCTAGAAACAATCCAAGAAAGGCCCATAAAGTAAAAAAATAACAAATTATAACAAAAAAATTAATCAACAGTAATTGCATCAATTCTGGTAATTCAAAGACTATACAGTTCACGGATAAAAGAATTTAAACGTTAAACCATAAGCACGTCCATGTAAATACAAAATCAGTTAAGAAAAACATTGATCAAATAAACTCACCTCAAAAACAGCAGCTTCACTGTGAATTTAATTTAAGAAGAGAAAACTCTAATCAGCCTTTCTACCATATGGGTTTTTTGTGATTCAACGAAAAGATGGAATCTTTTGGAAATTGCAAGCTCAGTGCCACTTTTTGCTCTGCTTTTGGTTTTGGGCATTGAAGGGCTAAAGTTAAAAAAAAAAAAAAAAAAAAAAAAAAAAGGCCCAATTTTGCAGGCAAAAAGATTTAAAACAATAATTATTAATTAATAACGTATTTACGTGGCTCTCATGCGAACTTCCCCAAAATAACTGATTTGCCACTCAATGAGTAGATTGTGTTTGGCTGGCTGGATATTCTTACTCTGTTCTTGGATTAATATTTAGATTGTTATCTTCAGTACCATTCGGTACGGGATAAATAGGTCTAGAAACATGAAGTTTTGGAAAAATAGATTTCACATATTGTTTGGTTTCCTTTATCGTACAACAAAAGGGTAAATGATTCATGCAGTGACAAAATTTTTGTAATTTTTCTAATAACGTCATTAATTTTTAATTTGTTTTAAGCGAATTATTAATTTTAATTTTTTTAAAAGAGATCATTAGACACACAAATTTTATATAGAGACCCACTGAATCATGCTATTTCACCTTATTAAACTACTTAAGCACATCATGCTACATTACTACCATATCAAATAAATGTGACCCATTATATGCCATATTATTTACTAATTGACTCAGCTAATATGACTTAACACATCAATGAGAGATAAAATAATTTTTTTACCGTTTTGCTTTAACACTCCACATCTTTCTATCTTCTCTCACTCTATCTTTCTGTCTTCTCTTATTCTATCTCTAAAACTTAACAAAGATCGCTAGCAGATCTCTAATTGATCTTTGGAAGGATTTTACATGAGTTGAAAATTTTACTTTCTCTCTCTTCTCGACATGTCGAGTATTCAAGAAGAGAGAGAATTTAACTTGGGTTTCACTAGCTGAGTCAATTAGTAAATAAGTGACATATTTGTCAGATGTGGCATGATATATCTTCTTACTTAATTTTATAAAAGTGATGTGGCAAATTCGTTGAATCTAAGATCAGAATGTATTAGGTGACCTATGATTAATTTTTTTTTTTAAAATTTAGTCATTTGCTTGAAATAAATTAAAGTTTAATGACCACATTACAAAAATCATAAAAATTTAGTAATTTCATGGTCATTTACCCAACAAGTAATTTATATGGGGAAATAGGTAAAATCAACATTCCAAGTGAAAAAAAAATTTAATAAACGAGACCTTCGTGATCATTTCCTGTAAAATTTAGTTTGTAAATAAATAAAAGTATTTGTAATTTATTCAAATTCACTCTATAAAATATTTTGACATAAACTCTATTATAGTTGAGTTGAACTTGAACTCCAATGTTGAGTTACTTTAATCTTTAATAATTTATTTATTTTTGATGAATTTAAATAAGATTATATTGACTTTTTGAATTTAGGCATTAATATTAAAATTTCCTTGTTGATACTAAAATTAAATAAATAAAAAGTCATTCTTTTTCCTTTTAAATGATTTTAACTTTACCTTATAAGTTACAATGTTAAAGTTTTAACTTTGCCATAATGGACGTCGAAAACTCTCCCCATTTCGTGCCAGGTCTCTTAAAGAAAGAGACTAGATTGAACGTATCAATAAAAAGATTAAGCGAGAAATGAATAGTGAAGAGCATGATGAGGATGATCTAGTAGAAATGGAAGGGCTAGAAGTGGAAGGTCCTATTTCTACTCAGGAGTACATGGGCATTTGATCTATTTAATGGTTTTAAGAAAAATAATTTCAAATTTAGGTGGATTGCCTTAAAATTCTCATATTGGAGTTGTTTTTATTGAAAAGTCAGAAGTTGATTTAATTTGAAAAAAAATAGCATAATGGATATAATTTGAGAAAAAAAGGTAGAAAAGCTTAAAAAAACTCAAAAAAGGCGGAATTGAATTAAAAATTAATAAAAAAATATAAGTTAAAAAAAAAATTATCAGAATGGTTAATATTAAAAATAAAAAAAATTACAAACCTAAAAAAAAAGGGGAGGAAAGTCACTTTTAAGATTCCCCACCTCAACATGTTAACTCATGAAAAATAATGGTGGAAAATATATAGTCATTTTTATTTCAGACTGCAGTTTTAAACTAATAAATCATGAAACTAATCTCGAAAATTTAAATTTCTAAAAAAAAGCGGAAATATCTGATTTAGAATAAAAAAATAATTCTGAATTTATTTTTTTCTTCCTTACTTAACTTATCCTCTTGTTATATTTTTTTAATTTATTATATTCTTCACTTTTCATTTAATTTTCTATTAAATTACTTTATTTTTAGTTAAAAATTTCAATTACTCTATTTTTTAATTTAATATTAAATATTCAAATCATTTATAATATACTAAATATTTTCTTATGATTTAATTTTTTTATTTTAACATTTATTTCATAAATAATTTTTAAATATTTTTGTAATATGAAAATATTCCATTAGGATTTTTAATCACTTTGCCAAACCAATTTATATAAAACATTTTTTCTTTTCTTTTTTCGCCACTTTTTAGGGCAGAAATTTTTTTTATTAAATTACTCTTTTCCACCTTTTTTTTAGGTTTGGGTTTATCATTTTTAATATTAGCATTCTGCCATTTTTTTTTAAATTCAATTTCGCCATTTTTTAGGTTTTTTTTAAGCTTTTCTGCCATTTTTTTCTCAAATTATATCAATTCCCCCTTTTTTTTTTTCAAATTATATTCACTTTTGACTTTTCAACAAAAACAAGCCTAATCTGAGAATTTTAATACAAATCACTTAAATTTAAAATTACTTTTCTTAAAACCATTAAATGGGTCAAATGCCCGAAGTACATCTCTTTTCGAGATAAACTCCTAGGAATATCTGTGAAAGAATAGACAAATGAAGCAGAAGGGGCAGGGAATGTCATAGATGATGACTCTGACGTTGTGGAGGAGGCAGATGAGTGTTTTATTGTTAGAGTCTCTAAGGAGGGAAAAAAAAAAGCTGCATAAACCATGGACAAAAACTCGAATAGTTAAATTGTTAGGGAAGACTATTGTATATAATTTTATGCAAAGAAAACTCAAAGAATTGTGGAGTCTTAACTCTAATATATAAATTGTGGCATCGGAGAATGATTTCTTCATTGTAAACTTTTCTTCAACAGATGATTATGAACATGTGTTGCTTAGAGGTCCTTGGATGATTTTAGACCATTATTTAACGGTTAGACAATGGCTCCCAAATCTTGATCCTATGATGGCCAGTATTGACAGTCTTCTTGCATGGGCAAGAATTCCATGCTTTCCTATTGAATATTATGATGAACAATTTCTCATGAGATTGGGTGCTATTCTTGGCAGACCTATTAAAATCGATAATGCAACCGGTGATATTTCTAAGAGACACTTCACACATATTTGCATTGAGATTGATATGCAGAAACCTCTAGTTTCAAGGTTCAAACTGCAAAAATGCATCCGACTGGTGGAGTAGAAGCTATTCACTTTATATGCTTTATATGTGGCAAGTATGGACATTGAACTGAAAATTGTCCATTGAACCCCAAAAAAGAAGCTGCATCAAAGGAGATGAATGCAGAAAAGGAAGGTTGCGCAGATCATGGAGATCATGAGGTGATGCGACGACTCACTAAAAATAAGTTTTAGCCCTTCCTAATTTATCCCGTGATAAATAGACCTCCAAAATGGCTGATAAAGCAACTATGGGGTTAGTCAGTGTCTTCAATAGGAAGGAAGGCACCTCAGGCACCAGCAACTTTAAAGACCCAAGTAATCCGTATGCTTCAAAACCTGATGATGAATAGGGAACTATTTCAACAGATGGGTCAGAGGATGAAATTGATTCTATTTCAGAGTATGAGTCCGATGAGGAAGGAGGAGAGGAGGATTGGATGGAGTAAGAAGAGGGGGGTTGGAATTTGTCCCTAATATTGATCCTCAATGATGAGGATGTTGAGTTGTGTTGTCAAGATGCAGCAATTAGAGCTTTCTGCTACACTCTGAAGGATATAATTAGGAATTATAGTCCTTGTATTATTGGTTTGGTTGAACCTAAAATTAGTGGTGATCAAGCTAATAAGGTTTGCAGCAAAATTGGCTTTGCAAGATGGATTAGAATTGAGGATATTGGCTATAGTGGGGGCATTTGGCTTCTTTGGGATGACTCCAAGGCGCATGTTGACTTAATCTTTGCAGACCCTAGTTTATGTATTGCAAAATTCAGATGGGTAATGAGCAGCCTTGGTGTTTGTCAGTTGTGTATGGTAGCCCAAGTTCTAATTTACAGTAGTTTCTTTGGGAGAGGTTGGATTGAGCTAAACTGAATATTGATGACCCATGACTTACTATGGGGGATTTCAATGCTGTTACCTCATAGGAAGAGGTTCTTAGATCCTCTCAAAATATGGTTAGTCGTTCTTTTAAATTTAACTAATGGATTTCAGATAACTATCTTGTTCATTTGGGTTTTGTGGGTTCTTCTTTCATTTGGTGTCGGGGTGAGAGGAAGGAGTCGAGGAAATGAGCTACACTTGATTTTGGCGGATTCGGAATGGTAATGCTACTGTCACTCCTTCTGATCATAATCCTTTTTTTGCTGAATGCCAAGCCTTCTTTAGCCTTTAATGTTTTGGCTTAGACAATTAACATTCTCTAATTAAGCCATGTCAAAAGGATTATTATATCATGGACTTCCGTCCATTTTGTACTGCGGACATGACATTTTAAATTTTAATTATAATATATAATAAAAAGATTAAAAAACGCCAATTGGTGTAATTAATACAATCACATTACTTTCTTGAGGTGCTAGATTCGAATCCTAGTAGAAATTCTGATTTATTTCTAGTTATTTTTTTCCCTTTTTTAGCTTTCTTTTTTAATCTTTTTCAGTTATTCTTTTTTTTTTTTTTCTGTTTATAATATCTGCAATTAAAATTATATTAATGGTTAAATTTTTTATTTGTTTAATTGTTCTAATTAAATTTATATTAATTTCTATAAAAAATTACATTAATTATTGAATTTTTTATAAATATTTTTTTATTTATTTTTATGAAATTATCAATTCGATTCTTTATTTATGTTGAATTTGATAAAACTAATAAAATTATTAAATATCATTTTATATTTATTTAGGTTAATTATCTAATGCATCAAATAAAATTTACTTTTTATAAATTTACATTAATTTAATTTAATATATATATATATATATTAGATGAAACTTTAAGTATATTATTGCTTCTTGTAATGAACATGTTATTTCATTCTAAATGAACATGTATGTTATATGTAATGAACATGAGGTTTCATTATAATGTATATTTAAGTATATTGAAATGAACATCTCTGTTTTATATATAATAAATTTACAAATCATTAGATTTTGTTTGTATTAGATGATATTATAAGTTTGTAACTACTTCTTATAATGAATTTTTGGTTTCATTCAATTGAATATTTAACTATTATTTAATGAATATGTATGTTATATATAATGAATCTGAAACTCAAATTCTACTCTTAAAAATAAATTATATTATAACTTGAGTTATTAAATATTTTATAATAATTCTTTTAATTATAATGATTTAATATATCTAATTAAAATTACAACAATCATTAGATGGGAGAAACAAAAATAATTTATATATTTAATTAATTGATTCAATTTCAATTATTGAAACAAATAAAAAAATGAAAAAAAATAATCACTGTGTAATTTAAAAAATTTTGTGATCCATTTATAGTTTTTTTTGAATGCTGGAGACTGTTAAAAAAATCAAATAATAAAAAAAATGAAATAACATATGAGTATACACTTTATAAATAATAAATATATACTTTATAAGTAACGAACATATATTTTATATTTAAAAATAAAATTCTATTCTTTAAAATAAATTATTTTATAACTTGAGTTATTAAATATTTTATAATAATTAGTTTAATTATAACGATTTAAACATATCTAATTAAAATTACAACAATTATTAGATGGAAGAAACAAAAATAATTTATATATTTAATTAATTGATTCAATTCTAAATATTTAAACAAATAAAAATAAAAAAAAATAGTTAGCACTTAATTTAAAAAACAAATAAACAAGCTTAACTATTAATATAATTTTTTTAGAGAAATAAAATAAAATAAATATAATTTTAATTGCAAAATATCACAACCAAATAAAAAAATATATAATAACTAAAAAAACAAAGAAAAAGGAGAAAAAAAAGCTCGGGAATCAAACCTGCGCTATTTAATTTTATAAGCTAATTCATTAACCAACTGTACCATTAGTCTTTTATATATCTTTATTATATATTTAATATTTAACCTGTATCTTAGGACCATTATGTAATATAGACTAGGATTTAAGATATAATTTACCATGTTAAAACATGCTTTTAGATTTCATAATATATTTTAATATTTAATATTTTACCTTTTAAATGCAATTTAATAAAATAATAAAAATAGTTTGCATAATGCACAGGTTACATGTGCACCATATTTAAGTTTATGAGTAAGTATATACATGAGTTTATAAGTGGATAAGAGTTTAAATCTATTTGTATAAAACCAATTGATTTGTGCTAAATTTACATCAACTCACTTATGAGTTCTTTATATATTTTGTTATTATTCGACTTAAGATTCTCTCAACACATCATACAAGATTTATTATATACTAATTATGTTTATTCGCGGCATCGTGCTTTTATTTTAATTCAATTTGATATACTTTTTGCTGATCTTTTTTTTAGAATGAAATACTATCCTTGAAAGTTAAAAAATTTTGTAATCATGATCAAGCGAAATGACACTTAAAGGTTAATGTCAATGTTAAACATTAGTTTTAACACTTAAAACCAGAAATATTATTTATTCACTGCAAAACAAAGGCTCGCTTCTTAATTTTGAAGCAATGACCAAAAAAAATTAAGAATATTAAGAATTGAACGATAAAAATTTTAATGCAGTACAACTGCAAAAATCAAAAGCGAAATAAATGGAAAATTTTATTTTTCTCCATTGTTTCCTTCAACTCTGTCCTTAACAGCAGCAGCAACCCCTTCTGCTTTCGTCATCATTCGTTGACCAGCCTGAAATTTAAATTCATGTGTAAAATCAAATACCGTAACTATTATAATATGTATGCTGAGTCTTTTACAAGAAAATGTGTTGAACCTGTTGGCAGGACTCCTTAACAGACTGAGCAGTATTGCTGGCATTGTCAATCATTTGGCTGCACTTTTCCCGGAAAAAAATTGCAAAAAATATATATATATATATATATATATATATAAACATATCGACATATTACAAGAAGTTAGAAGTTTAAACCCTGATAATCACAAAAAGAATCGGTATAGAACTAGTAAATCCACCTGAGTTTGGCCCTTGGCCTGACCAGCCTGGAAGCTAGCAACATTATCTTGAGATTGGTTCATCATCTTCTTGTTGCTTTTGGATCACAATTCACAAACTAATATACAATATTTAATTTCATCTTTCTATTTATAGTTCTCCATATCCTATCTATCGCTTGAAAAGTACAAGGACAGGAGGAGTTTTTTGTTTTTTTTACATTTGTCATTATAGAAGAAGATGAAGCATTTTTAGCCTTGTATTGAAGAAGGGTAGGCATGACAAGTTTAATTAATAATTCAAACTAAGGTTAATTTTACATGATTTTATAGACTTTTTAAAATTGTTAAGGTTTCAATTCTAAACTTTTTACATTATATGATAGACATTGATTGTTGAATTATTAGTTTAATAAACAAAATTTCAAGTGTAATTATTTAAAGGTATAATCAAATTAGGTCAAATGAGTTTAGATTATTTTTGAGTGCATATTTTTTATGACTAAACTCCTCAATTTATCAATTTTTAATGAAATCTTTGCAAGTTTAAAAACTCCTGCATCATATTTTTTTTTAGCTATTTATTGCAATAATTTCTCTAAATAACTTGCCATTTTAGAGATCAATCTCGACCAAAAATAATTAACCTAAATTATTTAGAAAATAACTAACTAGACGTTATAAATCATTTTCCATTTTCCTACAATAATTTCGATCTTTCCTTGCTGCTCCTTAGGTGCAGGTTGTTTCAAATATGCTTGTATAATGAGTGATGAGGGATAAATGTGACTCTCAAAGAAAAGATTTGGACCTTTCTATACCCGAGGCCCATTATGAGGCCTCCAGAGACTATGAGAAAAGGAAAAAGCCCATTGGCCAGGCCCTCGGACGACTCAAGTCCAAAGGCTTTCAGACAAGCTGCCACTCTCTTCCTTTGGAAAATGACTTGCTGAACAAGCAATGGCCGAAGCCCTCTGAGGACAGGTCCAGTCATCTAGCAGGAGGACCAGTTCTCAGACAGTCCACACCATGTCCTGACACCCCTCTCACCGAACATCCCTAAGGACGGGACAGAGGACATGCGCCTGCTACCAACTCTCACCAACCAGCATGGCCGAATGACAGGGGACATCCCTTCTCAGAAGAAAGGTGTCAGACGTACCTAACCCGAAACCATACAAAAGGGAAAGAAAAGCCCAAGCACAGGTAGTTGGACTTTTGCAATCTCTCACCCCCTTTCTCTCACTCAAAATACTCTGGATAGAGAACTGACTTGATCGTCGGAGGGTCTTAGCCAGGCAAAAGGCCTGGTTCCTCCTTGATCCTTTTTCTTCTCCTTCGCAGGTATCAAGCTCAGGCCTAGAAGAGAAGATCCAACCCATTCCTTTTCATATTGATCTAGCCTGATCAAGTTGGCGCCGCCTGTGGGGAATCGCGAGTTGATCTTCTCTCAACGTTGCATTTTACTCCTACTTGCCTGTGAAGGAAATTCACCATTATGACGAGCCCTAATGATCCTGAATCTTCAACCCCCTCAAATCCTAAACACTCCCTTCCAACACCTACTGATCCTCCCCTAGCAACTCCCATTGACCTAAACACATCACTCCAACTTCTTATTTCTCAACAAAACATAGTTGGACAGAGTCAAACCCCTCTGAACCTTCCCAATCCAGACCTAGCTCCCGCATTGCAGTTTATTAACACTATAGCTACATTTGTGAGAAGCTCTCAACAACAAACTCCTCCGGCATAGACCCTTGTCACTGTTCCAGAAACTACCCCAAGGAAGAATGTCGCTCGAACCCTAGATTATGAGAAGCAATCCTAAGAACCTACAGGGGTTAATGAAGAACAGCTGGTCCGCCTGGGTGGAAATGTGGAGGGAAGGACGGAAGAGCAACGTGGAGGAGAGGAGAGTTCAACTGAGGAAGAAGGGAGTACGCAAACTTCACTCCCAAATGGTGAACGTAAGCCCTTGCATGGAAAAAATTTTCATGCAAGTAATATGGAACGGGGCGGAGGAAGGAATAAAGGAAAATGTGAGTATAAAGAACCAAAATATGGGAAAAGAGAAAGCTCGAGAGGAAGAAAACAGGATGGAGGGGAATATTCTATGGCTAGCCACCCCTCGTGGGCTCGAAGCCGAAGGTCACCCGTTAGTGGCAACAGCTGTAGAAAGAAAGAAGAGGAGGTGAGAGATGCTATGAATAAGTTTTTGGAAGAGATGAATCAAGGTTATAATGGGAAAGCCATGGATACCACCTTGAAGCTCACCCTAAAGTCTCCTTTTACCAGATCCATCAAAGAATACATTATGCCCAGCAAGTTCAAACCGCCGGTGTTGAAAAAGTACAATGGGAAGACCGATTTCGGAGTACACGTCATGGACTACAAGCACGCGGTTGAATTGCAGACGGCGGATGACGAAACTCTATATAGAGCATTCAGAGGATCTTTGGAAGGAGCTGCGACGAGATGGTTTGATGGCTTGGAAGAAGGAAGTATCTGCTCTTTTATGGAGCTTGCTAGATCCTTTATACACCGATTCGCCTTTAGTATCCCGGTGGAGCGAAAGACTCAGTATTTGAAAACGGTGGTGCAAAAGGAAAATGAATCCTTAAGGGATTACATGGCTCCATTCAATCGAGAAGCCTTGAAAGTCATGCACTTGGACCAAGCTCGGGTAGTGGAAGCACTACAAAATGGAACCTCTCATACGGATTTCCTCAAGGCCCTTTGTCGTTATGCTCCTCGTACCTTGGAGGATGCAATGGCACTAGCCTAGAAATATATATGGCAAGACGACGCTTTGGCCTTTAACCAGATGGCAAAGCGGAGAGGAATAGAGATCATTCCTAGAGAGGAGCCAAAGACAAAGCGGGAAAAGAAGGTAGAAGAAAAGCAAGACGAGAAGCCATCTAGCGGACGAAGGAGGGGAAGAAATAATCAATTGCGATCTAGTTTCGATCCCAGCAAATTCACCCCTCTCAATGCCAGTCCAGCTGAAGTCTTCGCAACTTTCAAGGATCAAAATATATGGGCTCACCCCAAACCTATGATTGCTCCCCCAGAAAAAAGAGATCAAAACAAGTATTGCCTCTTTCATAACACTCATGGTCACAACACCAATGATTGTAGGCAGCTGATGGAGGAAATTAAAAGGTTGATCAAACAGGGTTACTTGGGAAATTCGTAAAAAGAGAAGAATCAGACAGATATGGCCCTGGCGAGGATAAAGGAAGATATCCAGAGAGAGTTAATGATGGTTCGGCAGGGACCATTCATTGTATCACTGGGGGACCAGGCGAAGCTCAGGAAAGTAGAAATAGTGCGAAGGCCTTAGCTAGACGGAGCGAAAGGCCTTAGTATGTTTACTGTGAGGGGGGGAGAAATCGACCAGAGAGGCCAAATGGAGGTGTCCCATGAACCCCTTACGCTGATCCATGGGTGATCCAAGCGATCATAGCTAATTATGTAGTCAAAAGAATCCTGGTAGACGAAGGAAGTTCGGTCAACCTGCTGACGAAGGAGGCAAATTTAAAGATGGGTCTCAAGGAAGAAGATCTGGAAGAAGTGGAAAACCCAGTTCGCACTTTGGATGGAACAGAGGTCCCATCAATTGGAGTGGCGAAACTGCCCTTCACAGTTGGCACCGCCCTTGAAAGTGTAACTACTATGGCCACATTTGTTATTGTCAGGGCACATCTGGCATACAACGTCTTAATGGGCAGACCACTGCTATATGACCTGGATGCTTCAACGAACATCAGACACTTGATAATGACGGTCCCAAAGCCCAACGGAGAAGTATTTCACGTCTATGGCAGTCAAGACGGGGGGGCAAAAAGGCAGAGAAATAAAAAGATAAAGAAGGGCGAAGTCACTGCTAAGGAGGTAGCTGCAGTCGAAATTGCTGCTCCTGAGAAAAGAACCGAGCCCGTCGATAGGTTGGAAAGGGTGATGGTTGGAAGAGAGCCTGAAGAGTTCTTGATGGTTAATTCTTCATTAGAAAATGAGTAGAAGTCATTCTCACACCAATTCCTGAAGGAGCATACCCACAATTTTGCCTGGTCTTCGGCAGAGATGGGAGGGGTAAGGCCCGAAGTAATAATGCATCGATTGAATGTAGATCCCGCCCGCAGACCAGTCAAACAAAAGAAAAGATGCTTCGACTCGGAGCGATAAGCGATCATTGATCAAGAAATAGACAAGCTCCTGGAGGCGAAGTTTATCAAGGAAGTACAATATCCGAAATGGCTAGCGAACGTGGTGCTAGTCAAGAAGGCGAATGAGACTTTTCGGATGTGTGTAGACTTCATAGATTTGAACAAAGCCTATCCAAAAGATTCTTTTCCATTGCCCATGATTGATAAACTGGTAGATTCGACAGCTAGATTTGGATTTTTATCGTCTTTGGATGCGAAGCAAGGATATCATCAGATCAAAATGCACCCGGATGACGAGGAGAAGACCTTATTCATAACAAAGAAGGGCATATACTATTATGTGTCAATGCCCTTCGGCTTGAAAAATGTCGGAGTCACGTATCAACGCTTAGTCAACAGAATGTTCAAAGATCAATTAGGTAGAAACCTAGAAGCATATGTGGACAACATGATCGTGAAAAGCAGAAGCTTCGAAGACCATATCCGTGAATTAGCCAAAGTATTGGCAGTAATGGAAGAATATGGACTGAAGCTTAACCCAGAAAAATATGCAATTTTCATTCAGGGAGGTAAGTTCTTGGGGTGCATGGTCAGTAAGAAGGGAATCGAGCCCAACCCTGACAAGGTGAAGGCCATCTTAGACATGAAACCCCCGAAGAATGTGAAAGAGGTTCAGAGGCTGACAGGGCGAATCGCCACATTGAATAGATTCATGTCTAAATCTGCTGAGAGGTATCTCCCTTTCTTTAAAAATCTGAGAAAGTCAGAAACGTTCGATTGGACGGAGGAGTGCCAAACAACATTCGAAGAATTAAAAGCCTTCCTAAGCTCGGAGCACATCTTGAGCAGGCCTTTGCCGGGTGAAGAAGTATTAATTTACCTGTCCGCTTCAGACTAAACAATCAATTCGGTGCTGATCAGGGAGGAAGGAATGGTCTAGAAGCCCATTTATTATTTCAGCAAAGTCCTACAAGGGGCGGAGTTAAATTATTCCCCGATAGAAAAACTGGCCCACGCCCTAGTGCTCTCCTGCCGAAAGTATAAAATATACTTGCAAGCACACCAAGGGGTAGTTGTAACATATCAGCCCTTACAAAAGGTACCTCATAAACCGGAGACTTTGGGAAGAATGTTGTGTTGGTTTGTGGAGTTAGGTCAACATGGATTGCAGTACAGAGTTAGGTCAGCAATTAAAGTTCAAACATTGGTGGACTTCATCTCCAAATGCTCCATTGGCACCGAAGATGGGGGAGAAGACTGAAACCCTAAGGAAAGACACTCGTCAGTGATACTCTCAGATCTTCAGTGGGAACTCCTTGTAGATGGTGCTAGCAGCAAAGAAGGAAACAGTGTGGGCATCATACTTAGAAGCGCTCAAGGATTTTCACTAGAATATGCCTTGGGACTGAATTTCGAAGCCACCAATAATACTGCAGAGTATGAAGCCATGATCCAGGGACTGCTCTTCGCTGATTGCCTTCGCATAGAGTAACTCATGATATACAGCGATTCCCAATTGGTGATCGGACAAATAGAGGGAGAATTCGAGGCAAAAGAACCGAACATTACCAAGTATTTGCAAAAGACGAAAGAGATAGTTCAAAGAATAAAGAATAGAGGAGTTAGGCTATTCTTTCAAAAGATCCCTAGAGAAAGAAACTACAGAGCAGATAGTCCCAGCAAACTAGCTGCCTCTCACCCAGTTGAGCTTCCTCATAAAATTTATTTGGGCTCCTTAGCCTCCTCTAGCATCGCCGAGGGGGAAGAAGTTATGGAAGTAGAAGAAGAACCGTGCTGGATAGATCCCATCAAGTTTTACTTAGAAAAGGGAGAACTCCCTGAAAATGCCCAAGAAGCTAAAAAGGTCAAGCGAAGAAGCGCCCATTTCTCCTTGGACAATGGAATCTTATACAAAAGAGCTTACTCATTGCCTTGGCTGAGCTGCCTAAAGCCCAATGAAGCCGAATACATCCTTTGGAAAATACACGAAGGATCCTGTGGAATGGACATAGGCGGAAAAGCGCTGGCAGCTAAGGCAATCAGACAAGGATACTACGGGCCGAGGATAAAAGACGAAGCTGTGGCATTTGTCAAAAAATGCCCCTCATGCCAGAAATTCGATAGGGGAAAACACGTCCTAACAGCGGAGCAGGTCCCCATTTCAAGTATGTGGCCCTTCACTAAGTGGGGGATAGACATAGTCGGACCCTTTCCAACAGCATTAGGTCAGAGGAAGTTTCTCTTAGTAGCAGTAAAGTACTTCACCAAATGGGTAGAGGCCGAACCTCTAGCTACTATCACTGCAGAAAGGGTGATCAACTTCTTATGGCGGAACACAGTGTGCAGATTCGGCATTCCCTATCAGCTCATTAGCGACAATGGCAAACAGTTTGATAATGCTAAAGTCAGGTCCTTTTGTTCAGGGCTTCAGATCAAACAACATTTCTCGTCAGTAGCCCATCCTCAAACAAATGGCCAGACGGAGGTAACAAATTGGACTATCTTGCAAGGCATGAAGCAGAGATTTGAAGGATATGGTCGAAGCTGGGCAGACAAACTACACCATGTCCTATGGGCATATAGAACTACTCCCAGGCAACCCACAGGAGAGACTCCATTGAGCCTGACCTATGGCACAGAGGCGGTAATTCCCGTGGATATAGGCCTCCCCAGTGGAAGGATCAATTATTGCAAAGACAGACACAATGATTAAGCCAGAAGGATCGACCTGGATCTCCTAGAGGAACTCAGAGAATCAGCCAGCATTCGAATGGCTAATTACAAGCAACGAGCTGCTAATCATTTCAATAAGAAAGTTAAGCATAAAGTGTTTGGCGAAGGGGATCTAGTAATGAGATTCTTAGAGGCTACAGGAAAACATGAAGGCACAGGCAAGCTTGCACCCATATGGGAAGGACCTTTCTAAATAAAAAGAGTCCTAAGTCCTAGCACTTACAAACTTGTGACCCTAAAGGGTGTGGAAATTCCTCATACTTGGAACATCCAACACCTCAAGATGTATTACCAATAATAATAATAGAAATGCCATTTGCCTCAAATTATCTCCATTCGCACTAACAAAGGCTCATCAAGAGTGGGAAGAACTTTCCTAAGGGAGAGCCTAAGCCCTAGTAAATCTAAGCACGAAGCCTCACCAAGAGTGAGAAGAGCTTTCCTAAGGGAGAGCCTAAGCCCTAGTAAATCTAGGCACGAAGACTCACCAAGAGTGGGAAGAACTTTCCTAAGGGAAAGCCTAAGCCCTAGTAAATCTAGGCACGAAGCCTTACTAAGAGTGAGAAGAACTTTCCTAAGGGAGAGCCTAAACCCTAGTAAATCTAGGCACGAAGCCTCACCAAGAGTAAGAAGAGCTTTCCTAAGGGAGAGCCTAAGCCCTAGTAAATCTAGGCACGAAGCCTCATCAAGAGTGGGAAGAACTTTCCTAAGGGAGAGCCTAAGCTCTAGTAAATCTAAGCAGGAAGCCTCACCAAGAGTGAGAAGAACTTTCCTAAGGGAGAGCCTAAGCCCTAGTAAATCTAAGCACGAAGCCTCACCGAGAGTGGGAAGAACTTTCCTAAGGGAGAGTCTAAGCCCTAGTAAATCTAGTCAGGAAGCTAAAGAAAGAAAGAAACGAATGTGCTCGAGCTACAAGTGGAAGGATAGCTTCGCTGAAGTGTTTCGCGGTGCTTGTCAGATTACAGCAGGAATGGGATCCCCATACAAGTAAGGTGTACATAAAATAAGATTATAATAACTGTATTATTCATTGAAGTGAGTATGTATTACATTTATTCACAAAAGAATGAAAAATACAAAAGAATGAAAAATACAAGTGTAAAGAATACAAAGAATGAATAAAATGCTAGTGGAAAAATAATGAAAGAATGTCCAAATAGGAAAAAGGAGGAAACATCTAAGGCGGAGGATCGCCTGGAGGAACTATTGTTGCGGAAGACGGTGGAGGCTGGCCATCCATAGGATCCGGCCGAATGACAAGAAGAGGTTCGGCTTGTGCAAGATCCGTCCCAATAGGAAGTCCTTCGTCTACGTCCCCTTCATCACCACTAGAGACTTGGGGGATGGGAGATGAAGCTGGAGCATCTTTATCCCAAGCTGGGAAATCTTCGGGTCGTAGCAGACCTTCATCCCCCTCAGGAACAGGATCTTGGAACTCTGAAATGTCTGGCGCCGGAGGCTCTTCAGCAGCATCCAACTCAAATACCACTTGCAGCACACTAAGAAAATGCTCCACTGCATCGCGGAGAGCATTGTTGTAGTACTCGGCTGCTACTTTGTAGGTGTGGTATGTGATGATGTCATCAAAACTCTTAGATTGCATGAAGTCCCTCACAGCCCTTCGCCGACCTTCTTCGGCCTTGTTAGCCCTCTCAAGTGCAACTTGAGCCTGAGTATTGGCTTGCGTGTCCGAACTCTTAGACTCGAAGTTCCTGTTGAGTCTTCTTCAAGAGATCTCAAAGACTGGGAACCTCTTCGGCCTCTCGGGCTAGCTCTTTGTTAGCACTTTTCAACTTATCCAGTTGCGCACTGAGATCAGCAATGGTTTTGTCCTTAGCTGCCATTGCCTCAGTTAAGGCACTAACCTCTCCTTCGGCCTTTGAACGAGCCTCTTCATGAGCCCTGGATTGCTCCATGGCTTTATCAGCCCTCGCCTTCGCGGAGAGCAGCTCTTCCTCCAATCGGGAAGACAATCCCAGTCTGTCCTCCGCCGCTCACCGGGCGTCTTCATAATGATCCCTCAGAAGACCAAAATCAGTCTTCAAAATTTTGGAATCCAGAAGCACCTGCAACAAATAAGCAACAGTAATTATACAATGTGGCAAACGGTCACAGCCCAAGTGGGAACGAATGTACCTTCTCCAGCAGAGTCTCCTGCCTGGCAAGAATATCCTCCATATACCCAAAGAGAGGCCTAGGGGATGGACGCAGAAAGGGCACGAGGGCCAAGACTGTGGCAGTTGAAGCAATGGAAGAAGGAGGACCAGCAGATGCCTCGACTTCTTCGAGCGAAGGTGAATCCACTACTACAATCTCTGCTGGCCCTCCGACTCGTGGCCTCTTACTTGGTGGAGAAGCCTCCATCATTATCCCCTGCGGAGGGGCTGATGCTCCTACATCTAGCCCAGGTGAGGGGCTCCCTGAAGCAGAGCGGGCCTCCGGTACGGTGGTGGTTGAAGCTACCGCCAGGGGCCTCTTGCGGCGAAGAAACTCCCCCACTGTCAATTTCTTCTTAGGAGGACGAAGGGAAGAGACATCTTCAACAGTAACAATAGCCCCTGGCATGACCCCAGACAAAGCAGCAACTGAAGGAAATGCTTTGTTGGCTCTGGAGGGACCCATGATACCCGCCGAAGAAGCCTCTAGGAAAGGCTCCTGAATAGGGGCGTCCGCTTCGCCCATAGGAACTACAAGGCAAAAAAACAAAAACATTCACAAATTCAAATCAGCAAATAAAGGCATAAGAAGAAGTAAATAATAACAAGAAGGCAAGAAGTTGCCTCTGTCTCTTGAAATGAAGGCCTCCACTGCAATCAAAATAGCCAACACAATACCAACGGGGTTAACACCCTACCATCAATTAAAGCTATAACAAATGAGGAGAAGAATTACCTCTTATATCTTTCAACAAGAGTTTGGGAGTAGGAAGGCCATGCTCGTCCTCCGTATAGAAGGAGGCCATCATCTTCTCAGAGTTATAGATAAAACCCTGATGGACCAAAGTCCTGAGGTTCGCCTTCTCCTCAGTAGATAGCCTCTCAGGCCATTTAGTTAGGCCTTCAGTTGGACGCAAGAAATGGCCGGGGAAACCAAATCAGGGGACTTGTCGCCAAGGCCATCAGTAACCTCTATCAACCCGAACTTCCCCCTCCAGTCCTTCACTTTGTTCTCTTTCTCGAAGAAAAGATTCCGACGAGGCCTGGCAGAAGTCATATAAACCCTCGGTGACCTCTATGCGCTCTAGATCCTGTAAAAGCATTGAAACAGGCGAGCAGAGGGACGAATGCCATGAGTGAAGCTCAGAACCTCGAAGATGTGCATGTCCCTTATGGAGTTTGGGGTTAGCATCATTGGATTCACTTTGAAGTAGTTGAAGCACTCAACTTTGAACTTCGTAGGAGGAAAAAAAAGACCAGCTTCCAGCTGGTGGTAGAAAATAACGTAATGCCTGTTGTCTTTAGGCAGAGCAACTTTGGGGTCACTGGAATAAACCCTCTCATGAGCCTCAGCCCGGTGGAACAGAAATTGGATGCTACCTTCCAAGTTCTGGCTGAAGGCCAAAAACTCAGATGTTTTTCCAATGGGGGCTATCTCCCCCCATTCCTCCTCCAATATCTTTTGGTAGTGGGAGGAGCTTACTTGGTCCCTCAGGGGGATGTTCTCTTTTCTGGGTGCCATTAGAATGAAAGAAGAAGATGGAAGAAAGTACTAAAGAATAAGATGCAGGAAAACTGTGGAAATTAGAAGATTCAAGAAAATGAGCAGGAGTCCCGAAAATGGGAAGGCAAAGGAGTATATATACTGAGAGCCTTCTCGGTAACCGTCACAGCAATAAGTGGGGGCATTAAATGGACGTTCAAAATTCAAAATTCATGGAAAACTTAACCGTCTGCTGCGACACGTGGAAGAATGGGGAGAACGAGGAAACGTGCCTTCAATGCGTGTTCTTGCATTCAATGCTTATTCTTGTCAGTCGTGCATGCATTGAATGACTACGTGACCTTCCATCTACCCTACAAAGGCTGCCTAGAATACAGACGGTCCCTAGCCCCTTAAATCACTTCGTTCAGACGAAAGCTACCCTTTGGAAAGACGAATCAAATGTTTGAATTGGGCAAAGCCCCCTCGGCGAACCGAAAGCCTCTCCTAAGAGCTACTCACCGCAGATAAAGAAATGAAAAGACCCCTTCGCTATCCAACGCGGAGGTAGTTCTCTTCGGCAAGAAGACCCCTGAAAGATAATTGTAATACCCGAGGGCTCTTAACAGCAGCGATGATATTACGGCGTCTATATACAGTGCTGTTTAGGGTCTTAAGAATTATAAGAGTATCAAAAGAGATAGATTTTAAATGAATGACATGACAATGAGTGAAGGATGTAATCAATTTTGATAAATTCGTGTACATGAATAGTTTCATGTACAACAATAAGGTATCTGGAGTGATAGTATCTGCTGATGGTATTGTAACTTCCTATATGAAGTGCTTTGAAATTCGAGGACAAATTTCATAAAGGGGGGAAGAATGTAATATCCCAACCCAATATAGGACATATGTACAGTATACGAGTGAAGATACCCATTTAGCATCGTAATACGTGGCCAAATTGAAAATGAATATTTTCAATATTCAAATGATTTGAATATAAACGTTTTAAAATAATAATATTATATGAAAATGTTTTCCTTTATTGTTATATTTATATTGATATTCAAAATTATCGAAATTTATAAACTTCCATTTGAATATTGATATTGATATTGATATTTTTATTATTATTATATTGATATTAATGAGCTAAACTTATATTGATATTTGATATATGATTTATAAATATTGTTATATGGGTATTCAAAATAGTAGAAAATTATTTCAAATTTAAAATTGATATTTGAAAGGGTATTGGTTTATTATATTATTATGTTAATATTTTTAAGAGAATATTTTATTAAATGAATTATTGATTTATTATTTACTAAATTGATAAAATTTTAAATTAATGAAATTGGAATTTTATTATAAAATATAGAGAATTTTGTAATTAATATTTGAAGTTATATATTATAAATTTTATATTATAGTTAATGGATGATATGATGAAATTAATATTTTGGTTAAAATTATTGTTTTAGAATTTATATGATAAATATTATTATTATTATTGTTATTATTATTAAAGTTAGTATATATTTATATATTAAAAAAAAAAAAAGAAGTAAAGTCGGCAGCCCAAAATGGGCAGCAGAAGGATAAATAGAACAGGGGAAAGGAATAGAACAGAGAAACTAAAGGAAACAAACAGAGGGCAGAGAGAGAGAGAGAAAACGCGCGCAAGGACTACACTCAGGACCGCCGCCCTCCGGCCACCACTGACGGACACGCGTCTTACCAGGAGGAAGAGCGACCGCCGCCCCGTCAACCGGTAGAGGCCCGTCGCTTGCAGCCACCGGATGGCAGCGCACACCCCCTCCAAAGTTTCGCCGGCCGAAATTTCTTGGCCATTTTTCGACGACTTTCCGATCTCCATTTTTAACGAAATTGGTATGGTTGAATCCGTTGTGTTTCCAGCTTCGATTTGGTATATTGTTTACTAATTTTAGATAATCTTTTTATTGATCGAAATCCGGCGACATCAACGGTTGCCGACGCCGTTTCTACCAGTTTTCCATCGGACTACGGGAAACGAAAGTTATATTCGGACTCCTCACATCACAAGCTAACCGATGATATCCTCGGATCGTGATTTGATCGTCGTAGGAATTTTTCGGCGACCGGATTTCGGCGACCTCTGAAACCGACAAATACGGACAGAAGCTCCGACTCATTAATCTGAGCCATATGGTATAAATCCCAACTTCTAATTGTGTATAGATAGTGAATTATGATTTTATTTGTAAGAATTTAGGTAAATAGTTTATTGGAATTAAGTGATTAAATGAGATAATTGAATGGAATTAATTGTTATTTATATGATTATTGAGTATTGTTGGTGATCAAATTGGTAGATTAAAGTGAAATGTTGATATTAGAATTGATTTAATTGAATTGAATTATTTGGAAGAATGAAGTAAGATGTAGATATTGGTATTGATTGAATTGAATTAGTGGTTATTAGCTTGATAATGAGGAATGAAATGGACGGATGGGATTAGCATATTGAAGATCCGGATTGGACCATTTGATTGTGATATTGTGGATAATTTGAATTTATGGAAATGTTGGTGGAAATTGCTTAATCGATTTTACTTAATTAATATGAAGATTGAAATGTGAAATTGAAAGAAAGGAGAATCATTCTTTTAAGTGAGTTATTGGAAAATAATTAGAGAAATGTTAAGTTTAGTAGTAAGTATAGGTTTAGAATATCCTAACCTTAAGAATGCTAAGTTGTGAATAAGATAGAAATGTTAATGACTTAAGCTAAATTAAATAATGTGATAATGAGGAAATGATTGATATATGATTGAAATGCATGTGTAGAGTTTAATAACAAGGGCAAGGATATTGGGTAAAGTACGAGGAGCACTATTCGTATCAGAGTCAAACGTACATAGGAGCAAAGGAGTCCACGGTGAGTACTTAATAATATAATATGCCTTGTTTCATATACTTGAACCTTTATTGTTCCAACCTTAATTGTTGAATTGTTTCTATGCCTTGAAAAGTTGAATGGCTCATTGATATTCCACAATCTTGATTTCTTAATAAGCTTAATCTGCTTATTGAATATTGAACCGTTGATATAATACTTCTTTGATTATTGAGCCAAAGTGAACCAAATATTTCTTTATGGCACTTGGCCAAATGAGTCTATATTATTTGATCTTATAATATGATCAATAATGAGAACCCAATTGATATTATATTATCCATTGTAATATTATATTTCTTGTGCTTTAAATATAAGTCTAAATGTTGGATCACTTTCCTAATTAAAATGCATTGCAATTCTTTGGCATGCATGATATGCTTTACCAACTATTGAATTAAATATCCCTTATGGCACTTGGCCACATGAGCCTTATTGCTTCATTTCCTAATATGATCAATGATGGGGATTTTGATTATTTATTGATATATTATCCATTGAATTATTTCATGGATGGAAAGGAAAAATGTTTTTACAATACTGTGATAAGCAGAATACCCCTCTGATGTGGGGCAATACATCAGCCTTGTGCACAATGGTAATGAACCCACGGATAGGGTAAAGAGTATCCGAACCCTAGCTGGGAAGGGTTTATGGCCCCCAGTACGTGCGACCCGATCAGTTGTACGTGTGACTGAAATGGGAGTGAGCAAGGCGTAAGCCGCCACTCGAATGATAATGTGGGAAACACACCGTTTCCAATAAAGGAAATATTCTACTAAAAATGCAATATTTACTGTATATGGAAAACTATTCCATAAGAATAACTCTTGATCCATTTTACTTCTTTGCTATAAGAAATTATCATTAAATCACCTACCATTTGTTTATTTTATATAGTATTATTTTGTACTCACTGAGCTCTGTCTCATATTTTAGTAGTTTAAACTTTTCAGGTACAGTTAATGAGTTAGCAAAGTAAAAGTCCCAAGCCCATCCTTCGCTTGGAAACTATTTTGTTAAGTTTCAGTTTTGTAAGTAGAGCTCCATGGTTATTGAAAGTTATAAGGTCCATATGTAACATGAATGGTTATTAATGGGTTTAGCATTAATATGTTAAAGGATGTTTGTATAATATGATTTGTATCATAATCGTTATTGTAATTATATATGAACTATTGAACGTTGAGTTAATGACATGAAATGAAACTTTAAAGGTTTTACAAGTTATATGTGTAAATGATATTATAAGTGGAAATGATAGCAAGTAATGGGTACCAAGAAAATATGATTAGGCTACGGTCTTAGGATATGGTTCAATGTAATGAATATCAATTGATTATGAGTAGAATGGGTTCTACGGGTTTTGGTGCCCTTACGGCTACCCATGCCCTAGGACCGTTGCGGCTCAAAAAGGTGGGTCGTGACAATAATGGTGCAAGGACGCGAAGCTGTTTTACTAAGGTTCGACCCTTCGCCCTCTCCTTAATAAAACAGGGGGGCCCTTGATGAGAGATAAATATGACTCTTAAAGAGAAGATTTGGACCCTTCTATACCCGAGGCCCATTATGAGGCCTCCAGAGACTATGAGAAAAGGAAAAAGCCCATTGGCCAGGCCTTCGGATGACTCAAGTCCAAAGGCTTTCAAACAAGCTGCCACTCCCTTCCTTTGGAAAATGACTTGCTGAACAAGCAATGGCCGAAGCCCTCTGAGGACAGGTCCAGTCATCTAGCAGGAGGACCAGTCCTCAGACAGTCCACACCATGTCCTAACACCCCTCTCACCGAACATCCCTAAGGATGAGACAGAGGACATGCGCCTACTACCAACTCTCACCAACCAGCATGGCCGAATGACAAGGGACATCCCTTCTCAGAAGAAAGGTGTCAGACGTACCTAACCCGAAACCATACAAAAGGGAAAGAAAAGCCCAAGCACAGGTAGTTGGACTTCTGCAATCTCTCACCCCCTTTCTCTCACTCAAAATACTCTAGATAGAGGACTGACTTGATCGTTGGAGGGTTTTAGCCAGGCAAAAGGCCTGGTTCCTCCTTGATCCTTTTTCTTCTCCTTCACAGGTATCAGGCTCAGGCCCAGAAGAGAAGATGCAGCCCATTCCTTTTCATATTGATCTAGCCTGATCAATGAGCATTTGTCAAATATGCTTGCAAATTCTATCCATACCCATTTATACATCTTAATCCACCCTTATTATATGGGCATGGGTAATAAATGAGTTATAAAAAGATTATAAAAAAATGACTCTCACAATCCACAGCTTCTTTGTTTCTGTCCATAGCTTCCTTAAACCCAACTTCTTCTTCCTCCATTATTCTAAGCTCTTATCAAAAGCTTTTCTTCGATTATTCTGAATAGAAAATTAGAAATTGAAATTGGAATCAAACTATGAATAACTATAGCTAGGAAAGAGAAGAATTCCATCACGGCAAATCATTTTTGTTTTGACTTGAATAGGAGAATTTCTATTTTCCACATCTTCAAAGAGATTAAGAAAGTTAATGAAACCGTATTTGATTGACACATCATTTGTTATATCTAATCACATATATTTTATATATATACACACATGTGAAAGTTTATTAATAATACAAGTTTTATAATTCAGTAAAAATTACATTAAAAAAAATGATAAGCTCAGTTTTTGTATTGAGAAAAATGAGCTGGATTTGTGGCGATGATAGGCTGCATGAGCTCGATAACAACAAGAAACGGTGAAAGAGTCCAAGTCTTGGCCTAAAAAAGAAGTTTGGACTCTTAAGTTAGTCATGAAAGTTGAGAGTAGTTTCAATGAAATAAAGAGATTTGAAGATGAAGAAGCAGCTACCTTGCATGAGAATGCATGAGAGCTATTTATATCTGACTAAGTGGAGATATCTTTTGGTGAATAAGGGTGGAGCACAAGTCAAGCTCTCATAGTTACAAAGTAGTAAGTGTACAAGTGTCATTTAGAGGATAGAATGGACAGATATTATTTGGAGAAGACTATTTCTTTGTGAGGCAGGTGAATGAAGATGCTCTATCATGGATATGGGTGCTTTGTCACTCTTGATTGTCGGAGTCGGAGGTCAACATTGAAGGGATGTGAGAATAAGAACGAGGTGAATGCCTTCTCAAAGAAACATGCTATAATAAGGAGGTTGTTTAGAGGTCTTTTGGTGATAAGATGGTGAAGGTGTAGAGGTAGTGGTCTTCGCATGATTATATCATTTGGATGACCATGTATTTAGACTTGGATATAGTTGATCTTTTTGACCTCTTGGATTAGACCTTGTTTTTGGCTTTAAGTGAAATACATTAAATTTCTTGAAAAATTTGTATTCTTAAAAGCCTGTAGCCTAAGTTCTCTTAAGATTGATTTTATCCTTATTAGAAAAAGAATTATTTTTCATTAAGAATTAATTTTATATGATAAAAAAGAAATTTACAATATTATCTTTCGGCTTATTAAGAAAAAAAAAGAACTATTCATATTGTAAAGTGATAATGATTTTGGATGATATGATTAGGGTTGAGCACGGTTTGGTTCAATCCGGAAATTTGAAAATTTACGGAATTGGATTAAACTTTGAGGATTTTAATTTCTAAGAATTCAGAACCAAAACCAAAATAAAAAATCTCTGTATTATATTGTTCCGAAAATTTCGGGACAATACAATTCAGAGATCGAATATTTTGGTTCCAGTCCAATTCAATCAAATCTAAAACGGAGATTCAGAGAAAATGCATTTAATAATTAATTTTTTATAACTAACCATACAGTTTTAAGTTTTATTTTTTATGAAATTTGGATTTAATAAATTAATATACTATATTAATAATTATAATATATTATTAAATAATTATATTAATAAATTAATACATTATGTTAATATATATAAGTATATATCAAAACTATATATTAATAGTTTTTGCAATATAATTATATATACTACTTAAAATTAACACATAATTTCTTATAATTAATTTCTAACTTTTTATACAAATTATTAATTATATATTACAAGTACTTTCTTATTGGTAACCTATCACACAAATGTTAATTAATAAAAACAAATTTTCAATATTATAATATTAGATATAAATAAAAGCTAATTAATCAAAAACTTTATTAGTATTACATAAACTTTATTAGTACATCATACTTTTTTATTATCACTCATTAATTAGTCATAATATATATTAAAAACTTTTATTCTAAAACATACAAGTAGTGAATTTAAAATTTTTAATTGTAATAAATGGTTATATATTAGTATTATTAAAACTTAATCCACATTATATTACTAATTTTTTATTGTTATATTAAAATTTTTAATTGTAATTTGTGATTATATTTTAGTATTATTAAAACTTAATCCACATTATATTACTAATTTTTCATTGATATACTTTTAATGAATCTAATATTTAAGTAAATTATATAAATATTAATAGTTATATTCCATTGAGTTAAGGTATAAATATTTTTAATTATAGATTTATAATTTATTTAAATTTTATTTTTCATATAATCTTAATATAATTTGATAACTGCTATAATGGCATATATGATCTTATAATTTTTTTGCTATCTATATATTATTCAATTAACATTATTTATACATTATAAATTAAAAATTAAAAAATTTCGGTTATTTCGGTCCAATTTAATTCAGTACAGTTCGATTCAATTATCGGTCCGAATATATATTAATCTCCAAAACCATACCAAAATATTTTACTTGATCCAATTCAATTTGGAAAAAGTCAAAAAGTCGATGATTCGGTCTAGTTCTAGATATTTTTGGTTTAGTTATTCAGTTCAGTTCAAAATTTTTAATTTCTGTACTCAGTCCTAGATATGATATATGGTATTTATGAATAAAATAACAAAATAAATGAATTAGATTATTAAAAATAATTAAATTAATAATAATTAGATAAATAACTAAGTAGGGAGTTTATGTAGGTTATATAAGTTTTAAGTATCCATTAGACTTGTTTATAGACTGAGTTTGATTTTAGAAAATATTTAATTTTTCAAAAACTTGGCCCACTCAATTTATAATTTTCTTCGCTAATTGAGACCCGCAGTCTGGCTCATGAACAAGTCTAGCCTCGCTCATGAACAAATCGAGCACCCATATAAATCTTAAATTGATCATAAATAGATAATTTAACACCCATCTCACTTATACCCAACCCAAATCCAAGCAAATCCATCCATTTGGCACCTCTCAATAATCTCCATTCAGCATCTCATTTTATCTATCTAAAGGCAGTTGAATTTTTCTTGAAGACTATTAATTGTTTTGTGATTCCACAGTTAATATCATGGTGTTAGTCGATCATATATATTATACTAATTCATCTAATCCTGATTGACAAAAAAAAAATCCTCATTAACTAATGACATTTTGAATTTTCTCCATACTGCAGTCTGATATTACGGTTAATTTTTTTTTTTATTTACAAATTTTGTTGAAACTATAATTTGTAAATTTATTTGGTATAAATTTATAAAATCTTTTTACATGATGAAATATGGTATCAGTACACTCAATATTCTCAACCATTCAAAAATAAATAAACAAATGAATAAATTATCTCTTCCATTTATGTATTTAGTGACTTGTAGAGTTGTAATCATATTTCATATCTAAATATAACTTGATCAAATTTTGTATTTTGTACTTATTATTGGTCCCCTCCTAACTAAGGTTAGATAAAACTGAACGCAGATGGAATAAAAGTGGGAAAATTCAAATTCAAAGCTGTTTACATGAATAATAAACAAAATATATGTGGGAATAAGACAAAAAAAATTCTTGTATATGGCATACTACAACACATCAAACAAAATAAATTTATAACACTTAAAAGAAGAAATATATTACTACAAAACAAAGACTTGCTTCTTAATTTTTTGAAGCAATTAATGACTTCTAAAAAAATTTGCCAACATTAACAATTGCTGTAGTAATAATAATTATAATAATAAACTAGAAAGGATGCCACATTGCTTTTGTGGGGATTCGAAAGCCACCATTTGACGCCGAAAAATGGAAAACAGGGGGTTTTCCACACAATATAAATAAAGTAAAATTTAGAAAATATGTTTTTTGTGTTTTTCAGACACTAATTATAATTTGGAAAATTATGAAAATTAGTTTTTAGTTTTCGAAATTGGAAAATATTGCAACTAAACACTCAATTCTATTTTCTAATTTTCTCAGAATATTTTTCTAGAAAACTATTGTCATTTTCTACAACTAAATAGGTCCTAATCTCTTTTTTCCTTTCCATTTCCATTCTCTTATCTTTCTCTCCTCTCTCTACATCTCTTTAAAACGTAGATTTGACAATACACTTTTAAAAATCTCATCTTTTTTCTTCTTTTTTTTTTCCCTTTCAAAGACCAAATCTTTATATATTATAAATTCCATCAAAAAATAACTAGAAGAAGAAGAGTGATGAGGCTGAGATTGTTACCTCCTCTTCCATAGGATAAGCTCATAGCATGAAGGAAAGTGACTTAGAGCTTGTGGATAAAGGAAGAATGCATCAATCTTGGGAGAAAAGCCTCTAATGCCTAAGTTAGTGGGCTTAAAGATGAAGAAACTTGAAGAGGGAGAATGAGTCTCTTCTTGGTTCTTTGGGAGTGGTAAGTGAGAGTGGACTTACAAGAGTTCCTCCTCCTTGCATGAGTGACTTTCCCTTTTATAATGGTTCTGATTGGCTATGATAGGTTCAAAGATTGCTGCATAGATAGGATGAGCCATATTTAAGTGCTAATGAAGAATCACTGCATGATTGCCACGATGTGGCGTGGTCTTTGTGGTTTCCAATGGCTTTAAGTCTTTAAAATAGTTTCATGTCTTTAAAATTTTTAAATAGCTTCAAATCTTTAGATCTTTGGATATTCCAAACAGTTTCAAAATTGTTCTTCCATGGATGTCTTCAAATAATGGGTTTCGCTAAAAGATATCTTAAATTACGTGCTTGATAGAGGACTTTGAGAAACCTAACTCATAAAGCTCAAATCCAAAGAAAATTAAAGCTGAAGAATGTTAATACAAAATTAACATAATTAATTAGAGATTTGTCTTAACTATCTCTAATGCAGAAGCTTGATGGAGTTGAAATGCATGGAAATAGAGATGATCGGCAGAGAAAGTAGAGAGTGTGGCCATTTCTAGAAGCTTTTGGTCTCAATGACTAGAATTTGCTAATTATGTGGTTGAATATCTTTATATTTATAAAGACATTATTGTTATTTTTAGAATTTTATTTTTATTAGCATGATATCATTGATTAATTTAGTATAACCATTAGCATCGATTAAAATATACACTTATATATACATGCCAGCTTTAAAAATTATTTCAGAATTAATATTAAAACTAGTCGCGATTCCTGCATGAGTTTTAAGTGTATATATATATTTTTTCTTAAAATAGTTTAGATTAATTTTCAGTGACATTTTCTCAATTATTGTCCGAATAACATCATGATCCATTAATTTCAATTTATAATAATAAACTCTTTTTAAACTTCAATTTCAGTATTATCATGGTCATTGAACTTCAATTTACAACAATTAATCTTATGAACTTTAATTTTAGTAATAGAAAATCTCCTCACATTATCTCCTGTTAAACACCCTTAAAAAATGCTAACATGGTATGCCACATATAAAATAAAAAAAAAAGAAAAAAGAAAAAAGCAAAGTCATTAAGCTGGAAAAATCAATAAATTTGATTAGTTGCAGGATTTAAAAGAGTTTTAAAAGATAATTTAACTTGTCATGAAAATTCTGCTCGATAAAAAAGATAGAAAGAGATGAATTAAAATATCGACAAAAATTTATTTTACCATTGGAAATTAATTACCAAAGTTTGCTAACAAGACCTCCCACATACGCATTTAATGACCTATATTTTTTATTCTTTTCTTTTTGATTTCACAAAATATTCATAATGTGACAGCAAATGTGCCACAACACCAACAGAACTATAATTTGCAAGTGTTGGTTTTAGAGATGAAAATTCTGGAGAAAATATTTGCTAGAAATTCAGGTTTTTCGCACTCCTTAAAATAAAGCATCATTTGCCTTTATATAAGGCTTACACATCTCTTCTATTAGCCTTTGAAATTTGAAATTCAATTGATTCAAATTTCAAATTTTGATTAGACACTAAACTGACACAACAACTCCTGTAACAACTAGTTATTAGATCAGAAGATTTTAAAGCTAATACAAAATACATTGATTAACAAGTATGATATATGGAGTATTTTACAATAGCAACAACTTCAACAGCCAGTTTGTTGGATCTAAATTTACAATTGGCAAAATCTTTTACGTAATGAAATATGTTATATCACTACATGTTGAACAGCGATCAATATATAACTATTATCTTAACCATGCAAAAATAAATATATAACTATTATCTTAACCATGCAAAAATAAATAAGCAAATGAATAAATTATCTCTTCCATTGATGTAGTCAAAGAATAAAAAAGGATGAGAAGCAACAAAATAATTAAAATACTTTAAAAATATTATTGAAATTTCTTTCCCAAAATTAAAAATCCTACTAATTAATTGAACTATTTGATAGCAATAAGAAATTAAATATATCTAACTAAGAAGCTGTGGAAGCACAGTTGTTGAAGCAATTTGAGCAAGAATCCAATATGTAGCTTGAGTTGGATGTACAGCATCCCAGAAAATATATTTGGATGGATCAGAACATGTACGTGCATTTGCATCACATAGAGGTCCCATTTCCAACGTCCCCATACCACAGCAACCTTGGAGTGTATGATCAAAACCTTCAACCACAAATCAACAGAATTAATTAAGAACTTAATTAGGGAATTGAATTCTGAAGAGTAAGCACATATTCAAATACTGACCATATCTAGCCGGGTTATGGATCATGTCCAACAATGGATAATACATGTCCACATAAGCAACTTTGGCATCCCTCAGCGCATAATTTTGCAATCTTGAGATAAGAGCTCTGAGCTTGTTGTTGTAGGCAATAGAGTCAGTGTTCTGCTGCTCTACACAAACACGTCTGAACATGTACGGGCTTGGCACGAAGCTCCCGATTGTCACTTGTATTGGCAAGCACCCAATCGGTGGCAAACCACCCACTGCAAATCTTCGAGCTCCCGCATTGTATAGTCTCTGTAATTATGCATTATTATAAAACATGCACTAATATTATACCATAAAACTAGAAAACCATAATTTTTTGAATTTAGTTAGCTTAACAATGTACCTGAATGGCGGATTGAAGTTCATTGAGCAGGAAATCATGATAGGCTGAAACGGAGGGATACTGTTGTCTTCTTGTAGGCAAGTCATAATAATTATAGATCAAGTCATTAGTCCCAATACTAATAACAAAAACAGCATTATTGATTATATACTGAGCTCTCTGCGGACCAAGAGCAGCTCTAATCCTTGCCAAAGCACGATCAAAATTATCTAATTGCGTCGACATCCTTAATGCACTTGCTATAGTTGCTGTCATTGAATCTAATCCGGTACCGGCGGATGCAAAACTAACACCGGTTAACAAGTCAAGAGTGGTGAGTGCAGGGTCCAGATAAGCCGGCAACACATCTTTGATGCCTAATTGAGATACTAAATAGTCTGTCGATAGTTTTCCATTGGAAAACCTTCCGGTGGATACATGGTTGGGAAAATCTCTGCCATATGGCGGATGATTACCGCGAAATAGAGTGAAAAGGTGGTTGTTGTTGCCTGGATCGATGGTTGAGTCGCCGAATGCTAAGACAGCTGTTACGTTTGGTGATGCTGAGGTCCGAGCGATTAAACATGGAGAAAACAGAGCTATTGAGAAGAGTAATTTCAACAAGGTGGTGGTTTTACGATTCATTATTGCTAATTAGCTTTTGAAAATCGTGTGATAGCTAGAACCAGGATCACATTATATATATATATATAGAAGTGTTAATTGATCTAAATTAAAAAGGGAAATGGAAAAGAATTAAATTGTATTAGTTTTGGAGTAGTAATCAATAATCATCAATTTACATTTCACAATTGGACTTGGATTAAGCAGTAGTTTACAGATGAGAAGATCTGAATGGCGGCTATTTCTACTGTCCATTAATTTGTACATGCTCAAGTCCTCTCTAGAAAATGCTGGTTTTACGAAGTTTTCCATGGAAATCCTCTGTTTGAGGCCTAACAGGTAGTTCTGATTGCCTTGTTAATGTTAATCTCCATGACTTACGTGGGAAAGAAAATCAGAGTCAGGATATAATACGATACAATAAGATAAAAGAGTGGGAAAAACAAACCTAACTTACCGTCAATTTTTATTACAGGTAATAAGGAACAATGCAAATTTTAGAAAATCTATAACTATTGGAAAATAATAGAAAAGAAAAGATTGTCAACATTCATAAACTGAAAATAATTAATATTGGGAAGATCTCTAATGACAAGATGGCAATCTGTAAGACAGATCTGCTGTTTGGCTGCTGTGCTGCTGCCTTTGGTTGACGTAGCAGGCAGCTAGCAGCATAGTGGCCATAACTTGAATTGTTGGTAAGGTGGTTACACACCGGTATGAGTTGGCTCTGGTGCAGGTAGAGCTTTTGCCTGCCCCTTCAATTTAAAATATTGTCTTCCTTTTTATTTGCTTACCAAATAATTGTTCTTTCTTTCTTTTTTCTTTCTTTTTTTTTTTTTTTTTTCCATTCACAACCTGAAATATTTTCTTTCCATTTGAAGTTCATTTTCAGTACTCACATTGTTAATGCATGATCATTTTTAATTGATCAAATGTTTTTTTTTTTTCAATAACTATTAATGTGGTACCATGAATTACTGAAATTAAAGGATTCGCAAATAAGATTAAATATATTTTTTTATATATAGTGTCAGAATTTGACTGCAGATCAAGAGGTCAATGGTAGAGCATTTGACTTCAGGTTAATAGGTCACCAGTTCAAACCTGCTTGGGCTCTTTAAATAAATTTGTATTTTTTATTTTTTTTCATTTCCTTTCAATTAATTTTTAATTTCCTTTCAATTAATAATTTAAATTACTCCATTGCCCTACAAATTCTTGCATTTTTTTTACAAGATTTAAAATATTTATTTATTGATATTTTTCAATATGTTATAAAACAATTTGTAGGTGTGGAACTCAAATAAGAAATTGAAACTATAATATAATAAAACATATATTAAAATCAGGATAATTAAAGTGAATAAATTAAACTAAGTATGTAAATATAGCTATTAGTTAAGTATTACTAACTAATTAAATAAGAAAATAAGTTGTACTAACAACGGAATATTGTAATTGAATAAATTTTGAAGGTAGGACTTCATTGAAAGTGAATAGGTACTCAATTGAAAAGAAAAGTGGAAGTAGCGAGGAAATTGTAATTTGCCCATTAATGGCAAATCCGTGGATAGTAAATGAAAGAAATGAAAGTGGAATCAAATAAAATAATAAACAAATGCAAGCTTGATGTGGCCGGCTATTAAGTTGCTAAAGCCATGCAAATTGCCACCTATGAAGACTTACTTGGTACATCATTTGTGTCTTCCATCCTCTCTTCATTTTCTAACCTTAATCAAGAAGAGAGAAGGAAAGAAAAGCTTGAGAAGCTCTCGGCCAAGTCTTGATTCAAGCTAGAAGTTGAAGACTTTTAAAGGTAAGTTAGCATTTCTACTCCTCCCTTAGACCTAAGAATGAGGAAATTGTTAATTGTTGAAACAATTGGATTAATGGGACTCGATGAATTTTAATTCTTCTTCTTGATGAATTTATTTTAAAATCCAATTGAAGATGTATATGGATAATTGTTTGAATAGGGGATGCACATTGGACTTAGAAAGAACGTAAGCTACGGTTTGAAAAGGAATTGAAGAGGAAAATGGAATTAAACCAAAATTTTAAATTAATTAAACTTGAAATGGGCTGAATCAAGATTATAATTGAGGTAATTGACGTGTGAATTAGGGAAAACATTGAATAAAAATGAAATGGGCTCTCGGTTTCTTGAAGAACCTTGGGAAATACTTTAACATTGATTACTAGATGGAGGGAGGAATGAATTGGTTAAGGCTAGGGGTGGGTAAAACCGAACCAAAATTAAAAACCGAACCGAAATGATTGGTTCGGTTCGGTTTTTTAAGGATTTCGGTTGGATTTTTAAAATAGAAAACCAAATTAAATTTTGGTTTAGTTTGGTTTTAGCTAAAAAAATTTCAATTTGCACAGAACCAACTAAAATTTAATATATATATATATATATATATATATATATATATATATATATATATATATATATATATATAAAATAAAAAATGTACGAACCGATTAACCGAACCAAACTTTTCAATTCGGTTTTATATAAAGTTCAGTTCGATTTGGTTATTATAAAACATAAATTCAGTTTTTTCAATTTTTTAGTTTGGTTCGGTTTTGAACCGAACCGACCATTTGCATACCCCCAGTTAAGGTCTTGGCAAAATACCATTAAAGCCCCTAAAAGAAATCGGACAATTGATCAGTAATTCCACTTGGATTAAGGAAGAAGATGTATGTATAGAAACTAGTAGAATTGGATTGAAGAATTAAGGTAAGTGAGCAATTTAGACCAAGTAATTAGTTTAATACTTCTCGGCCAAGTAAATGAGAGACTTAGGATACTTTAAAATGGTACCAAGTTTGTTTAGCTAGTTAAATCAATAGAAATTGGATAGGAAAATTAGGGTTATATGGGAACTAAGTTTAGAGGATGGTCTCGGGAATTAGGGGAAATGTAAATTAATTTAAATACTTTAAATTGAAAATAAAGATTAGCGGCTACAAAAACTAGCTGCTAATATAATAAATTTAGTCACTAAATTAATTTAGCGGCTATTTTGCAACAAAACGATGTAGTCCCTATTTATATAGTCACTGTATATTTTTAAAGAGGAAATAATCACTAATTAATGACTAATTAAAATTGGTCGCTGTTCAGCAACAAAAAATAGCTGTCACGTAAAATAAAATTAATTCACTAAATAACAAACATGTTAGAAAACATGAGACTACTATGGTCGCTACATTTAGCTACTAGGATTTTTAATAGCTAAATATAGCCACTATATGTTTTAAAATTAATTTTTTAATAATTACATAAACAAAAATATATTAAAAATTAAAATTACTAGGCAAAAAATTTATAATCAAAGTTTTAAATATATTTAATAAATAAATTTAGTAAAATATATACATTATATATTCAAAATATACTCATAATATATATATATATATATATATATATATATATATATATATATATATATATATATATATATATATATATATATATATATATATATATATATATGTATATGTATGTATGTTTTCAATAAAAATCCTTTATATCTTCCAGAATAGCTTTCCAATTATACCCCTTTAGAACCATGCAATTTTTGAAATTCGTCATGATCTTGTGTGCACATTCATTTTGATGCATGAACTTGCATTGAAAATGACTATTAAAAACAATTTATCATATTAATATAATTTAATATTTTATAACTATTTACTTATTGACCCCTTCACAAGATGTAACATGGTCTTGAAGTTAGGTGAGCTCCTAGATGCAGAAGATGAATCGGTAGCTAGAAAAGTTGTGAAATCGATGTAGAAGGTGCCAATTGACCAACCGGAGCTGGAGGAATTGAAGTAGTTGTAGGAGGAAGTACAAGTGCCGGCACTAGACAAGTAGAAGGGGGAGGTGGAGAACTTGGAGACGGCTAATTGGTAAAGGGGAAGGAGAGAAGGAGGGGTTGGTGGATCATTGACCGCATCTAGAACAACATCTAAGATGATATGAACCAAATCTATGTCCTCGAGCAGTCTAGGTATCCATATCTAATGCGTTAATATATGGTAAAAAATAAACAAGGATGAGAAGTTTATTGATGATAATTTAAATGGATTTTTGGTGAAGTTGAATGTAAAAAGATAGGGTAAAATGCAAATTCTTTTGAAATATGTTAAGTTTGTGTGAGTCATTTGCATATAAAATTATTGTAGTCAAAGTCAATTACTTACACAATTGAAAATTTTAGAAAGACTAACCAGAATAATGAAGATTTGGGTTTTCGAAAATCTTTGCCAACTTAAGAGAATTGCGAATATTGAACAATAATAGTGGGCCAATAGACCATTTCAATAATTTTGCTAGATCTTAAAGTTATATTTGAATCAATTGATGCTTTTAAATATGCAATGTCTTTAAGACAGCTCCTTTGACTCAGCATGATATCCTGACCAAAGAAATTCAGTCTTCTTAAGTTTTAATTGATCCAAATAAAACTTTTGAAGTCAACGAAATTGATGAATCAATCCATTGTCAATGATTGTTGTTCATAATTTGATTCAACTGAGTTGATAAAGATTTCTTTCCCTAAAATTTAATCTTTCACCTTTATAGCTAGTCTTTTTAAATATTTTAATTATGTAATTATATACATATGCAGCACACAAGCTTAGCATAATTAGAAAAAAAAAAAAAAAAGTTACCTTTTACTCCATATATTACATCTCACTTCAAGAAAATCCATCCATTTTATCATTGGTAAACTTCTCTAAAAACTAAATTCATTTATTTAAAACTAATTAACAACATTAACCTAATTATAATTATAATATTAATGTGACTTATACATATCCTATTAACCCTAACAATATATTCTCACAGAAATCTAGTAGAATGCCGCTTATATCTACAGTGTACCCTAATAAATTTAATACAGCCTGCAAATAAAATAGCATTTCCAATATATCCCTCCTTATAATCTCAATTGCATATGCAAAAGTCACACAAAGTTCATAAATCTCATATATAAATTAATATGCTAAATTTATCAACAAAAGAAAAGATAACTTAATTTCATTAAGTAATTTCTACTATAAATTAATTAATATATGTACTATTTTTAAATTTATATATTCAATTTATTAATCTAAAACTAAAAGTAATCAGCTCAATAATTCATATAAATATTAATTCTTATACTTAATAATTTCTATTTTATTGATTTCAATTCATTTCACTATACCAAACTAATTAATATATGTATTTTTTAATTTTTTATATATTATTTTTTAATATAAATCTATTACTTAAGTAATTCATATTATTGATTTCTATTTAATAACTAAAATAAAATTAATTTCACTTAATTTTTTATGGATATTTTTTAAATTTATATATTAATTTTGGTAAATCTATAACTAAAATACTACCTAATTATAATTAAAAAATTAACATACAGCTATATATATATAAAAAATCATTAGGATTATCTTTTTGGTGATCATAAAATGCAAGGACGGAGGTGGGACAACGAATGATTTGCTTCAAAGGAAATACTAGAAGAAAAAAAGGTAATAAAAAAAGAAATACCGATTAAGAAAAAAAAAAAGAAATAGAACCATAAAAAAAGAGACCTATTGTTTATTTGCTGACAGCGTGGGGAGACCAAGAAAATGAAAACAACACCAATATAGATGATGGTCAACCTACCAGTGATGGCAGAGAGGTAGAAAGAGAGAGAGAAAGAGAGAGAGAAGGAAAGGAAAGAGAGGAGAAGAAAATTGCATTTTTTATCTAAAAATTTAGCAATCGCTTCATAGTGACTAAATATATTCTCCAACTTTTAAAATGATTGATGTGGCTGCCCTTTACTTAAGTCACGATTGGCGACTACAATTAGTTACAAAAATTAGTAGTCCATTAGTGATTAAATGTAGTCGCTGAATCTTTTCCGCCATAAGATTTATATTTCCCTCCTATTATCAGTCTTATTTTAGCGATTATTTTCACCATAATCACAATTTAGTGATTCACTAGCGACTACTATGTAGTAGCTAAATGTCTTGCCTTTTTTAGGCGACATTTTTAATGACTAGTTAGTTGCAAAGTGGTCGCTATCATACAATATTTTGCACGTCTCCCATCTTCAAATCACTATGTAGTTACTAACTAGTTGCAAGTTATCTACTAATTCTATGGAGTCGTAATGCTAGTAGCTAAATTGGCAATTTCTAATAGTGAATTGATTATAATTGCTCCATAAATATTAATCAAATGTAGCGAATAGAGAGGGAATGCGTGAAGAGAATGAACATCTGCCCAGCAGAGAATAAAAATTGAAGTAATATAAGGAAATTACAAATGAGGTGAGTAAGTAATATTCTATTATACTTGTGTTTGTTTCTAGAACCCTATTTATTGGAAACCTAACTGATATAAGAAAAGCCTTGAAATTATTCTCATTGAATATTCTCGAACCCTAACTTTAGATCAAGTACCAAATAAATGTTCTTCAAATGTTAAATATTCTTGAAATGAAATCTATAATCCATAGGGTTTCCTTGATTCTTTCTATATAAATTAATAACTACACCTTACTATTTAAATGAGAATTCTTCAAAGCCCTGACAAGGGTTTACATGATCAATGTGAATTATTTTGATCAGTGATTTATGATCCACTTGATCTTTGAGTCAAAAGTAGAAATCCCAAATTGATGCAGGCAATAAATAGGACTAAGTGCACATCAGAAATCCTACGGATGGGATGAATGCATCCAAACTATAGTTGGGATGGTAAGGCCTAATCAGTCTTGAGACTTAATGACTGATACTGAATGAGCACATATAACCTGACCTCTACTTAATTTTATTGAATTATAGAGCATGCGTAACTAAGCCTCTACTCTTTTATTGTACTTTTTACATGGAGAGCACTCCATTTCCAAATAGTTGATTTCTGCTAAAATATTGCTCTGGTTATTTGACCATAATTATATTGTTTCATTTATTGTAACAATACAACTAAAACCCTTCTATTGATTGTGATCCAATGTTGAATACCAAACCATGCATGTTTACTCATTGAGATTATTCTCGCAAAGTTATTGTTAACCTTTTTAGACAATCAACAAGTTAAATAGGTCGGTCCTTAAGTTTCGTTTTACACTTGAGACTCACCGCCAAAGCAGTTTATTTCTTTAATAAGTTTCTAGTTGGCTACATGTATGAAGACTCCGTATATGTGTATTAATAGAGTTGTAATAAATTTAGTAATTTGATTGTATAATTAACTTAGATGAAGATTGATACATGTATGGATGCCCTATAAGAACTTATATAACATGTGATTAATATATTTGCCAAGAGAATGAGTACAGGTAAAAGGATTTTATATATGGGTGTCTAGTGTCCTTACAGTTATCTATGCTCTAGGATTTTATATATGGGTGTCTAGTGTCCTTATAGTTATCTATGCTCTAGAACCATCACATCTTTATAGGATGGAATGTGACATTGGTGATGTTGGTGCTCGAGTTAGTAGACATGGAGAATGCAGAGCTATTGAGAAGGATGATATCACATCTTTAATTTTGCTCGAACTTCAAACTTACAGCCTCCTTGTTTTGTTTTGGAGATGATTGCATTATTAATCATCAAATCAAAAGCTGATTACTTCATGCATGTCATATTCATTTTATTTTTATTTATGTTTGACTATTTAGTTTTACATTCATCCAATTATATATATATTCATCAATTAATTGGCAACGGATTTTTTTTTTTTTTTGATTATTTGATGGGAGTCACGCGTACATTAATGAAGAGCATTCATAGCATTGTCATGGTCCAATGAAATCTTATTAATCTCTGCTCCATTATTAATTTTTTCTTTAATTTCTTGTGCGCCATGTTTATATAAATTTGCAAAAATATTTTGACAAGCATCTCTCTCTCTCTATATTAATTAGAAATACTGAGCAATTTCAACAGGACCTTCTCTGAAGAAAAACATTCTTCCTCTTCTATATATCGTGTAAGCTTTCTTCTCCTTTTTCTTTTATTTATTTAGTTAAGTTATTGGACAGTGTTACAAGTTATTTTTCATATACTATGTTAAGTTCATTTCTATGAAATAATATAAATTAGCACAATTCACAGATGAAACAATTAATATTTCTTTCTTTGATTATTTGCAATTATTTAATTTGTTTCAATTTTTATTATTCAAAAATAAAAAAAAAATTAGAAGAAAAAGAAAAAGGAAGACAGATGAAATGGAAATTAAACCAATATTAGAGTAATTTCATTGTTTGATATACCCACTAAATTATTAATTTTTAGGGTTAACAGGGTGGAAGGCAAGATGTACAAGAGTGTTACTTTGTATGTTATAGTGAGTGTGATTGTGGCCCTTCTTCTTTTCACTTTTTTATGGCATCTGTATAATGGTTGGAAGAAAAACATAGCAGACAAAAAGGCTTCCATGGCAATAAATACAGCAAAAGAAGCAGAGGCGGAGCTGCCAGCGTAGCTAGCTGCCATGAACAGAAACTACCATGTTTGTTTAGGTCTAGCTATTTTGATCTTGTGCGACAAAATAAAAAATTGTCTTTAATTAATTAATTTATATATGTTTAATAATTGTAATTCTAAAAGCAATTTTAATAAGTTTTAATTAATAGTGATATATATATATATATATATATATATATATATATATATATATATATATATATATATATATATATATACTCCTTCCGTTTCATTATATTTATCATTTTAAAAAAAAATATTCTAATTTATATGTCATTTTAAAATTTTAAAAAGATATTTATCATTTTTTAATTTTACCCTTCATTTATTCTGCATTAAATATTTTATATTAATTATTTTTTTTTTTATGTTAAAATTAATAAAAAATATTTTAATTTTTTTATTTTAAAATTATAATAATTTAATAATTTTATTAATTCATGTGTCAAAATTTTAAACGAGTAATATTATGAGACGGAAGAAATCCTAATTAGTTGCTGTCACATATTCTTAAATAATTTCATTATCCCTAAGTAATCAATGTTTACCGGCTTTTTATGTAATTTTGTATTTTGTACATTCTTTATTTGGTACAAGTATATTTAAATCTCAATGTCTAGAGATGCTGCAATTGCTATCACTGGCAGAGAAAAGGAGACAAGGAGGGATTATGCCTCTTCTTAGATTCCAAAATACAAATTTTTTTTTAGTGTTAAATTATTGGTCAAATTTAGTGAGATATTGTATTTCATTTACTTATTTTTTTGAAAATTTCTTTTACATATACACAAGTTAATTTAATTATATATTATATATATCATCTTCATATAAATTATAGAATAAAAAATTTAATTCTTCTTAAAAAAAATTTCTGACTTTATTACTTATTGTCAGTAATTAAAGGGCCGACCTTCACTAGGGTACGGGGGCACGGGAGGCCACGCATGCCTTCTCAAAATCTTCATAAAACTTTTTAATATATGATAATAGATAAATATAAATGTAAAATTTTTAATGAATTTTTATTGATTTACCCTAAAAATTATTTACTTATTAAGAATAATTAATTAATAATATTGAAATATATATATATATATATATATACACTTAATTTTTTTTTTTTTCATAAATTCGTATTGTATAATATAAATTCTCCTAAAAAGTCTATTCTATTGGAAAGTTGACTGAATTTATGGATTGTCAAATTAGTGTATGAACTTTAATAATTTTTTTTTTTTAGTAATCTAAATGAATAATTTTTTTTTTTATTTATGTGTCTCAATTTTTTTTCTGTCATGCATCATACTATGTTTTTTGAATTATTATGTTCATTGTGCTTTTCGATCAGCTTCTCTGATTTATTTGTAGAAAAATAGCTAGATTAGCAAGTTAGTTAGATTAATTTAATATTACTACACATATAATATTAAGAATTAATCTCACATTAAAAAAATATATAAAAAACACATGAGTATATAATAGTTTAGACTTAACTATTTATTTGATTAAATCTAATTTTTTAATAATAGTTGATTCAAACTCATTAAAACTAATTTATTCATGAGCTTAATCTACACTCATTCAAGTGATTTATTCTTTCAATTCAATATCTATTGTAGTATCATAAAATGTCTATTCCAATTCAATTTCACTGAACTAGTATTTGTTTAGATATTTAGTTCTAGTGATCTGGAGCCTGATGTTGCCATTTCAAGTGGTCTAATTAAAAATTCAAAACTTAAATACCAGTTGAGAAAGAGTGTTAGATTTCACATTAGAAGAATACACTAAAAATTTAAGAATATATAATGGTTTGGGCTTGACTATCTATTTAGTTATATTTAACTTTTTAATAATATGATTGACCTAAATTTATTAAACTCAATTTATTCATGAATTTACATTTATTTAAGTCACTTAGTCTCTTTAATAAACACACTCTCTCTCTCTCTTTCTAAGCTCAATAATAATAGATTACTTATCCTCCTTCTACTCGATTTGTCTTGCTATGTTTGTTCACTATCTCTTATTCATATATAAGCTATTCTTAATCATAATTGGGACAGTATAACCAAATTCAATTAAAATGGAAATTCACAAAAAAAAAAAAATAGAACTTTAAATAAGAATAATATCAATTATTTTTGACTAATCTAAAGAATTCTCTTGACAAAAATGTAATGAAAATTTATATAATTAGATGAATAATAATTTTTTTTTTTTTTACAAATAAAATAAATAATACAGCTTCATTTGAAATCTATAAATTCATTTTAAATTGACCCAAAATCTTTTTTGAGAGTTAATATGAACAGGAAAAAAAATTGAATAGGAGGGGAAGAAATTGTAAAATTGAATAAATTCACCAATTAATAGGAAGGGAAAAAAAAAAGAATAATTATATTACTGACAATTATAATTGAAGGGAAACTAATGATTGCATTCATATTTTTGGGCCTTTGATGGGCTAAAACTATAGCCCGATAAGTAATTTCTCAGATAACCATAGAGGAAGCATGGCAATAGACAATACGGCCAATTAATGGGCTTTCACCTCTAGCCCAATAAACAATTTCACAAGTATCAGGCGATCTCCAATCCAAGCGTTGGATTGGTTTTCACACCAAACTTCCTCACGCCTTTTTTTTTTTTTTTTTTTTTATATTTAAATTACAAAGAGTATGAAAATAATAAAAAATAATATAAAATAAGAGATAAAAGAGAATATACATAAAATATTTTTTTCAGTGTTAATTAAAAATGATGTAATTAATCGAAGATGAATTTGCTGTACTTACGTCGTTTTAATGATAAAAATTACATATTTTGTTATTATAGGTTAAAAATATTAGAGTATGATTCAAAAATGAAGCAGTAATATGATTTTCACTATTTTCTTTTATTTTATTTTTGCTGATTAGTACTTTTTAAATACCTTTTTAATTAATAAATTATAAAACTTTTATCAACTTGTAAACAAGTCGTAATATTCAAGAATGTTTTAAACGGACGTTTCGGATTTTTTTTTTTTTAACTTGTTTCCCAAGTGCGTTCTTGGTGAACAAGAAAGTTCCTTCATATAAATACAGAGTATTATTTGTCAATTAGTTACAAAACCTTGAATCTATAATAATTCTTCTTCCTCTGCCTATCTGATATCTATCAATCAATCAAAGGTAAGCCAGCCTTTAGAAATTTTATGCTTGTACTTTGTCTTTTTCTTTTGCTTTCCTTTAATTTTCAGTTTTATTTAAGGGTAATGTATCTTATAAATTATTTTATTATGTGATTTCTAATTATTTCTTTAAATTTATATTTTTTTAATTATGGTAAAATATTTATGCTAAATGTATAAATTTTTCTATTAAATTAATTATCGAACATATAAAAAAATACGAACAAAAATTAAGATAAATTACTTCTGTCGTATAATTTTAAACGTAATAATTTTTTTTTAATATAAATTTAGCTCTATCTAAATTTGAATTGGAGACTTTATAATTTTAGCATTGAATCAAAAGCTCAAGGAAATAAAAATTAATATTTTAATGAATTTAATTTATTGAATGAATTTTTTATTACTAATTTTTACCTTTGTCTCTTAATTAAATCCTGTCAGAATGAACCCTAGTACTAAATCAACAGGAGGGGCATCTGCTCCAATTCCAGTGAAGTCTTTTTGTCAGAGAAGCAAATCTGAGGATGGAAATTTTGTGTCTAGATTGAGGACTAGTTTTCATGATCACAAGACTTGCTTGAAAACTACTCTTCATAAGGTATATTATATTCTTTGAAAAATTAATTAGATTTTGAACTAAATTTTTTATAATTTTAAAGATAATTTCAGTATTATTAAATTAAAACTCAACAATAATTCTGTATATATACAAATTTCAAGAGAGCTATGCATACATTAATTGCATATATAAATTAAAATTTATAGTTAAAAAAAATTAAGTAGTGGTTGTATTTGGGTTGAAAACAGGTATGTGATAGGCTAAAGTTGGAAGGAATTAGCCCCAGTGGCAACGAAACCGCAAGTTCTCTGCCTCTTTCAACTGCCCCAGATGGCAAGGGCTCTGCTCTCTCCGCATCAACTCATGAAGCGAAGTAGGAGGCCCTTTTAGTAGGGTACCCACCATGGCCTCATCCTTTCCATAGGTAGGTAGCATGTGATATATACCTTAAATATATCAAACTATTGGATCTTTAGGAAAAATGGGTTATGTACCCCTTCAAAAGTACATTTAATTAGTATTGGAATTTATATTAACAATTGTTTATTTAATTAATTTGGTATGCAACTTTGTTTAACGCCATTTATATATAGTTTCCCTTTTCTATTTTTAATTAATCTAATGTGGGTGCCTTGATTGAGGGATTCTATAATTTTGTGGTCTATTGTATGATAAAAATTAATGGATTTATTTTCCATTGAATATGCTATTCTTCAAATCCTAAATTTCATAGCTTTGGTTTGCAATTTTGCATACTATTAAATAAATAAAATCCATAGAATTTAGAAAAAAAAAAACTAATTAACTTTTTATTTAATAAAAAGATTGTCAAATCTCGAATTCAAACTCCAACCAATTAGAAATAGTATGTAGATTGGTACAATTAAAAATAATCTATCAAAATCCAAGAACACATACCTATAAAAGATCATATAAATAACTATTATATTAACTTTCATTCATCCATACAATATTCAGTACTCTCTCTCTCTATTATCTCTTTAACTTGAGTGTTAGAGCATTTTCGTTGGGAGCTCCTGGCTCCTTTTCTCTTGCTTGCAAGTCCTACTCTCTATAGAATCAGGATCAATGATCTACAATACCAGAATGATTTATCCTTATCATATATTATTCTTAATTCCTTGTGGATGAATCAAAACGAAGAGAAGAATAATAATCCACAACCTCATATATTATTCTTAATTCCTTGTGGATGAATCAAAATGAAGAGAACAACAATAATCCACAATCTAATTTGTTTTTCTTTTCTAAGCAATTTCCTTGTCTTTTCTATTTTTTCTGTAAGTAATTATTTTTAACAGTTACATATTATTTATTACCTAGATTAAATATATACACTAATCCAAATAGATGAAATGTATGAAGTATTTTTTCACGGAGTACAAAACAAATAAAAAAATTATATAAATAATATATGTGATAAACTTATCCACTTACTGTAGATAATAATTTTTCTTAGGTTATGAGTCTAATTAAGATATATAATGCAAATCCTTATACTTGATGACAAATTAACCAGCAAAGGATAAAAAAAAAAATTAAAAAGTCATTGAAAGAGAGAAACTATGATATTTTATTTCATTCAAAAGAGACGTGTTAGCTTTATCGGAAGCTGACAAGTAAATCTAACTTTCAAGGCAAAAAGTAACTCTTCTCTGTTTTTGTTCATTTTCCATCAGAGCTTCATGTGGAAAACAAAGTACTGGAAATTAGAGCCTGAGTTTCATTAGTCTGTCGTGGAAGAAGCATAAGAATTAGTACACAAGTAATAAGAATGTCCCAACCTTGATTACACCAAAAATTATCATGGAAAATCCCAATCCAAAGGTGAAATTGATATTGCTAGTTCACCTATTTTCGCAACAATAACTTAATTAATTTCAATTTTCAAGCCAGGATTAGTTGCATTTTATGTTTCGAATTTGTTTAATATTTATTACCAAAATTACAAAATCAATTCATTATAATGAATAACAATTTTTTTTTTTAGTAATAATAATAATAACGAATTTTTTTTTCTTTTTTACTTACACAAAATCACACATCGAACTTGTTTAAAAAAAATTCATATTCTTATTATTATAAATGAGTGTACACAAGCAGTGAATGATTCATATACTGAACAAATATTAGAATCTATTTATCTAAAATTAATTGACTTATATTATATTCAATACTCACTCACTTATAAATTTTTTTATATATTTTATTATCATTCGATCTAAAATTCATTTTTCAATAAAAGCAATGTTAATTAGCGTAAGAAATGTACCTTTGTTCTTCATTATTGCTTATATTCTTGCTTGCTTCTTCGCTAATGACCTCTTCATTCTTGTAATTAGGAATTGGCACTTTGTCTAACTCAATGTTGTTGATATCCTTGACAAGAATCTCGTACTGTCTCTTTACTTCTTCCTCATTTGTTTCCCCGATAATTTTGGCAATTTTTTGCCAACGATCAGGTGAATCTTTATCATAAATAGCAAGAGCATTTTCGAACAATTTATGTTGATTCTTTGTCCAATTTGAATCGGGATTTTGCATCTCAGGCAGAGAGATAAATATTAGATATAAAATAAGGTTTAGGAATTTTAAGGTAAGTAAAGGCGTATAAAAGACTATAGAAAGATGAAAAAGTGAGTCAAAGCATATAAAAGACTTAGAAATTACAATGTAAGTTCCAAATTAGAAACTTGTTTGAAGGGAGATTATGCAAGTCGGGTTTATAGAATATACGAAATGCAAATGTGTTCACATTATATAATGGCAAGTACCCACAATTTGAGATCAGTGTTTCCAAGGATTAATTTTATGATAATTTCATTTTTTAATTAATAATTACTACATTAATCTATGTATCTTTGATTTAATAATAGTATTAAATATTGTTTTCATAATTATTAGATATTGAGTTTGAATACGATCAAAACTAAATAGATATAGTGACATGGAGGCTATTTCAGAGAGATTCCTGAGCCGTTTGGACCAGCAGCAGGTCAAGTACAAAAAATACTAACTTGGGCCAGTTGGGATTTGGGGCCTTATAAATATGCGATTCAAAAGAAAATGGGCCACCGGTTCACAGTCATCGCCTTTGGCGATGAGCGACGTCGTTTTTTGGCAAAATTCCTTCGTTTGATCCTCTAAAATGACAGTTAGTACATTTATAGAAATTTTTTATTCCTATAATAAGTTTTGATATTTAGCTCTGTTTTCAGCGCCGTTTGTGGCGTTCATCTTGTTTAGTTTTCTATTTTTATTTATGGTAATATTGTAATCTCGTCATTTATGGTAGTTTTGTACCTAGGATTTCGGACTCCCTATTTAGACTCTTGTTTTGGCCTGTTTGAGGGAGGAATAATTCAGTCATATTTTGAAAACCCTAAATTAGATTTATCCTTTTTACTTACGCTGCGTCATATAGGGTATTAGTGTCTTTGTACTAAGCAAAATGTTGTTAATTTTATTTATACTCGCTAGTGCACGAATCACTGATTCTATAGATAAGTGGTAACGAGATCATTCCCACGGAGAGAGTTATGAAAATAATTATAGAAAAACTTAATTAAACCACATAATTTAATTCTAACCTAGTTCCAAATAATTTTTTTTTAGATAATGATAAAGAGATGTAAAGTAGAAACGTCAAAATAATACAATTAAAGATAATTGAACTTGTGAAATAAAATTAAGATAAAATATTATCAAGGTTTCATAATTCACCAATGTTTAATCAATAATTTTTATAATGTATTGATTCTAATTTTCAGAAAATAGTTTAGAAATTAATCTTTTTATTTTCTATTGATTTTACCACTAAACTCAATTTTATTAAATTCTCAAATAAATTTTGTTTCACTTCAAAAGTGTAATTTTTAAGCATTATATGTATACAATTTAATGAAAAACACATAATCAAATAAAATTACTTTTCTTTCAATAAAAACCAAGTATAGATAATTTTCCTAATAATTAAAAATACATGATAAAATTGATGAAAGGATATTATCAATAATTGAAACCAAAATCATAAATATTAAATTGCAAAATATTTAGAATCAAGACATAATAGAAATTAATAATTTAACATGGTTTCATCATCCACCTTAGTAAAATTAAAATTTAGAAAGACATAATTAAAATAACAAAATAAACAAAAAAACCTATTTTAGCAATTTGGATTCTTAATTTTGAAATCTCAACTTTTTCCTTATTTTCTCAATTATTTCCCTCACAAGCTCTTTTGCTAAGCCATTTTTCTTTTATTTATAAACATGAACGGCTAGATGGCAATTTGATGAAGAAATCAATTTTCAAATGATTTTTCTTCTTTAGCATCAAATATATGATTTTGATATTTGAATTATTGGTTTTCCTTAGTTGTAATGCATAAGGATAGTTGATGATGACTTGAATTTTTGCAAATTTTCTTATTTAGCATCAAATGTATGACTTTGATTTTTAAATCCTTTATTTTCCAAGGTTGGCTTGCATAAGGATAGTTGGTGAGTTCTTTAGTTTTCATTGCACATTTGAATATGGTGTCATTTTTAAAAAAAAAAGAAAATTGCTTAGTTGATTTTATTGAAAAATTATTTCTTTCATAAAATTTATTATTATTATTATTATTATATTATTATTATTATTATTTATGCAAGTAAAAGACTATAATTTTACTCAATTTTCAAGCTTTTATCATTTTATTTCCTATTTCATAAAAATATCATTAAATAAAAATATTTATTTAATAAATGAACAACAAAAAATAAATTTAAAGACTATTAATATGTATTAAATTATGCTTATCACAAAATAATAATTGATATATTTCTAATAAAATTTAAAAATATTAATTAATAATTTATTGATATATATAAAGATAGTTATACTAAGAATATTTAATAATTAACATTTTCATAATTATAAGATGTTGAGTTTAAATACGATAAAAACTAAATATATATGGGGTACTAGTGTTTTTGTATTAAACAAAATAATAAACATATTTTTAATAAAATCTTAAAATATTAATAACAATTAGTTATATATATATATTAGGTTAGACGTTAATTTATTTCGTTTAATATCTTTATGAGGATAAAAAGGTAAATCAGGTCATATTTAATTAATAATATTTGATAATTTTTTAATATATAAATATATAATAATAATATTTGTTACTTTAAAGTACGATGTTGTCTTGTAAGAAGTTCATTTGTAGGAAAACAACTCGACATTCTTGCAAGATGCGAACCCACTCCCTCCTTGTAAGTCCTGGGGATATATGTATGCGGAATTGATTTTCCTTTTTGAACTGGCCTTACTTGCTATGAGGAATCTCTGTTCAATGAATTTGGAATCCTCATTAATGGATCTCAATTTTTGTATCTTGTTGGATAAATGGGGTAGATAAAAAAATAAAAAAAAAATAAAAAAATAAAAAAAAGAGAGATTTTTAATAAGTGGAATTCAATTTTTAGAATAAGATTTATTTATTTTTTTAAATTTATAAAAAGTTTTTTCATATATATAATTTTTGTTTAGATAGTTTAAGCTTATGTTAAAATGGAACAATTCTTAATATAGATCTTATTTCGTTATTAAAAAATAAATTTAAAATAATTTTTTTAAAATTTAAATAATTATTCTCACTACTATTCAATTTTTAAGATCAACTAAATGTATCATGACGAATCTCAAATTTTAATAGTGTATTTCATAATACTGATAAATTTTAATATTTTAAGTCAATTAAATGTAGCTCAATTGATTTATTTGTTAATAATTGTGAATGGAGATTGTAGATTGAACACCTATATCCTTCTCATAATAATAATAATAACAAAGAAAATTAAATATTCTAAAATAACTAATTATAAAAATGAAATTAATTTTGAAAAAAAAAAACTCTCCAATCGCACTTTGGGTGGTCTTTTCTTTCTAGAATTTATTATTATTATTATTATTTGTGAATTTAGCTCTGATTAAGTGTCCAACTCGATATTTTAATGCTGTAAATGATTCTTAGTACTGCTGAAATGGAGATTGATTTGTAGAGTTTAATAGTTTATTATGGTTAATTAGGAGTGAGGACGACCTTATAGTTATTCACAAACTCAAAAACAAGTATCAACTATCAATTAGTGGATGCATTCGTTTTCAAAAAACTATAGCCAATGAATTTTCATCTATTTAGTCATAAAAGTACAAAAAATACTATTCCCTCGGTTATTGTTTACTTCACGTTTTCGAAATCAATCCAATTTCGCGTTTTAGGATATAAAGATCACATTTATCATCTTTTGAAAAAAAAAATTACATCATTAGTGTTAAGTTTTTAATATAAATTTAAAAGATTAATTTTAAAAGTCAACTGTTACATTTTCTCATATTATGATAGAGTAAGAGATAGTGCAATGATAGATTAGACTATAATATCACATTAAGAATCCAATTCTAACCTTAAAATCTATGTATTCAGCTTATAGAGCTTAACATATTATAAGATTTTTTATATTGTTATTTATTTTTAATGTGGGGTAATTTCTTTAACATAATCTTTTAGCACGTACTAGATTTGATTAACATGTTACTATTAAATACTAAATTCGTGTCAAAAAATACATGTGAAATTTATAATTTGGTAATGACGATTCACTTGACAGACATAAGAGGGTATAAGTTCAGAACATATATTTAATTGAAACTCTGATACTATATTAAGAATCCAAATACAACTTTAAAACTGGAGTGTTAAAGTTAAAAGGCTTAATATGTTACAAGGTCTTTATATTGTTGACAATCTCATAGACTTGTAAGTGAGTAGATATTAGACTTAACATAAACCAATTAGTTTTGTGCAAATGAGTTTCAATATTTTCTCACTTATAAGTTCATATGTATACAATACTATAGACTTTAAGAATTAGTATCACAAATTTTTTTCAAATATGTTATTTCAATGATGAACAATTATTTTTTATCTGACAAATTTTTTAATTTTAAAAATAATCTCACATAAATATTTTTAACAATTTTTCTATCATTAGAGTGCTAATTTGCAACTCTCCAGTTTCATTTAAAATTTTATTTTGATATTTAACATCAAATAAATTTTTCTTCTTATTCTTTTCCAATTATATATTTTAAAGTTATAAATCAACATTGATCAAAAAATTATTAAAAACATATATAAGATTATCATTTAAAAATTGAAAAACTCAACCAACAAAAATAATTACTAAGAATTCATTTACTAGTTATGTGCAAAAAAAAAAAATCATTTACTAGTAATGTGATTTTTCCTTTTTTTTTTTTTTAAGTTTACCTCTATTTTATCTATGCTAAATACCTTAATTGAAGCATTCAACTGCTCTATGAGTATTACTTTTTCAGAACTATTACTAATGATATTACTATTAATTAAAGGTAAATTATTTTTTAAATCTAAAATTAAAAATAAATTAATAATTTTGTGATCTATGTGAAATTGGAAAAATTATCTGGTAAATTATATTCACAGTGCCGTATCATAAACTACTAATAATTATATTATATGTCAATACTTTAATTATAATATACATTATAAATCAAATAGTTAATTATTATATTTATTTTATAGATAATTATTTTTAAAATAAAATACCACTATTAAATAATTTATAATATGAAACAGTGGAATAGATTTATTTAAAATTTTTTCCTAAAATTGTGAATTACCTAAAATGTTAAATACAGACAAAATAGAGGGAGTCATTAAGAAATGAAATATTCGGTTCGGAGCTCAAAAAGAGGGCCAAAGATCTATTGTTGGATGATGTGAACTGACACAAAGATATTATGCTATGCTTATACAAATAAAAAAAAAAAAAATAGAAAGGAGGCTACTACTTTACAGCAACTTGTTAATAATATACAATCAAGACTTAATAACAAACAAAACTTCATAGTTGGCAATTCTGAGCCCCTGAGCAATATATTTTGGTGCTTTATACAAGACTTCAATATCTAATTATCATTTTGGTAAGGGTAAATTATTTTTAATACTCCTGAAATTTGACATAATTAGTATTTTAATTCTTATTATTTTAAAATTATTTTTTTTTAATCCTTAAAATTTGTTAATGCTAATATTTTAGTTCTTATTTGTAAATTTATAATTTCTTTTTGTTTAAAAATTATAAAATTTTTTACGAAATTTTAATTCTTGACATTATACTTTATATAATATATTTTCTTTGCTTTCTTAAATCTTAAAATATAATATACTCTAACCATTCAATTATTATATTATAGAACACTTTAGTTAATCTCTCATTAAAGGTGTTTGGCTCAATTGATAACACAAATTGAATTTGCGGAAAAATTTTAAGTTCGATCTCACTAAACACACTCTGAAATTCAGATTAATCCCACATGCTATATAACAGTGGATATATTAAGTGATCTCCATAAAAAGCTCAAAATCTAACAATTTTTATTAAAATTTAGTTTAGACATTAAAAGTGTTATTTTTGTGAAGTACTAATTATGTCAAACTTGGAAGATTTTATAGTAATTTACCCATTTGGCAATTGTGTGTATTTTGTGTCTTATTGATTAAACTTTAAATTGTGAGTTAAATTAGAGTTAATTTCATTCAGAATATATGAACTTACCACTTAATTCATTATTGTCCCATATTTTTATTTTATCACATAAAACCTAAATTTTACAAACTTTTGCATTAAAAGTCTTTGGCAACCAAATTCAACAAATCTAATATGGAAAATGTGTTGATGTGATTATCACAAATAATATATTTTACAGAAAGTTTTAATCATCATTAATAAATAGCATTGTCCCTCTATTTCTCTTTATATGAGAGAGAAACAAATAAGAAAAAAAACTAATATGCATTGATGATAAGCAAAAAAAAAAAAAAAAGCATACTTACAATATTTTTAGGTTTCATTTATTTTGTTTTTAAAATAAAATTTTTTAATATTTAAATTAAACAATATATATTTCAATGTCTTTTTTTTTTATTTAAGGAGCTACATAAAATAATAGTTTTTTTTCCTTTATATATATTATAATCTTTTTATGTAATTCAACTTAATTATAAACTTCTTATCTTATTTTGAATAAGATTCAAACTTGACATCTTGGCTATAATGATAAGATAACTTAAAAAAATGTATAATCAATGTACAGTTTAACAACAAGTCTTATATGGGTTAACCATGTTTTAATTCAACTTTCAATGACAACATGAAGAAAATGTGTATGTACTTTTTGCTACAATATATTTTAATTGTCCTCTTTTAATAAAGATTACTTCCAGACTAGAATGATTATGTCAAGATGTCTCATGCTTATCAAGAGAGCTCAATTTCTTTTCTTCTTCTTTTTACAAAAAAAAGCTGTTTTCAAAAAACACTTTTGAAAAGCACTAGTACTTCATTTTCCTTGTAATTCCTTCTTTGTATACTTGGTTGTGGCCTCACATGGCACCAACTTCCCTTTTAATTTTTTTTCCACATGGTCTATATGTAAAACAAGATTAATTAATTTAATCATCACATGAGAATCTAGATATAGCAAACTTTATTTTAGGCAAATCAAAATCCTTTGTTTTTCCTTGTCCTGACTTACATGTCTCTAATAATATTTTTTATTTTTTATGTTTTATTTTTTATTTTTTTGTTCTTAAGCGAATTCAAATATTCCATTAGTAAAAATAAAATGAAAAGTTCCCTAAAAAAAAAAATGAGAAGACAATTAAAAATTGTTTAAAACTCCAAATTAAGTTTAATTTAAAAAGTATATATATATATATATATATATATATATATATATATATATATATATATATATATATATATATATATATATATATATATATATATATATATATATATATATATATATATTTGTCATTTAGGTCTATTTATGAACTTGATATATATTCATTCTAACTCCGAAAAATATTCTTAACTCCAGAAATGTTGAATTTGAATAAGAAATTTTATTTTTAAACCTAAGTTTCAACAAACAACATGATAGGGGAAAATCAGTTCTGTAGCATTAATGGGAAATGAGAGTCTAGTTGCAAAAACAATTGCACTAACATACTTTTTGGAATTTTTTTAGTGGAAGGAAATTATTGAAATAATAAGAACTTTTAGATTCCTTATCCATCCAATGAAATTTCAAAATATTTTGATAATGTTTTTGAGCAAGAAAGGAAAATCAAAACTAAATCTATCGCTCAGACCGTATATGTATTTACAATTAAATCAAATCTTAATGTGCAAATATTTTGATAATGTTATTCTACTAATAATATGTAAGTAAATATCTATATTATAATAGCAAACCTTAAAATTTTAACTTTTTTTAAGTTTTTCTCTTTATAAATATTCAATTAACATGGTTAATATGTCAATCAAATGTAATCTAGTTGGTCTTGTATGGGAAATAGAAGATCTTAGTTTTGAGTCTCTCAACCTATAAATAATTGCCACTAATTTAGTAAGAAATGTTAAAGGAGAATGCTATCCTTATTGTGCAGTCTAGTATTTCTATTGGGTAATCTAGGATTGAGTATGGGAATCAAAGCTATTAAATCGTACCGAAAATCCGAATAAAAAATATCTAGAATCAAAAAATATTTGTTGATCTTTTGATTTTTTGTGAACCAAACAGTCCTAATGATTCTAGAAATTGGCAGTTATTCATACCAATAACCATTCTAAACTATACAAAATTGAAAAATCGAAACTAGAACCAATTTAACATATATACACACACACACTAATATTTAAGGAAATTCAATAATGGATAAGTTAAATTTCATTTTTATTAATTATAAAATTTCATTTTCAAATTGTTGATTTTAGATCTATGTTCTTATTTTTTTTTTTTTATGTCTACTGCATTTTTATTTTAGCTTGATGGATTGTAATTAAATTTATTTAATTATGTACTATGTAGTTTAATTTTTGTAATTTCTTTAACTGTGCACAATGTAGTTTGATTTTTATTTTAGTTTGTGAATTGTAAATAAACTTCTTTAATCATGCACTATATACTTTGATTTTTTTTTTTTTGTTGTATGTACTAATTTAATTTCAAGTTTAAGCTGAAAAATATATTTTTAATTATTTAAAAATAAAAAAAATCGGAATTTTCATTTCATCCATTTTGTTCTGAATTGTTCCATTAAACTCGAATTTCCATCCCAAAAATTTGGACTGTTCAACATGAAGATTTTTCTCTCATGGTTCAATTTCGGAGATTCTATTTTCAAAATCTTCGAAATTTGGTTTAATTCCAGAGATTTTTATATTTTCGAATTTCTCCGAACTATACTCAGCCATAATGTAATCCCCCTCTTTGGGATAAAAAAAATAAACATGGTTAAGATTTGTTTTTATTTAATGTAATTAAACCCAACTATAAACTAGGATTTTAATGTAATTAATATGTATATGCTCAAAAAAAAAAATTATTGTGGGTGTGATACCATTTTAGAGAAAAAAAAATTCCTTTCAATTTTCTTTTGATAAGATGCATAACATTTTTTTTTTCAATCTATTTGAGTTCAGTTTTAGTTGATGAACCTGTATTTGCATCTAAGAAAAATTTAACCCTAATTACGATATGCTTATTGTTTAAACGGTTGCTGAGAAAAATATTTTGTTGAAAGTATTGTTTAAAAGTCATTAAAATTTGTTATGATAAGTTTTACATGCACTAATCATAAAAGTTTCAAAATACCTAAATAACATCCCAAAACTGCTTTTCTCAATAGAGAGCTTCTACAGTGATCCTGAGGCATAAATGCATATGGAATTTGACATGTTATTATGGGAAAACAAGAAGTTAAAGTTTACTTGTTATAATAAGTTATTAAGTTAAAGTGTGTTTCTTTATTTCAAAAATTATACTTCATCCATTTCATAATAATAATTATTTTAGAAAAAAAATTATTTCAAATTAATTATCATTTTAAGAGCTCTATGCAGCATTTATTACAATTTTTTATGATTTTACCCTTATCTCCAATTCCATTTTTTCTAACACTTTTTATGCAACATTTATTATCTTTAATGATAAAATAAAAGTATATTTGTCTATCTCAATAAAAATTGAACTTATTTAATAATTTTGTTAATATGTGTGCAATCTTCTAAAACAATTATTATTATGAAATCAACAATACTATACAACCCAATACTTTTATTCCAACTGATATAGTATTATTACATTGGAAAATGTTTTATATGATGCACTTTTGGAAAAAAAATATAGCAAATAAGATAATGATACATTAATTAGAATAGTAAGTTGAGATAAAAGTATTGGGTTATAAAACATTTTCCTTATGAAATAGAGAGAGTATGCGATTAATTAATAAAGTGTAATGAACTTAAATGGTTTTCTTAGAACAAGAAAAAATCACTAAATTAAATTTTCTTCTCAAATAACATTAATTAATAATTATTAATGGACCTATATTTTTAATATTCAAACCAGTATTTTAAAAATCAAACCGAACCAATCTAAGGTTCAAATAATATTTTGACCAATTTTTAGTCAATTTTTGACTAAGCAAACCTTTATTAATAGGAATTCTTATAAAATGATAAAAAATAATAAAAAAAGAGAAATGAAGAGCTTTTGTTCAATCTATCATATCAGTTGAATACTCAAATCAGTGGTCTGATTGATTCGGTTACCTATCTGTTTTTGAAACACTTATCCAAAGAAAGTTACATAGGTTTGATTTTTTTTTTTTAATTTCTTAATTTTGGATTTTGGATAAGTAATATTAAGTTGAAAGGTTGTTTGTTGTGTTTTCCTACCATATTTACGTTATTTACTTTTTTTTTTTTTTTTTTTTTTGCATTTTTAGCAGTTGGCTTATCTAATTAACTAATACAAAAATGAGACTATTTGAGTATAATTTTTCGTCATATATTAAAATTTGAAAGATGCATCATTTATATCCTTAAGGTTTTTTTTTTTTTTGCATTTTTAGCAGTTGGCTTATCTAATTAACTAATACAAAAATGAGACTATTTGAGTATATTTTTCGCCATATATTAAAATTTGAAAGATGCATCATTTATATCCTTAAATACATGGTCAAATTAAGATATTTTAGTTTAAAAATTAAGTATTAAAAATGTAAAAAAATATTGAGAATTCAAAAGAAAGTCATATTTTTATTTAAAATTATATGACTTTCTTTTATATATAATAAAAAAAGTCAGCTTTTAATAAAAAGATGACTTTTGGCTTTTGTTAAAATTTGACAGATACATCCTTTATATCCTATATGCACGGCCAAATCAAGATATTCGTAAAATTGTATTAATGAAAAGTGAATTTTAAATTTAATAAAAGAATATATTATTCAAACTAATAAATTTGAAGTATAAATTACTAAAATTATATATTTATAAAAGGCCAATTTAAAATTTAAAATTTGAACGAAATTTATTTATATATCAAATAAATTTTAGGTTTGATTCTTTTAACTTATACTATATAAAAGACAAATAATTCACACCAATTTTAAAATTTTAAATCATTAAATTATCTTTCTAATATAAATTATCTTCTAGTAGGTTTGCCCTACTTACATCTTCACATTAGTTAGAAAAATAAGTCAAATATAATAATGAAAGTTACATTCACAATATCATGCTTCAAGTCATTTCCTTCATAAGATTGCATTTGGTTGGCACATGAGGACTAGATAAAACAACATTAAAACACACAGTGTAGCGTTTGATAATTTTTTAGTATTACAAAAACTGAATTTTATTCAGTTTTACTACTCAATATGAGTTTTTCTCATATAAAGAAGACACGTTTGTTCCTCATTGGGGACTAAAATTTAGTATTTTATTTTCAAAACTATTCTTACATAAAATACAAACTTTTTATTTAGTTTTATTTCCTTTTTAATGTTTTTTATGAAACTTTTTTTTTTATTATACTTATGTAGAGTAAATCATTTTTTTTTCTCTCTAAATAACTCTTCATAATGCTCAATTAATAAATATAAAATAAAAAAATTTAATGGGCTTGCAAAATCATTTTTCTAAAATATCTTAAACCAAATTATAGAATAAATATGTATATTTCATTTTTAATTTTTTATTTAATGAGCAATAATCAATTTTTTATTTCTAATTTCTTATAATTATTTATATTTTATTTATAAATATCATGTTTGATAATAAATATTTGATATTTTTTATAATTTAATGTGTTTATTCATTAAATAGTATACATAAATATTTAATACATTAAAATATTTTGATTTTTACATATTTAGTATACTGATTTTTTTTATTAAAAATTTAAATATTTAGTTCATAGGGATATTATTATCATTTTTATAATATGCTCAATTATAGTTTCAATTGTTCCAAACGCTGAATAGGATATAATTTTTTTTTTTTATCTTGTCTTGTGATGTTTTATCCTATTCAGTCCTTAGCTCATGTCTTGCCAACCAAACACAATCTAAGTTTCTATTCTAGTTTTTTTTTTTTTAATCAATTCAGAATATTGCATATTCTAAATTTCTTATATTATAAATTTACGATATAGAAAACTAAACTATTTTTATAGAGAATCTATTCTAAGTGAAATTTAAGAACAAATGAAAATTATTAACTAATAGCTACAAATTCATAAAATTCTTAAATTTAAATCTACAATTATATTTTCCTAATAATAATGGTATAAAAAATAAAAATAAAATATGTAATTAATCATTAATGATCCTTTTTAATAAAAGAAAATTTCATTGCGATATCTACTAATGCTACTCTCTTTCTAGTGTTTTTTCTTAGTGGTTTTGCTATACAATTTAATGTTAATTTTTATTTTTATTTTTTTCAAATACGTAATATGTATATAGTAAAGTAGTTCATATACTAAACATATACTTAACTTATACCATTTACTATTAGTTTATCTTTTTAATTTTTCAAATGTATTATTTGTATATATTAAAGTAGTTGCAAATACTAAACATATATTTAACGTATACCAAGTTTTGGTATACATATACCATTTATTGTTAGTATATCTTTTTTATTTATTCAAATTGCTATCTGTATGTATTAAAATAATTGCAAATACTGAAATAACATATACCAAATTTTGGTATACATATACCATTTACTATTAGTTTATATTTTTTATTTTTTCAAATTGCAATATGTATATATCAAAGCAGTTGCAGATGCCAAACATATGCTTAAAATATACCATATTTTGGTATATGTATACCAAAAAAAAATGTTATTTTGGTATACTTTAAGTATATGTTTGGTATATGTAACTACTTTAATATATAACATTGCAAATTTCTAAAGATTAAAAAGAAAAAGTAACAATTAATGATATACGTATACAAAAATTTGGCATATGTTTAATATATATATTTAGTATCTACAAATTTGCAATCAACATTTTAATCTTTTTCTTCTAAGGAAACCAAATATATTTGTCAAAATTTAAAACACGGCTAACAAAATGGCTCAATGAACATCCATTGGATAATTGCTAACGTCAAAATCATAGCAATTAAATTATTTACAATCAAATCCTAATTTAGGCAAATACAAACCATTAATCTAAATCCAACACTGAGTATATATGCAAATATGAAATTAACAAAATTTAAAAAGATCATGTTTTTCACTATTAGTCTTCAAATTTGAAAATATTTTTTTACCTGCTGCGAAATGAGTTAAATTTTATCTTCATGAAATTATATTTTTTTAAAACCACAGGTTAGTGAGATAAGAGTTGATAGAAATTTTGTTAGTTAGGGCCTTAATTATACTTAAAAATTATAGCTATTGACTAGAGTAGGGGTAGAATTAGAAAAACATAGCAAAAGGTGAAAAAACTGAATTCACGAACTCTTAAATAAATATCATTATATATTCATTTTTCACCTATTACTAATATATTAAGTACATATTTATTAATTCGGTGCTGCCATTTAAGGACTAAAGGTTAAGATGTAATTTTGATAAAATATAACAAATTGGAATTGTAGGTCCAGTTACCAATTTAATTGTTGAGTTAAATAAAGTCTATTCAATTAAATGTGCAGGCCAATTAATTTTAATATGGGGACAATTTTTTAATGGGAAAATTTCAAAAATAACCAAAAAAGATAAAAAATATCATTTTTATATTGTTCATGAATTAATTTCAAAAATACATCTAAACTTCAAAAAATAACATTTTTACAAAGCTATATGTTTGTCATAATTTTTGAAATTGTTCAAAAAAAAAAAACTCAGAAAATGATAAAAAATAAAAAGATATTATTTTATATTACATTAACGTATACCAACTTCTTTATATATATATATATATATATATATATATATATGTATATTGCAAATTTGAAAAAAATAAAAAGGTAAACTAATAGTAAATGGAATATTTATACCAAAATTTAGTATATGTTTGGTATCTGTAACTATTTTATATATATATATATATAGATTGCAAATTTGAAGAGACAAAAAAGATAAACTAATAGTAAATGGTACACATATACCAAAATTTGATACGCTTTAAGTGTATATTTGATATTTATAACTACTTTGTATATATATAGATTACAAATTTGAAAAAAAATAAAAAAGTTAGACTAGTAATAAATGGTATACACATACCAAAATAAAGTTCAAACTCAACCCACAAGCACAAATGACACCTGATTTTAGGTATCATAAGTTAGATTATAATCATTGAAAGAGAGCATCAAAATAATCAAGATAAGAACCATAATTGGTAATTTATCTCTCTTGTACTTCATAATCGTTAGAACAAACTCACTCTTAATATATTTGTTATTACAATTCGTGTTGATATACAACATAATTACTCTCTAATTTATTAATTAATATTTAAATATTTCAGTTATATGCATCATAATGATAGGGCTTTTCTTAATAAAATTATTTATCATTGATTATATTGAAAAGATAATTTAATGATTTAAAATTTTAAAAAGTAGTGTGAATTATTATCTTTTACATCATATAAGTTGAAAGAATCAAACCTAAAATTCATTTAATATGAAAATAAATTTTATTGAAATTTTCAATTTTAAATTAAATATTCATATATTTTAGTAATTTATACTTAAAATTTATTAATTTAAGGTTTCGTTTGAGTTGAGAAATTCTTAAATTCATGAATTTAATAAAATTTATGGATTGTGAAATCCATATATTTAAAGAATTCCACCATTTAGATTATAAAATCAATGAATTATTTGGGACAATTTTGAAATAAAAAATTATTACAACTCCTCGTACGTAAAAAATAGTGGATTTGAAACTTTCTAATATAGGAGATAAGAAATTAGAACCTTCAAAAATAAAAATTTTTGGAAGGTTGGAGATTTTTCAAAATTTATAAATTTTGATAATCTTTTTTATTGCCAAACAATAGATTTAACCTAAATTCATAGATTTTGTAAAATTTCTTATTTGAAATACCTCATACCAAACAAAGTCTAAATAATATATGTTTTTATTAAATTTAAAATTCAATAATAAAATTTATTAATAAAATTTTATAAAAGGATTGTTTGTTTAAAATTCGATAAAAATACTTAATAAGATAAATAAGATAAATATAAAACTACATATAAAAATTAATTATCATTTAAAAATAAATAATAATAAAAAAAGACAAATTTTTCATAAAGGAAAAAGAGAATCGTGCTCTCACACTTGCACAATACCATAAAGGAGACAAATTAACACTTCACCACTACTTAATGCATTGAAAGTTACCTCTCATTAATTGCTTTGTAGAAAAATAAGTTACCAATCGTAAAAATGAAAAATAAAAATAAAAATAAAACGTGTAGAAGATAACAATAGAACGTTAATGATACGAAAAATATTTAAAAAAAAATGGTATAGCATGTAATTTTTTTTTTTTTTTAATTTTAGGGGTTAGCATATAAAATATGTATAATTTTTTTTTACACGTAGCCACATAGAAGCCATTCAACAACATTTAACAATTTGTTTAAAATAATTGAATTTTACAAAATGAATTCTACATTTTTAAAAAGCTGTATGTTTATAACAAGAATTTCAATTTTATGGAAATTGAATAACTAAATCAAATTCCGTCCAAAATATTATAAAATTTTTTAATGAATTCCATAAAATTAATAAAATAATATTAAAAATAAAAATAAAATTTTTCTTTATTTTTTTATTTGTACTTTTTCTCTCTCTTTTCTCTCCCCTCTCCTCTCTCTTTCTTCCACCTTATTTCTCATTTGTGTTTCTCATATCTCTCTCTCTCTCTCTCTCTCTCTCTCTTCTTATTACACTCTCACTCTCTCTGTACTTTTTTTTTTTTACTTATTTTTCTTCCAACTAATTTTTTATTAAATTTATAAATTAAATATTAATTATAAAATATAATTATTTTTTAGTTGTTTTATTTTTAATTATATTTATTATATTAAGGGTATTTTAAGAAATAAAATAAAATGTAATGATATATTTGTTTTAAACACAAAAATATAAAATTTAATTAAATATTTTAAATTATGTCACTCCAAACATGACTGAAATAAATATAATAAATGCTATATAAATGAACGACATCTCTATACTGCGCGTAACTAGAAGAAGAAAAAGAAGATCTGTCGTTCCTTCAAACGACTCATAAGCCACAAAAACTATCCGTTGCCTACCATCGCTCACAATTTCTAAATCTGCTGTTAGCTATTCAAACAAATGATTGTTCTTCTTTTTCTTCGATAATTGTATCGATGATTAGACTAATGAAAGTGAAATTCAAACAAGACCCTTCTTAGAAGAGAAGTCCTACGAAGAATGATACCCATTTGTTGAATGTCCGCCACGTGTTTGATTTTATGCTTGATTGAATTATCAAATAATAAACACAAATGAAACTTTACCCAGTTTAGCAGGTAATGACTAATAGCGAATACCCACACTACCAATTTGTTTTGCTTTTTTCTCTGGAATTAGCAAATAGTATAGTAAAGAGAAATCAACTTTATCTCAGTCTAGGAGGTAGCAGGTAATGAAAGAAATTGGAGTTCCATAGTACTAACTGAGAAGAAAGAAACTGAACTGAATTGAAGAAATGTGGCGAAGGAGGTTTAGCACCAGCAGCAGTGCACTCAAGAGTAAAAAATGGGATGCGCTGGTGATCGGCGCTGGTCATAATGGCTTGATAGCGGCCACTTACTTGGGTCGTGCTGGTCTCTCTGTTGCTGTGCTTGAGAAGCGTCACGTCATTGGTGGCGCAGCTGTGACTGAAGAATTAATCCCAGGATTCAGGTTTTCCCGCTGCAGCTACTTGCAAAGCCTTCTCCGTCCCTCTATTATTAAGTAGGCTCCCATAATCTCCCTCTCCCTTTTTCAATTGGCTATTTAGTTCAATTTTTCTAATCTTTTTATAGAAATTGAAACAATATCTGAGCTTTGATGGGTATCGTTTATTGTTGGGTGTGTTGGAATTGAAGAGAACTAGAGTTGAAAAGGCATGGATTGAAGTTGTTGAAGCCGATGGCTTCCTCGTTTACACCGTGTGTAGATGGGCGCT